>VWZO01009808.1:2689-75038 GCA_013396975.1 Bucco capensis
CCATCCAAGTACTAAGCAGGCCCAACCCTGCTTGACTTCCGAGATCAGACAAGATCAGGCCTTCTCAGGGGTGTATGATAAGTTTTAAGGAAAAGTCAAGCAGCTAAGAGAAGTGTGGGGAAACACAGCAGCATGGGCAGGAGTGGGCACAATCCTTCTGGAAGGAGCTGTGCTCTGCTCCCAGCACTGGCAGGACTCTGGGACTTGTAACTAGCTGGAATCCCAATGAAGCAGGTGTGGCAGAAGCTGGGCTAGAAGGGCTGAGGCCACACTCCAGCCTGTGCTTTGCAGAAGGTGTCTGCTCAACACAAAGGACACAAATAAACAGCCAACATCAAAGAAACAGAATACACATAATCCTTCAAACTCAGACTGAGGGAGAGTGTCTTATCTGTGCTGCAGGGAGATTATTTGATCAGTCCCAGTTCTCTATCTGCAGCTTCTCCTCCATTCCCACATTATCAACACAGGAATATTCCTGTTTGTGAGGCTTACAGTCATAGTGATGGAAACTGCCATTCAATCTCATTAGCTACATTCATCCTGCAGCTAGAAAGACATCACTGAGATGCTGCACTAAAGAATGCCTGGAGCCTTCTCTTCTCCAGGCGGAAGAACTCCAACTCTCTCAGCCTGGCCTCACAGCAGAGAGCTTCCAGCCCTTGGATCATCCTGTGTGTCCTCTGGACGTCAGGTCCCTGTCTCTGCTGTGCTGAGGACTCCAGAGCTGGACCCAGCACTGCAGGGAAGGTCTCCCTAGAGCAGAGCAGAGAGGCACAATCCCCTCCCTGCCCTGCTGACCATGCTCTGAGGATGCAGCCCAGGACATGGTTGGTTCCTGGGCTGTGAGCACAACCTGGGAGAACACAAGCAGGAACTGAAAAAGACTAGAAAACCTTCTTTTTACTTCAGCTATGAAACAGTAGAACCAAGCTTTATCCTTCTCCTCATTCCAGGTTCCTAGAGCCTGCAGACACCCTTTTGGATTGCTCTCCTGTCTTCCCCCAAAGTCTGGAGCCTCCTGCCCTGCCAAGCTTCCTCTCCTCTGCCCCTGCCTCCTCTAGACCCTTCAGACCCATCAGTTACACCCAAACCCCTTCTCTTCTACAAGGACAACTCTACACTTCCATACCCAGGCTTCTTGAAGAAAATGTCACCCAATTTCCTCCCCAATACCTTCAAGAGATGTTTCCATAGCACCAGGGAAATGGTACAGAAATATCTGTTTGTTCAGACTGCCTCAGCCACAAACAGTCCCTGTGGGTAAGAAACAGAGCCATGGGTGCTTCAAAAACCCTGCTAAAATCCATCCTAGCTTCTTCCTACTGTCAGAAAACATCTGCACTGTTCAAGGATAAAGGGATTAAGAAGGAAGAGAAAAAATGTATTGCCTTCCTAATGCTATGTATCCTTACTGCTTTGAGATATGGAAAGTTCTTGCTCACCTCTCACTTATCAGCTAGCCAAGATTTACTGGTTTGGTTTAGGCAGTATTTCAGGTTGGCCAGAGAAGGCTAAAGTCAAAAGCAACTTACATATGAAAATATGTTCTCAGAGTCACTGCAGGGTGCAGGAAAAATATTTGACACTTTTGAACTTTGAGAACTTTTTTCAAGCTCCATGGAAATCTACCACCCTCAGTGTAAAACCTTTCTCCTCTCTATGTCCCTCTTGTAGATTAAAGCCATCACCCCTTGTCCCGTCACAACAGGCCCTGATAAAAGGTCTGTACCCATCTTTCTTATTTTTCCCCTTTAAGCACTTCAGGCTGCACTAAGCTCTCCCTGGAGCCTTCTCCAGGCTGAACAACCCCAACTCTCTCAGCCTGTGCTCACAGCAGAGAGATTTCAGTCCTCAGATCATTTCTGTGTCCTCCTCTGGACCTCCTCCACCAGGTCCATGTCTCTGCTGTGCTGAGGACTCCAGAGCTGGACCCAGCACTGCAGCTGAGGTCTGACCAGAGCAGAGCAGAGGCAGAATCTCCTCCCTGCCCTGCTGCCACACTGCTGGGGAAGCAGCCCAGCACACAGTTGCTCCTAGGCTGTGAGCACACATTGCCAGCTCATGTCCAGCTTGTCACCCAGCAGCAGCCCCAAGTCCTTCTCCACAGGGCTGCTCTCCATCCCTTCATCCCCAGCCTGGATTGATAGTGGGGGTTAACCCCCCCAGGTGCAGGGATGCTCACCACACATACCCCTGTCTGCTTGGCCAGAGAACACAGAATGGAGCCCTGAGGGTTCCTGTCAGTGCCTGCTCCTAGCTCTCAGCCTCTAGGGAGCTGTTCTTTCAAATTCTTTCCTTCTCCAGCAGAATCACAGATTTCACAGTGCCACTTTCAGAGGAGAGCAGATGAATCCTCTATATAGCAGCATTTCCACAGCTCAGCCCACAGCCCTCAGCCCTGGCTATTTCTGCCAAAATATGGGAAGGAAAAAAAGAAGGGAGAAGAATCACTGGAAACAAGGGAAAGCAAAGAGCAAGGAAGGCTCCAAGGAAATGAGAACCAAAAAAGACAATGCTGCTGCAGTTCTGCTCTGCACTACAAGTCTGTACTCAGATTTAAAGACCTAAGAAGACTAAGCCCTGCAGTACATATCTTGAAGCTGTGTACAGTGCTGGGCAGTCCCTGCAATAAATCTCCTGCTCCTAAAAACAGGTAATTACTGGAGCAATTCAGATTATCAAGCACTTTATCAGAATTCACTGCACCAAAAGTAAGCAAGGCAACATCATCAGGGAAGAGCAAGCCTGGCATTCCTAATGGCTCCAAGGTGCAAACTAACAGTGAAATAACATTGCCAAAAATATGTTCTTTTGTTCTTTTTAACTTAAACTCCCCCTGCCCCAGCACTTATTACAGATATAAAAGAAAGCCTTAAAGCCCAGTTAAAAAATAACTGTCTCTGGTGACTGTAGAAGGTAACAATGGGAGTACAGACCAGGACTTCAGCAGGGGCAGAGCTCTAGGTAGTCAGTTGAAATACAATTAGAAAACCTGCCTGCCATTTACCAAGGCCTTAAAACCACTGCAAACATTAGCCTCCTTAATAAACAGAAACAGAACAAACCAGAGGGTGGACAGCAGGAGCCTGTACTGCATCAGTACAGGTGAGGGATTCACCTGCTGGAAAGCAGCAACAAGGAGAAGGAGCTGGGAATGCTGCTGGACAAGTTCACCATGAGCCAGCAATGTGCCCTCAAGAAGTCCTGCAGTCTCCTTACTGGGATGCATGAAGAAGAGTGTGACCAGCAGGTCAAGGGAGGTTCTCCCCCTCTACTCTGCCCTACCCAGACCACATCTGGAGTCCTGGGTCCAGTTCTGGGCTCCATACTTCAAGACACACAAGGAACTACTGGAGAGAGTCCAGCAGAGGCTACCAAGATGCTGAGGGCACTGGAACATCTCTGGCAGGAGGAAAGGCTGAGAGCCCTGGGGCTGCTTAGCCTGGAGCAGAGCAGAGCCAGAGGGGAGCTGCTCCATGCTGAGCAAGAGCTCAAGGGTGCAGGGGGCAAGAGGCTGGGGCCACACTCTGCTCAGTGGTGCCCAGGGCCAGGCCAAGGGGCAATGGGCACAAACTGCAACCCAGCAGGTTCCAGCTCAACAGGAGGAGAAACTTGTTTGGTGTGAGGGTGCAGAGCCCTGGCCCAGGCTGCCCAGAGAGCTTGTGGAGTGTCCTTGTGTGCAGAGATTGCAAGGGCAGCTGGAGGTGATGCTGGGCAAGCTGCTGTGGGTGAGCCTGCTGGAGCAGGGGGGATGGACTGGATGATCCCCAGAGGTCCCTTCCAACCCTCACCATGCTGGGGTTCTGTGACTGGAGTGAGCTCTGACTGACTGCAGTCATTAGCCAAACAGGCTTTGGCTCACTCTCTGGATACATCTTTCTGAGGCACAAATTGAAAGCCTGGGAAGAGAAGAACACTTTCTATTTAGGAATTCATCAGTTAAGGGGGTGGGGAGGAAAGAAGCTGAGACTAATAGCCACATGGCCACTGACCCTGCTAGAGCCAGCCTTGCTAGCAGCACTCCTAAGGTCTGGATTCACTGACTGCAGTGAAATCACTTGCCTATGAGGAGGATTCTTAGGCATTGGCTTTACTTGTCATCAGTTATTAAACCCCCCCAAAATCTGAATTATACTCTATTTCAACTAGATCTAGCTTTGGTAAGCAAATCTAGGGTGTTAGTAACTGATTATTGCTATCACACACACTGTTAGAGTTGGTTAGGACACTGAGAGACTGATTGTAGGTAACAGGCTCTACCTGAGCTCAGCTGGGCCTGGTTCAGAGGCTCTGTAACACATGCAGAACCTGGCTTTACACTATCCAGCTCCAAACCTGCACATGGTCAGGGTCAGGTGGAGAGAGGGCAGGGGGACAGGTAGAAGGTGAGAGAGAGGACAAAGTTAAATTATCCCCTGGAGACCAGCAATTTAATGTGTAGAGACAGCAATGAGAGAAACAGCACTAGAGAAATCCAGCTTGCAGTGTTATGCATCCTCAGGAGTTGCTTCTCTGGCATGGTCTAGACCTGAAGTATTCTTAACTAGCAATGCCTGTGTGCAGGAAGTGGTCTAGGTGAAGTGATATGCCAAGTTCACAGGATGCACAGCCAAATAGATGAGGTGAGATGAAATTAGCAGAGTAAACACCCAAAAACCCCAAAAACCTGAGCTGCTGAGGATGAAGGTGAATGCTACTGGTACCTGAACAACTGGGCTTACAGCTGCCTCAGGTGTGACCCCAGAGTATGCAGTCTGATTCTCAGTGCAAACACACATATTGTGGGCACATATTACCACCAACACGAGTTAAAAACATTACATAAACTAGATCTTAATTTAGCCTGGCAAATGCTGGGGGAAGAATCAGTGATTTTAAAGACAGCTGCAGCTTGCAGGGTAATGGTCTTTGGTATGGGTATGAGACTAAAATTTTAAGCTCATTATCAGAGGCACTCTATCCCAGGTTCAAAATCCTACTTCAGCTCTTGCCTCCCTAGTCTCAGCTGTTTTATCTGGGGAAGCTGAGGGCCAAAAAACAACTTCAGGGTCTGAACACTGCTTCAGGAGCCCAGAAAGTAACTTCTCCCTAGCAGCAGCAAAGGCTGAGAGCAGGACCTCAATGCTTCCATCCTGAAAAAGAAATAAATACCTAAAGTATCTTCCCAAATTACTACGAAGAGAAACATGTAACCATCATCTTTGGTACACAGGAACATTCTAACCAAGGAGGGCCAGGGCAGACCACAGAGGAGTGCTCAGCCAGGGCAGGGATGTGGCACAGGAGCCCTGGCAATGGCCACAGCCAAGTTTCCAGTCTCTGTCGCAATTCCATGACTCACAAAGGGATAGGGCTGTCCAAAGACATTAATTTCACATGAAAAAACAGCAGAACCACTCAGAAGCCTGATACCTTGCAGTAGAATTGCTATAGCTGCTCTAGTGTTGAACTCTTCCATCCCACCAACAGCCTCACAAGGAGGATGACTGAGCACTCACCTTCCAGGCTTCAGCAAGGAACTAGAAATGCTTTTCTTTTTATGTTAAAAAGGGCAAAAAGCCCAACTCACAGCCTTTATTACTGATCCCTAGCAGGAATGGCATCTTGGAAAGGCTCATGGATTCAAAGATTTGACTATAAAACAGGAAAAATGAAGAAAAACCTTTTCTTCCTACCTGTACCTCCAAAGGAAACTCCTTGGATCTAGCGAGCATTCACTGTTCTGAGCCCTCCCAACTCCTGGGGCAGGTTATTTAGTTATCAGTGCATTGAGCCAGGCACAGCAAGGACATTTTACTCTAAGAAGCTCAACCCCAGTTTTACTATTGCCTGGTGCTCCTGTGGTTGGTTTGGATATGTGCAGTGGAAGAAGCATCACCACATGCACTCTCCATGATCACACCTGAAACACAAATCCTGTTCTCTACCTTCCTTCTGGAGAGCACTGGCAGATGAGCAGGAAGATGCTCAGAAAGTGGAGTTTCCACACCAGAAACAACAAGTTTGCTATCAAATAAGCTTCTTCTCCTAGAGGAAGTGTCATGACCAGGACCCACAGGCCTGTTGGGCACCATACAAAAGCATAGTCTCTGTGCCCACAGGCTGCAAGTGTGCATGGGAAAAGCAGAGACAGGAATGGATGTGCACACACATATTATGTAGTCTGTTCTATCTAGCTATCTCCAGTCTTTGCATAGCCAGTTTGAAGACTGGGTGATGAAATCCAAACAACAACCCAGGAGCTGATATGTGTAAATGAGACCTTTACTGGGAACAATGTGAAACCTCTGGAAGCAGGTTCCAGTTGTACCAAGGCTAGTTTATTGCCAGGAGCTTCAGATTAGGTTACTGCTGTGAGGTTCAGGTTAGGTTATTGCCAGGAGGATTAGATTCTGTTCTTGTGATGAAGTTTGGTTTAGCACTAGCAGCGTTTAAACAAGACCATGGGAAAGTGAATCAGGAGCCTCTGGCTAACTCAGCCACTCCCACAGAACCATCCCACTTTGGGCACACTGAGCATCTTCTGAGCTTCAAAAAGAAAAAAGGAATCTTTCCTTCTGAAGATCTTCAAGTTCTAACAGCCATTTTTAACTCCCCTCCATCAGCCATTTTTAGCATCTCTCAGGCTGACTTTCATGTTTGGTTTCCTGGCACTTAATTTCTTTCAGCTATGGGCTTACTGAATCCAAATGATTCTATCATCTCCAAGAGAGAGAGAGACAGAATCAGTCTCTTTGTTTCCCTGCTGCATCACTTCAGGTCCAAAGAGCTTTTCAAAGGCATATTGGACAAAAGGCTTGGTTTGCTTTCCCTGAATATCCTTCAAAGCATCACTGCTACTGACTTGCAAGTACAGAGAAAGAAGAGAAAAGAAAGACACAGAGAGAAAGAGAGAAGAGAGAAAGAAGAACAAGGGAAGAACTGAAACCATACAAGGGAGGAAGTAGCTCCAGGAGGCTGGACGAGCTCTGTGGGCAGGAGAGACTGGGAAGGTGGGAATAAAAAAGAAAACAAAACAGACAAAAAGCAATGGTTAAAACACATCCCCACTGAAAACAGGTCACTGTCATATCAAGCTCAGCTAGGCTCAGCACAAAACACTACCACAGACCCCAATCCTTCAAGTTTTTTGGTGTTTATTCCCTAAACACTTGGGAAATTCATTAGGATCCAAGAATTCCCCACCCAGAGTGTTCCAGCTCCAAAACACCCCAAAGACTGGACATGTGTGAACTTTTAGCACCCAGGCCCATCCCTGCTGAGCAGCACAGCCACACACAGGATTTGTTTGCATTGCTGCTGCTAAGCATGTGGTTATGGTTAAGCCCATGTTGAAGGACTCTGGTGAGTCAGAAGCAGGGCTGGAAGATGCAGCATTGCAGACCTTGGGGATCTCTTCAAGGCTGAGCAAGAGCTCAAGGGTGCAGGGGGCAAGAGGCTGGGGCCACACTCTGCTCAGTGGTGCCCAGGGCCAGGCCAAGGGGCAATGGGCACAAACTGCAACCCAGCAGGTTCCATCTGAACAGGAGGAGAAAGTTGTTTGGTGTGAGGGTGCAGAGCCCTGGCCCAGGCTGCCCAGAGAGCTTGTGGAGTGTCCTTGTGTGGAGAGATTGCAAGGGCAGCTGGAGGTGATGCTGGGCAAGCTGCTGTGGGTGAGCCTGCTGGAGCAGGGAGTTGGACTGGATGCTCCCCAGAGGTCCCTTCCAACCCTCACCATGCTGGGATTCTGTGACACCCACCCTTTAGCTATCTCTAAGCACTGACAGTATCCCCAGTCACTAACTGCAGAGAAGGCAGAGCCTTAGCTCTTGTTGCCTCAGCCCCAAGTGTTAGCTTTGGTGGTTTTTTTTTGGATGGAAGAGAGAAAACACAAAGGCCAGGACATAACTTTTCACTGCTCAGACCACCTGAAAGCTTTAAGCAATTAGCATTCTCCTGCTGAAGTCTCTGAGTGCACAAGGCTGAATCCTGGTGGCTTCCAGAGTCTGGGAGCAGTACCTGCAGCACACTGCAGACACCTGTGCTCCTCCAGAAGCAGCTTTTCCACTCACACTGTTGACCTTCCACCCTGGTATCTCTGCCTGAGCTCCAGAGGAGTTGCCAGGACATCATTTCCTGAAGGAGTCTGTCCATACTGAAAGCATATTGCCTGCCTTCTGCCTCACAACCCAGATCTGGTGGCCCTGAGCATGTCAGAAGGTTTATTCCCTGTCTGCTTCCAGGCTGGAAATCAATACCCATCTTGGCTTAATAACATTTTCATTTAATTTAGCTTTAATGAGGTAGTTGCCTGTTGAATGCCAAACAACTGGTTTGTTTACATAAGATTAACGAGACTTGCTACTAATTACCTACAGTTTATCTTTCCACATTTGCTTTATTAAAGCACTAATTAAGACATTATGCACTTATTAGTGTCAAATGGCTGTTCAGCCCAGGCAGCTGCACGATGTAAGTTCTGCTTGCATCATACTCTTCTTGATTTTTATCTTTAATATAAAAAAACCCTGAACCCACTCTATTTTGTTGAGGGACCAGCCTGTTGCACACCAGGCATGAGCTCCTAAGGGCCATGGTGGTGATGCCTCTAACACAATTTGCATTTCTGCAGTTAACATTACTTTATCCAGTGCTGTCAGAGCCTTCAGGAAGTCAGAGCAGAGTCTGTTGCCTGATGACAGAATCGTTAAGGTTGGAAGAGATCTCTAAGATCATCAAGTCCAACAATCACCATGTCACTAAACCATGGCCCTAGGCACAGTCTGACAATCCCTTGTGGTCNCCATGGCCCTAAGGATCCAGACCTAAATCTCAACCCTTCTGAAGCCCAGCAGATCATCTCTATTTGGCATCTTGACCTAGATTAGTCTGTTCCTTATGTTCAAAAGAAAATGATTCATTTACAACAGCTTGTAATGCTCACAAGGATCCTTTAATGTGTCCTTAGTTGTGTGTCCTGAGAGCCCATTTACCTGTTAAATCTAAATTAAATGGCTGGGTGAGGCAGGAATCTGAGGAGTCCTCCAAACTGGGCAGAGCTGCTGGGGTTAGCCAGTGTTTTGTCCTAAGGAGGCTGAGGAGGTGGTGAGAATGAGCCATGAACAGTTAAAAATGCTCATTCATTTGAAAATAAGAAAGGGAAAGATGAACTTCTCCCTTTCTTCCCTTAAGCTCCCCCTGTCCCATTGCAAGGTGCAGCTCTGTGGCTTCCCCACTGAAACCAAGCTGCTCCCCAGCAGCCACCACACTGAGAAGCCCTCACCCCAGTGACCACACCAAGGCACAGGGCATGGAAGCTTTGGTAGATGCTACTTGTTGGCAAAAGACATGGAACAAATTGTATGTGTGTGGTGATGCATGAGATGGGACCTGAAATATCATGAAACTACCAGAATGATGAGGAAGGACAGAGAGGAACATGCTGCCTGTGGCTTAACTATGCCAGGAGGATGAGCAGGGACAACACCAACACACACACACATAGCAAGAGTGTGCCCAGGAGAGACCAACCAGGGATGGACAGAAGTGGAAGAGAAGATGAAACATGGCCACAATCCACAGGCAACTTCCCAGTATTCACTAGGAAGGAAGAAAAGAGATAGTCTTTTTTTTTTCCCTTCTAAGTAGCATAATGAATATTTAAAAGATTCACTTCTCACTGAGTATCTAAAATTCAAATGCAACCTTTCTCCTGGATCTCTGTAAGAGCCTGGATAAAACCCAGCTGAGCTCCATCCACTGCAGCAGTGAATCTCAGCTACACTGTCAATGGTATTAGCCATTAACTATTAGGTAGCAATTCAATTCAGTAACTCAGGCTAAGAATTTATCATTAGAGCATTGTATCTGAGTGAGAATACAGGAGGAATTTAGAAGAAAGGCAAGTGCTTAGGAAAATGAGGCTTTGGGGAGCCCACACCACCTCCCTGGATCTTTGCAGTGGTTTTTACATAACTAGAAAGAGGCAGGAGAGCAGCTTGCATCCTACCTGCAATAAAAAACATTTTCTTAGAGCACTGAAGATGAAGAAAATGGAATATGGGCTTAGTACAGTACTAAAGGGAAAACAACCACTCAACAAGAAACTTCCAAGAGCTTCTGAGCTTCCTTTCTTCTTCTTGTGTGACTTTCTCACGTGCATGAAGTTTGAACACACTAAAAATGGTGGTAAGCAATAACGAAGCTGACTTTCATTTTCTGGTGATAGCTTGTGTGTCCATCCATCCATCCACACATATATACACAGCTCTGCAAGCACACCTACCCCAGCAGCAGTTTGGGAGAGGATAGCTTGGACAATCCAAACTTCATTGTCAAACACATTTCAGAGGTGACCCAAGGCCCCAATATTCTTTCTTATTACTTTGAATTTTCAGAATTGAATATAAAACTCCTGGATGGTTCATTTTCTTTCATTTAGACAGAACAGAATCAGAGAATCATTTTGGGTGGAAGTGATCATCAAGTCCAACCATTAACCAGCACTAGGTCACCAGTAAACTATGATTCTCAGCAACAGGCTGTTGAAGCCTCTCCAGGGATGGTGACTCCAGCACTGCCCTGGGCAGCCTGGGCCAGGCCTTGACAACCCTTGTGCGGAAGAAATTGTACCTAATGTCCAACCTAAACCTCCCCTGGCACAACTTGAAGCTGTTTCCTCTTGTCCTACCCCTTGTTCCTTGGCAGAAGAAACCAACCCCCATCTGGCTCCAACCTCCTGTCAGGGAGCTGTAGAGAGAGCTAAGGTCTGCCCTGAGCCTCCTCTTCTCCACACTAACCAACGCCAGTGCCCTCAGCTGTTTCTCACCACACTTGTGCTCTAGATCCTTCCCCAGCTTCCTTGCCCTTCTCTGGACATTTCTCTCAGGCACTTGCTGCTCTGTCACTGCTCTAAGCATGTCCCTCCTCAGTCAAAGAAAACACAGTTGCTAAAAGCACTTATACCCAACCTTCCTCCCCCATTCCCTGTGTTTTCCCTTGGACTTCCCTCACTGGATGTGCTGTGTAACAGACCACTGCAGGATCTGATGCTTCTGCTCAAATGCTGTCCCCATCTCTTCTGCAAATCAAACCCTCTAATTATAAATAATAATAACAACTCAGGGCAGGAAGTTCCTTGCTTTCCATCTGCTTTTCATTAGCTTGCTCAACCCAGCCAAATCTATGGACAATTAAACAACACAGGGAGTTCTGTGTCTCTAAATTCCTTCATGGCCAATAGCTTTATGTTGCAGATACAAAATGTCCTGGATGCTCTGCACAGCATAGTTTGAGTAAAGAAAATAAAGTCTGCACGAGGATAAGTTTGTCTTATCCAGGCCAAATCTAAAGCTTCCCATTAATTCTAGATGAAATACTCTGCTGATGTCGAGTAAGGACAAAGGCTCCTTTAGAAAAGTCTCTGTTCCTTGGGAAGAGCCAAGCTGATGTTTCAAATATAGGTAAAGGGAGGAAATTAAGTGATGTGGATATTGAAGTGCCTGGGAAATGCCCTCTATGTCCAAGCCACAGATTCAAATATACTAAATGCATGGAATATAGGTGAGGAAAACTGAACCACAGAATCCTTTAGGATGGAAAAGACCTTTAAGATCCTCGAGACCAAGCTCTCCTGGATTCTCCCAGCAATGCAATTCCCAGCCAGGCTCTGAAGGAAAGATCCAGTTTCCCATGTCCCAGCAGTGCTTCTGAAACCACTCAGGGCACTCCAGCAGCAACTTTCTGCCACTCTCCTGGCCTGTGCTGACAAGGCATTCAGCTGGGGCAGCTGTGTGGAAACTGAACCTCCTTCCTCCCCCTTCATCTTCTCCCTGTCTGGCTTTCACCCAGCCGTGCTGGGCATAGCCAGCATTTTTTCCTCCAGGCAGAGAGGTTCCTCGAGTTCTCCAACACCACGTTCAACATGCCTTAACCATGAGAACCTCCTCCCTGACTCCTGCTAGCTCCCACCAGGCCACAGCTCCTGTAGCAACTGAAGAAGACTCTGCCAGGCTTCTGCCTCCACCACACCAGCACTTCCCAAGGAGAAAATAAGAGACAGCATAATGCTACAAAGAAATGGGATCATAAATCCTGTGTGCAAAGGAAGTGCAAGGAAGGATTCCAGCAACTTCAAGGTTCATTGGAGCAATCCTCACATCTGAAAGCTCTTCAGTGTTCTTCTGGAGTGGTCTTTTGCCTTTAATTGCACACACAGAACAGCTCTCAGGGAAGGTCAACAGGGACAGCCTCATGGCTTGGCAATAACTTTTAACTTATTCCTTTTAATAGGACTTGGGCTTTTGGTATCAACTTCATAACAAACAATTCCCAGGACTGAAAGAGGAAATCCAACCCCTGGAGTGTTGTTAAAGCCAAAGAGAATCTATTCATCTCTGCAGCTTCATTAGCTCTCATTAAAGCACAGCAAGAAAAGGCTCACTAGCAGCTCATGGCATTTAATTCCCTGAGCCATAGTTAACAATAAACACTTGTTTATGACTCTCTCAGCTTGGCCTATGTTTGGGTTTAAAGTTGCCCTTGTCTACATGTTTGAGCTGACAGAGAACAGAGAAGGGACTGATCAGGGCATGCAGAGATCAACTTCAAACAACAAAAGGCAGCCCCTGGATCCATGGCATGCCCACCTGCTGCACTGCTCTCCATCAGCAGTGAGCTCCCTGACAGGCATCCTGGCAAACACATTTGCATGTTCCCAGGAATAACAAAGCCTGGAGATGCCAATGGCTGAGAGAATTATTTCCCTGACCTGTCAGCTCTCTGAGGCATGCAGATTAATGCAGGCCACTGGCAGCTTGGGGTTTGTTCATCACCTCTTATCACTGAACCTAAAGCTCTAAGCTGTAACACAAGAGCTGATAAAATACACTTCCCTTAGGAAAAGGCAAAGGTTTGACTCACATCTATTTGTTTGGAAGTATCAAGGCAGCCTTCTTATAAGATAAGGAACAGGATTAAAACAGACACACTAGATAAGAACCCCACCAGCTCACACCAGCTTCCCATTTTAAGGAAGATCAGCAATTTCAGATTGCTTCTCTTGGCACAAAAGCTATAGAGATATATCTTCAGACACAGGAATATAGAGATTGTTGTTGTTGTTGAATTGAAGGAATTAAACAAAAGCTTCACCACCAGTAAATTCTGCAGAGATCCTGTCATGTCAGCACATCTAACTGCAAGCACCTCCTGTACCAGGATGACAGGAGAGTCAAACCCAAGACCTCATTGTCTATTTCTCCTTTCCTTAGCAGAGCTTGGTATTAATTTGCCTTTATTTCATACCATACAAAACTGCCCCAAAAGGCAGGAGGAAGTAGATGGGATAATATACCCAGAGCAGAAGCAATTAGGAGTCCAAGTTCTGTTATATCCAACTTTATCCATCAACCCTCAAACAGAAAGAAGCTCCCAATACCTAATTAACCTATTCCACCTAAGTCAGCATAACCACTTGTGGGTTGTCAGTATGTTCTGTAGGTAAAACACCCAAGATACAACACTCTGGACACCAAGAACTGGGCTGTTGGATGAAATCACTAGATCCAGATTGCTGAAGGTATCTTTAATTCTTACAAGCTTAAAATCTTCCCAGTCATGCAGGAGATGGATGTTGGTAGGAGCTCCCAAAACACTGCAGATGGAAGACATTCACCACTGGCAGCTACTCAGAGCAGGGCAATGTGTGGATGGCCAGCACACAGAAAAGGTAACATGGCATGTGTACAGGATGATCACCACACAGAGTGTAACACAGCATGTGTAAAGCAGAGATTAAACATGGAACAGCAACAAAAATAACAACTCCATTTCATTGGATTCACCCTAAAACCTTCCCCACATACCTGGTTTTGGCACAGAATTGGTCACGGACTGAGGAACTTTGTCATTAATTAGCTCCACACACTCACTAGGGAAAAATCCAACCTGCAGCAAAAACAGAGAGAGAGGCACAATATTGAGTGTTGTGGGTCTAGGATCTGAGCTATTACACCAGCAACTTGAACTCTGCTTGCCTGTTGCTTCATAACATTACCCAACACAAAATGATCAGCATAAAATGATGCAGCCAAAACGCTGACAAAGCAAATCAGACAAAGTTATTAGGCTAAGTTTTCTAAGCTTGATACAGAGGAGAGAGATACACTCAACTTGCACAACACACCCTTGGATCTGAAGTGGAACTCGAGAGACAGACAGACTTCAGCTGATTTCCCTGCACCTGGCTGCATGCACATGTAACATGAAATGTAATACAGAGATCCTGCAGCATCTCAGTTATCTGCACTCAAGCCTCAGCAACACTCGACCTTTTCTCACCATCAAGATGCTACATTCACAAGCACTTTAATGGGTTATTCCTCTAGAAAAGTGAAATCAAACATGGGACAATAGATTTGCATGTCTGGCTAGTCCCATTACAGGGAAAAAAATGCACCTTCATGTCTGATAAGTTAGGAGAAGACAGTGTGAGTGCACAGAGCTCTGCACTGGGTCCCAGCCCTACTGCATGTGCTTGAGCTGATGAGTGTGGGCAAGAAGAGATCCTCCTGCAGCCTTCAAAGGAAGTGTGTTTCAACAGTTTCCTGAAAAGGTTCTCTGTGGTTTTAGCTCAATTGAAAGTCAATCTTAGAGCTGAGAACAGGTCTAATAAAATATACATGGAGCAAAATGAGTTCTACAACTATAAGCTCAGCACTCTGACCAGAAATAAACACACGTGGGCTTGGAAGAAGAGTGTGAGATAGCAGAAAAATCTCAAACAAGAGCCAGAACTCCTGCTGTGTACTCTCATATCTGCTTCAGCACATGGAAAAGCCATTGCAACTGTTTTGCCTCAGTTTCCCTATCAGCCAAAGCCAAGGGCCAGTCAATCTCACATGTCCCATGCTGCTGTGAGAGCAAACACACTGCACAAGCTGCTGCATCTTTGGGATTTATCCGTGTATCTCCTACTCATCCTGAAACAGGGAGAACAGCCCAGAAATCAACCCCAGAGGCTAGACTCTCCTTAGCAAGTATGTGGAGATGCTTCAAAAGCAATGCTCCACCTCTGGGCCAACACATGGCAGTGCTGCACAGGCAATTCTCACACCACTGAAGGCACTGGCAACAAAGACCTCTCCAAGAGCCCAGGTCACAGCAAGGTTCCCTGAGTGATTACTTTCAATGTTAACTGGCACTGTTCCTGCACTGACCTTCCACAGTGTCCCCTTGACCTCAGACTGTCTAAACCAGCACAAGGGTTAGAGCCTGGAGGATCTTCCTGCTTGGTTGAAATGGGATGTGCCTGCAGAAATTCACATGCCACTCAAAGGTCTCCATGTCTGGGGAGAAGGGAAATAATTTCCTTTGCACTGTTTAAGGATTCAGGCTAAGATGGGACCAGATTGGAACGTTACACTTCCCAACATCCCAACCTTCTCTCCATCTCACAGCACCTTCCTTCATGCTCTTGTCCCAGGTAAACATCAAGCCAGACCAGAGCCTTTGGAAACTTTTCTCCTTAGTCCAGATTTCCAGACTTTTTTTTTGTCTCTTACAGAACCACAGAATGGCTGGAGTTGGAAGGAACCTCTAAAGGTCATCTAGTGCAATCCCCTCATATCCTCACCCACCAGAGAGAGTGCCATGTAATCCAAGCAGCATCCCCCTGCAGGCAGATGCCAGGAGCAGCATTTCCCACCCCGGCTCAGGCATGTGACTGGGACAGCTGAAGGCATCAAGTCACTGCACACAGCCAGGCTCTGGGCAAGTGCTGCAACAAAGCATGGCCAAGAGCCAGCCCATGGCCCCCAGCTCAGCAGAACAGGGGAGCAGGGCCAGGACTGCTGCCAGGCATGTTAGCACAGCCATGGCATTCCTTGGAGCCACAAGGCACTCAGCACTGTGACTCTGCCAATAATCCCTTCTCTATTTATCAATCTTACACAATTCCCTTTTGTCTCCCAGCAAAAATCCATGTTTCCTACTCCAAGTTGGTTTTCACCCATAAACCTCCAATTTAGCAGCAGTGTCATGGATGGTGTGTCCAGGGAAGCACTCCAGGCTCTCAAACCCAACTCCAGTTTGTAGTCATAGCAGAGAACTACTCCTTCCCACACCTCCAAAACCCCATGTTTTGTCTAAGTAAAAGCACAAACTATACATTCCATCACATTTAATAGAGAAGAACATGCCTGTGACAGCCCAGGAACAGACCATGGAGCAGCACTGTGGATCATCTGACCTCACTTCACTCGTCCATGCTTCCCTGTAACTGTGACTGTGCATCACACTGCTGCTCAAGTGACTCAGAACCCACCCAAAGCCCAAGATAATAGAATCATAGAATCATAGAATGGTTNCTGGTTGCTCATGTCCAGCTTCTTGTCCACCAGCACCCCAAGGCCTTTTCTGCAGGGCTGCTCTCCATCATCTCATCCCCTAGCCTGGATTGATAGTGGGGATTGTTCTGACCCAGGTGTAGGACCCTGCACTTGGTCTTGTTGAAGCTCATGAGGTTCACCTGGGCCCAGCTCTCCAGCTTGTCTAGGTCCTTCTGGATGACATCTTGCCCCTCCAACTTATCAACAGCATCCCATAGCTTGGTGTCATCTGCAAACTTGCTGATGGTGCACTCAATGCTGCTGTCCATATCATTTATAAAAATATTAAACAGTACAGGCCCCAGCACAGAGCCCTGAGGGACACCACTTGGCACTGATCTCCAGCTGCACTTGGAGCCATTAATGTATGGCTTCACCCAACCTCTCACTCAGCTGGGTGTGCCAACTGGCAAGGAGATGATGTCCTGCAGCTAGATAATGTGATGGGGAATTTTGTGCAGTTTATAGATAGAAATCTATCAATTAGCACAAGGAAACCAGCATCACACAGCAGGTTCCTTCAGCAGCTCAGAGGTGCTCCTTTGCCAGGAGATGCTGGCAAACAGGCTGATTGGTACACACACCAAAAGAATTGGTACTCAAATAAGAAACACTGTAAGGGCTTGAATATTTTACTCTAGCTAAGAGTCTCTCTTGGGCATTTCTTGTGAAAGAGATGCAGGAGACAATTTTAAGCTAGGAAAAATGTACACATCCAGTGGAAGTCTCAGTCCCATCGCACAAATGACACATTTGGGAGACTCCAAGCTGAACTGATAAGAGTTTCTTTCATTCTCAATGGTTTTTTTTTTAATTGCTAACAAGATTAATGTCTGAGATGTATAAAGAAACCTGAAATACTTGCAGGTCAAGGGAGGTTCTCCTCCCCCTCTACTCTGCCCTACCCAGGCCAGAGCTGGGTCCAGGTCTGGGCTCCACACTTCAAGAGACACAGGGAACTCCTGGAGAGAGTCCAGCAGAGATGCTGAAGGGACTGGAGCAGCTCTGGCAGGAGGAAAGGCTCAGAGCCCTGGGGCTGCTTAGCCTGGAGCAGAGCAGAGCCAGAGGGGAGCTGCTCCATGCTGAGCAAGAGCTCAAGGGTGCAGGGGGCAAGAGGCTGGGGCCACACTCTGCTCAGTGGTGCCCAGGGCCAGGCCAAGGGGCAATGGGCACAAACTGGAACCCAGCAGGTTCCAGCTCAACAGGAGGAGAAACTTGTTTGGTGTGAGGGTGCAGAGCCCTGGCCCAGGCTGCCCAGAGAGCTTGGGGAGTGTCCTTGTGTGGAGAGATTGCAAGGGCAGCTGGAGGTGATGCTGGGCAAGCTGCTGTGGGGTGAGCCTGCAGGTGGATTGGACTGGATGATATCCAGAGGTCCCTTCCAACTCCTACCATGCTGGGATTCTGGGATTAATCATAATGAAAAATGGTGGATCTAAACCCAGCCCCAAATGCCATTCTCTATTCCAAAGCTCCTTTGCCTTTGATCATTATCATCATGTCTCTTCTGTTTCTGGATGCAATAGAGAATGCTAACCATGAATTTAGAAGTGAAAGAAGCCCCATGATGGTTATGTCACTGCTTCTAGATATCTTGGAACCATTCCCAAACCAAGTACTCCTCCTGTTCTCCACGTATCTTTTTTGCCATGTTCACAATCAGCAATTGTCATGGATATTTTAGGGAAAGAGAATTTTCACTCATGCTAGTGCTGACAAGCTCTCTGATGCCAAGCTCTCACTGGTCACAGTCCTGATGGCTTCTAGATGCTCACTTACTGATTCTAAGTCATCTTGCAAGATCCCCAAGAGGTCATCTGCTGGGTCATGACCTCTCCCTTGTGCCCCATTCCCACCCACTTCAAAGATGCTGCTTCTCTTCCCATGGCAAGTTTTCCATGATTTGGTATAAATAGATGAGTTTAGTTCAAGAGTTAATCTCAGCAGCTGCACAAGGCACTGTCAGAGCTTGAGCCAGGATTAAAGGATTTGGCAACATACAAAAATTAATAGGAAGGGTAGTAGATATTTAGATAAACACAGGGGTAGTTTATATTTAGATAAACACAAGGTCATCTAAAGGTTAAAAACTCACTGTACACCTTAAGCAAAGGAGGAAAGCACAGGCTACTGTCATATATCACATTCCTGCAGCAACTACTAGAGCTTTTTCCCACTTTTATGTCAGTGTCTGCTAAAACTGGAAGACAGATGAGGCTTTAAGGGGAAGAGTCCCCTTAATGGGACTTTTAGTGAGGGCTCTGGAGCACAAGTGTTGTGAGGAGCAGCTGAGGGCACTGGGGTTGGTTAGTGTGGGGAAGAGGAGGCTCAGGGGAGACCTTAGCTCTCTCTACAAGTCCCTGACAGGAGGTTGCAGTGAGCTGGGGGTAGGTATCTTCTCCAGGGTTAACAGTGAGAGGACAAGAGGAAATGGCCTCAAGAAGCACCAAGCAAGGTTTAGATTGGGTATGAGGAGCAATTTCTTCCCCACAAGGGTTGTCAAGCCCTGGCCCATGCTGCCCAGGGAGGAGGTGCTGGAGTCACCATCCCTGGACAGGGTTAAGGAATAAATTTAGCTGCTCTCCTTAGGGCCATGGTTTAATGGCATGGGGGTGATAGGTATGGTTGGACTTGATGAGCTTAGAGGTCTCTTCCAACCTTTGTGATTCTGTGTAAGTCAAAGTACCAGTAATAGTTTTCAGTGTATGACAAGGGAATTCAAACAAATGAGGAAGCAGCAGCAGCATCAATGGCAAATGAAGCATTGCTTGAGACATCTTAAGTTTTGGCTTTGAGAGAGGCTAAAGGATGGGTTCCATCTCAGACATAAATGTTTCTCTTTTAGTTTTGACTCATGATAGGGAAACATCAACTTTGGATTGCTCACTTGGCTTTCAGGAGCAGAACTATCACTGAGGTGTTTCTCACCTAAGTCCACAGTAGGGCAGAGGGCAGCACCCTCAGCTAGGTACCCAAAGCACAGCTTTGGAGCAGTGCAGCTCCTCTTGAGAAGGTACCCCAGTTCTGGGATGATCAGCCCAGCTTTGCTTCCTGCTTCACATGCATCACTTTGGGAACACAGCACAAGGCAACCAGCTGGCTCGGGAATGGCACCCCCAGTGACATGCAGGAGCCCAGTGGACGTGTCACTGTGCTGGCATTTCTCAGCCAGATGGTCACTTCCATCTGTAGAACAGTGCCAACTGTGCTAACAGATTGGGCAAACTGATGCCTGAAGTGCTTGGCCATGAGTTTTCTGCTCCACATGCATCCACTCTGCCCTTCTGTAGGCACATAGAATCATAGAATGGTTAGGGTTGGAAGGGACCTCTGGAGCTCATCTAGTCCAACCCCCCTNTATTCCAGAAGCTTGCATGGCACCTCACTGTCCCAGCCAGCCAGCACTGCAGGAGTGACTGCATCCCTCAAAGCAGCAGCAGATCTTTGGTAGGGACACTGGGCACTCAGCTGCCTGCCAGCACAGCTGCTCCACAGCTGGACACAAGTGGTAAAGGAAGCTCAGCCTCAGCTAGTTCCCCAGAGTACAGCAGGTGTACCAGTCAGGAACATATACCACAAACTGGGTTGGGTTGGAAGAGACCTTCAGAGGTCATCTAGTCCAACTCCCTGCAGGCAGCAGGGACATCTGCAACTAGAGCAGGCTGCTCAGAGATCCAAACAACCTGACTTGGAATGGTTCCAGGGATGGGACATCTCCCATCTCTCTGGGCAACCTGGGACCGTCTCTCACCATCCTAAGCATCAAAAATGTCTTCTATCTAGTCTAAATCTCTTATAGCTTAAAATCATCATCCCTTGTCCTGTCACAGCAGGTCCTGCTAAAAAGCCTGTCCCTGTCTTCCTTCAAGTACAAAAAGGTTGCACTAAGGTCTCCCTGGAGCCTTCTCTTCTCCAGGCTGAAGAAGCCCAACTCTCTCAGCCTGGTCTCACAGCAGGGAGCTTTCAGCCCTCAGTGAAACTATAGCTAGAAGACAGAATGCTTCAGAAGATCAGTTGTGCATCAGTACAGAGCCTGGCTCTAATGATTCAGCTGCTGAAAGAGAGCGACTGATGGAGAAGACAAAGCATGATGGAGAAGAAGAGGAGAAGAAAGAGGTCTGGAAGGCTGTTCCTCTGGAGGTGGCTGTGACTTAGGTAACACAATGAAAGCAGTGACTCACTAAGGGTGTTTGAAAAGAAAAAGGCTTGAGGAAAAATGCCTTAAAAATCATTTTCCTTTAACCAGAGAAAATGCTAAGAAGCCTTGTGAGTTGTTCTGTTCCACAGAGGATTAAGTCCTTTAGATCAGGTATTGGGAGAAAAGCACCAGCAAGTGTAACAGAGATCTGAAGGGTAACAAAAGTGGTGATTGATCCCTGGAGGAAAGCTCTGGCTGGCAACAAATAAACTGACTTCATGCTGGACCAAAGCTGCAGCTCCAACTGGACATGCTCACAGCCTCTCAGATCTGCTGTGCTGTTGCCATCTGCAGACCTGCCTGTTGTTCATGTGCACAACAGAGACCCTTCACTGGCTCTAACAGAGAG
This sequence comes from Bucco capensis, assembly GCA_013396975.1. Classification (NCBI taxonomy): domain Eukaryota; kingdom Metazoa; phylum Chordata; class Aves; order Piciformes; family Bucconidae; genus Bucco; species Bucco capensis. Next base: position 23,604 of record VWZO01009808.1, read on the forward strand.
GAGATGCCCAGGCACGATTAAATCCACACAACCAGGTCACTTCTTTTAAGTCAAGTCTTGACTTGATCCTGCACAGCCTAGAAGGCTGGAGCAGCAGGGTTGGACTAGATGATCCCCAAAGGTCCCTTCCAACCCCAACCCATGCTGGGATTCTGTGAATCAGCTTCATGCAAAGTATCACAGACCACAAAGAGGTTTTGTTTTACTGATTTGCTTGGAAGGTAAATGTGGCATAGTCTGATCATTTCAAGTTATAATAAGGCATTTCATTAATTTTTGACAGCATGCTAAGTACAGGTTTAGGGCTTCAAGAGCTGAACACAAGTCCTGCAGAGACAGAACACAGTTCACAAGTACAAGAAGAAGACTGAAGTTTGTTCAAGCAATGTCAGTGTGGTAACTCTAGAAACAAACCTAATTTCAGAGCAGGTGTCCTAGGTCCACACTGCTCTGATTGTACAAATGAGGCATTATCTGAACTCCCACAACTGACCTAAAGGTAACAAAAGCTCTGGCTAAGCAGACAGAACTGTAACTGCACAGCTAACTCTCCATCCAGATGGATCTGAGTGCTTGCAGGTGCAGCTGCACAGAGCCCTGGTGTCACTGACAGCACAACCACAATCTGGACCTGGCACAGACAGCTCTGTCAGGGAAAAGCCAAGCTACTTTGAGAAGAGTTTCCAGGCTAAAATTGACAAGGATCTGGTCAGCTCTGACCCTCTCCAGAGCAAAGCCATACCTCCAGCTGCTCACAGACAGCAGCTGCAGTATGCATACCCCTTTACTTGAAAGGAGCTGAAAGGTGAGACACAGCAGGGTGAGGAGGCAGAAAGTCACTGACCACAACCCTCAGGAGCTCTGGGGGTTGTTTTTGTTTGCCTTTTCTTAACTTTAAATTTCCTAATGATCTAATCTAGGCTAGAAAGTAACAACTCTTTGGAGAGGGAAGTGCCACTCCAACACAGAAGTTTTAGTCCCTAATTCCCAGGTATGTTTTAGCATCTTAGGAAAATTCAGTGTAAATGTCTCTGCCGTGACATTTGCAGTGAGCAGTGATGGGAACATAGCCAGGAAAGCACAAGGTGGCTGGGTAGCTTGTCCAAGGCAGTGGCAGTGTCTCATCAGCTGGATTTCTCTGAATCCTCCAAGTGCTGCCTGATCCAGTTTAGGCAGTGGAGGGAATGGGATGGTTCAGTAAGAGTGTCAGCTGCCTTGGAGGGGGTGCAGTGGTAGCTGCCACTAGCATCAGGCCAGCTGTCCATCACAGGCTCATGGCCACCCCTAACTCACACACTTAGAAAGGCAGATACCTTCTCTGAAGACCTTCTCTGTAAGCCAAGTCCAGAGAGAAAAGGGAATTCATCTTAGACCAATGCAGGCAAACTCTGCTGACATCCATGAGCAACCTTGTGCAGGCACAGCCATTCCATAAACACACTACTGAGGTTCCTGCCTTCATTCAAAGGTTGGACCCAATGACCTTGGAGGTCTTTTCCAACCTTTACTATGATTCTGAGTTGCACTCTCAAGTCTGATGCTTGTGCCTACCTGGAATCCATGTTTGCCTCTCCACCAGGTGGTCAGCTCCTTTGGTGGCATATCGATAACAGACACTATGTCTCCCACCTGCAAAAGATGGGCAACATCAACCACAGCTTGCAACTGCCCAGCAGGACAACTCAAAGAACTGCACAAACCCTCACCAACAGCAACCTTGAGGCATCTGCCTGTGCAAAACCAAACTGTGAGGTGTTAGAGCTCCTGCATTAGCTATCATCCAGCTGGTGGTAGGGCAAGCACTCTGAGGAGCAGCAGGCTCCCTGCCAAAGGGTCCAGGAGTGCTCTGCTTAAACTGCAGACAGAAGAGAGCAGTGATGGTGTGAAACATCTTGGAAAATATTCTCAAGTAGCTGAAATTCTTTTTCCTACATGCTCTATGTATATGACTTGAGATAGGTCTTCTTGTTTCCTCTCCCAGCAAGGAGTTCAGAGCTCCCTTTGTAGTTCACAAAGTGACCAAGACTAGAGAACAAACAGAGGAGAGGTGGTGTGGTGGCACAGCAGCAGGAAGGACCAAGGAGATGGCCAACCAAAATGAGCAAGGAGACCACAAAGTCTCCTGAAGCTTTGCTCATACCCCCAAAATAGGTAATACTGCAGTAGTGCAAAAGGAAATCAATCCAATCAATGCTAACTTTGGCTTGGTGAGGCTCAAGATGTAGCCTCTAACAGAAACTGAGCTAGGCCAGAGCAGAGGGGGTAGAGCCTCCATAAATACTGCAGCTAGGTGCTAAGGGTAATGCCCAACTTCTACCCAATGTTTTACATTGATGGATCTCCAAGTTCTTTCCAAAGAAGCTAACACATTCCAGTCTTTCAGATCAGGATGACTGAGACACAGGGAAAGGAACTGACTTCCTGAGGGGAGTGGTAACCCAACCACAGAGCACATTTCCACTCAGGAAACTGCTGGCACCACAGTGAGCAGAGAAGCCAAGCATGTTCCTCAGCTTTGGAGAACAAAAGGCAGCCAGCTACTGCTGCAGTTGGGTTCTTTGGTGTCCTCTAACCATCACCTCCATTTGGGACATGAACAAAACTCTGGCACCACTTAGACTATATCCCTGTTACTCCTGCTTCCTGCCCTGCATGCTGAGAACAGGATCCCAAGAACTCCTTCACATGTTTGTATCACACTCTGACTACTCCACACAACCAACCAGAGGGTGAAATGCTGTGTTCTGGGAACACCAGACAAGAGCCAGAGAACCAAAGCCTTGCAGGCTCTGACCTTCCAGATCTTTGCCCCACAGCAGCTCCTACTCTGCATCAAGATTTTCAGAACAGTTTTAGGTTATCACCTGCCCTTTCAGTAGCAAATCCTTTGACAATCTGTTTGTTTGTTTTTCTTGGGAGCAGAAGCTCCTAAGCATGGTTTTAGCATGTTAGACATGGTACTAAGCATGTCTAACTAACTCCTCTTGCTAACAGGAGCACAAGTTGTGTGAACTGGCCAAGGAATGATTCAGCTGGCATGTGTCCACATCCACACCTATGTGGACAGTCTTCCTGAACAGATACAACATATTTCAATAGCCTGTAGAGCAGAACAGGCTCTGCTGCTGCTGCTCAGAGAGCACTGGGCAGCATCTGTTCCATCAGGAGACACTACTGCCAAGTACAGGAGTATCCAAAAGGTGACTGAGCTCCTCCCTGCACCCAGCCCACAGAGAATTGGCTATTTAACTGCATCTTCTCTCAGCTTCACTTCACAGAACATTCTGAAAGCATCTGACCATGTTGCTGATGTGCACACACACACAGAGACAGACATTATCCCCTCCTGCATACCACAGCAAGGAGTGTAAGCTCCTTTATTTACCTCAAAGGACAGTTCATCTGCTGCTTGAGCAATGTATCTCTTAATGACATGGGCAGCAGCAATGGCAGGAACATTAATGGAGGATTCCTCATGGACCAGCAGGTGGTTCCCCTTGTTATCAATCTGAAATGAAGAGCAGAGGAGACTGTGAGGCAGCTGAGGACATGGTACTGGTGCTCATAGATGGCACAGAGCCTTCAAGCTCCCTCAGAGAGACAGCAGAGCCCAGGGGCCCCTCAAGGAGAGCAGCATGGGCATGGAGAGGAGGAAAACAGCTCACACAGAGGATCTCAGAAGGTCATGTGTCCCTGTACAGCTCAGGAGAAAGATGCAGTGTTGGTGCCTCTTCTGAATGCTTACACCTCCCTTTAACATAAATACTACTGTTTTTCCCAAAATACTTAAGGCAGCAATACAAATAGAACTATAAAGCCCTCTGCTCTGCTCAGGAAGAGGCACTGAGTAAGGAGGAAAGGCTGTCAAACACACACAGTCTCTCTGTCAACCTTTCCCATCTTTCTGTTTCTTCTTTTCAGAAAACATGGCTTGTTCCAATCATCACTCTGCTTGCAAAAGTCCTAGAGCTCTGTCTTCAAGTACAATTTGGTAAGATTCTCAGTTAATCAGAAAGGTTTTTCTGTTCTGTATGGGCAATATTTGCTGCAATCTCCAGGCTCACTCTGTTGCCTACACTCTGCTTTTCCTCTCTAACTTCCTTCCTCCCTTTGTGCTGAGGTTTCCAAGATTCCTCCCATCCCAAAGGAGTGCAGGGTGAGGAGGATATCAGCAGGGAAAACTGCAGGAAAATGCACTCCAATCTTATCACAACCATTTAAAACTGAATTGCTGCAGTCTATTCATAGCTGTTTCTATTCCTGGCATGCAGCAGTATCATCAGGCAATGGAAATCTCTCTACCCAGACTCATCAGGACCAGCACTGGTGGCCTTGAGCACCCAGCCCCTTTCTGTCCTGCACTCCTTCCCCAAGAAGATCTATAGTTTAAGATGCTAGAGGACCATTAACAGAGAAACCCAAGCTGCAGCTGCAATTCACAGTATACAAACAGGGCTGCTGGAAGCACAAGGTGGCCTTTGTTGAGCAGATAAACCAACAGGAGCAGATAAACCAACAGGAGCAGATAAACCAACAGGAGCAGATAAGAGTTAGTGTTTCTGTAGCTGTGGCAAGGAAAGATAAATAGATAGACAGAGAGACAGACAGATAGAGAGGTCAGGCTAATACAGAATCTCACAATCCCAGCATGGATTGGGCGTGGAAGGGACCTCTGGGGATCATCCAGGCTAACCTAACTGCTCCAGCAGGCTCACCCACAGCAGCTTGCCCAGCATCACCTCCAGCTGCCCTTGCAATCTCTGCACACAAGGACACTCCACAAGCTCTCTGGGCAGCCTGGGCCAGGGCTCTGCACCCTCACACCAAATATGTTTCTCCTCCTGTTCAGATGGAACCTGCTGGGTTGCAGTTTGTGCCCATTGCCCCTTGGGCTGGCCCTGGGCACCACTGAGCAGAGTGTGGCCTCAGCCTCTTGCCCTCTCCCTTCTAGGGTTCTAGAGGGACCCTTCCAGAGCAGGGAGGTTGGACATTAGGAAGAAGTTCCTCCCCACGAGGGTGGTGGAACACTGGCCCAGGTTGCCCAGGGAGGTGGTTGAGTTCCCATCCCTGGAGGCATTGCAGGTGAGGCTTGCCAGGGCTCTGGGCAAGCTGCTCTAGTTGGGGATGTCCCTGGCCACTGCAGGGGGGTTGGACTAGATGAGCTCCAGAGGTCCCTTCTAACCCAAACCATTCCAGGATTCTATGATTCTAGATGACCTCTGGTGGTCCCTTCTAACCTTAACCATTCTGTGATTCAATTTGTTCTGTATTTTTTGTGGCCATCCCTATGCTGGTAACAGGGGAACAAAGCTTTTGGGATGGCAGTTTGGTGACACCAATAGGTTTGGAATGATTCTACCTCTTTCTGGAGAGGCAAGAGAGCACATTTATGGACTGCTCTGCAGTTAAGGTCAGGAAACAAAGAACAACCTAAGCTTTGTACTCTACCTCCATCCATGTGAGAGCAGGCCCACAGTTGATCTTGTTGCCTGCAATGGCTGAGAGCCGTGCCAGGTAAGCCATCAGCATCTGGGTGACAAGCTGGAACAGAAAGAAACAGACATACAGGGTTTATGGGAATCCATCATAGTTTGGAGACCTCTTCAGACTTGGAGAGACCATAAATTATCCATTTGCACAGGCAAGTCCTATAGAGAAGACACCTTAAAGGTCAAGACTTCCTTTTACCATGAATTTCACATACAAGCACACCCTAGTTCTAATAGTGACCTTGTTGTTACTAAGGAGAAGCTAGTGAGCTCCTGCCAAAGCTTCACAGTGACTGTTACAAAGCAGCAGTGTAGCCCAGAGTTTGTAGGTCTCCTTCAAACATTGTTCTCCTCCAATATATGCTCAAATGTGGTCAATTCAAGACAAAAACTAGAGCACCAGACAGTGCCCTGCTTGCACAGAGCAGCAAAGCTCTTCAACACTTCACATCTTCTCTGCTTACAGACACAGTGTAGATTTCCAGGCTCATGCTGTGAAGTGCATGCTAAATCAGTTGTACAAATAAAGACCTAAGAGCTGCCTAAAATGTACTTTAAAAATCCAAACCCAGGAATGTGTTATCCTGAATATTGCTTCACCCACTGCATTTAGGAGACTGGAAACTTCAAATTCTCTTCAGGAATGATCTGCTTTGAGCCAAAGCCACTAATAAATCAGACTCTCTGATGAGCAGTGGGGCCATATCCTCAGCCTCCCATACTCAGGGGCAGAAGCCCTGTGGACTTCAGTGGGGGACTCATTTCAGCCACTGCCTGCTGCTCCAAAGCAATCAATCCTCACCCATTCAGCACTGGAAGAAGACAGACTCTCAGTTACAGATCCTGGATGGATTCTTCTCTGAATGCTTGGAATGGCCTCAATTTCCTTTCCTTTCCACATCTGATGGGCAGACAACAGCAGCCTCCCAGCACATCATGTCAAGGCTTTTTGTTGATAGTAAGGCACAAACATACAACTAGAGAGAAGTGTCCTGAGAAAGGAAGCAATGGGCACTGGCCCTCCCCCTGCTAGCAGCTCTTCCTGCAGACACACTGAGCCCAAAGAGTTTGGTTATGCACTTCTGGCTCAAGCAAACTCTGGAGCCATGGATGACATTGCCTCCCTCCCCACTTCTTCTGAAATGCTGGGGTCAAGATGCACCTGCTGCTTTCCAGGGGATTATTTTGGACAGGAATACATCTCTGAATTATCAACAGGCAAGAAGCTGAAGGAACTCCAGCTCTCCATACTCCAGCTGAAGACAGGAAGTCAAGGTATGAAAAATACTTCTTATTCAGTTAGGGAGGAAGAAAATCACTCTTTAAGCTTTTTAAAGACCATATAAGTAACACATTAATGCAAATGCTCTTAAACCCAGCTTCAGTCATTCTCAGTTTATAAGCATGAGTCTAGCATTCCACATGGCATTACCCCTGCAGTGCAGCAGGACTGACTGCTCAGGAATGTGAAGTTGTTAACATTAAGTTAGGAAATACCCACACCATTGAAAAGGTTTCCAAAGACATAACCAAATTCTTCCCTAAGGCACTAACTTCTTCCCTGACACTTTCATTAACTATTCCACACTTAGCAGCACATTCATCCACACAAACTTGCAGAGCATTTCTCTTTAGAACACTGAAATTAAGGATAGAATCATAGATCATTATTGTTGGAAAAGCCCTCTGAGCTCATCCAGTCCAAGCATCCACCCAACACTGCCATGCTCACCACTAACCCATGGCCCCAAGCACCACAGCTCCAGGGTTTTTGAACACTTCCAGGGATGGTGATTCCACCTCCTCCCTGGGCAGCCTGGGCCAGTGCCTGAGAACCCTCTGGGGGAAGAAATTCTTCCTAATATCTAACCTGAACCTCCTCTGGTGCAACTTGAAGCCATTTTCCTCTTGTCCTGTCACCTGGTACTTGGGAGGAGACCAACCTCCACCTTGCTACAATCTCCTTTCAGGGAGTTGTAGAAAGCAAGAAGGTCCCCAAAGACATACTGCTGAAAGGAGATTGTAGTGAGATGGGGACTGGTCTCTTTTCCCAGGTTACCAGTGATAGGAAAAGAAGAAATAGCCTCAAGCTGCAGCAGGGGAGGTTTAGATTGGACGTTAGGAAGAATTCCATCACAGAAAGAGTGGTCAGGCATTGGCCCAGGCTGCCCAGGGAGGTGGTGGAGTTACCATCCCTGGAAGGGTTTAAGAAATGTATAGATGTGGTACTTAGGGCCAAGGTTTAGTGGCAGGGGGGACAGGTTGATGGTTGGGGCTTGATAATCCTGGAGCTCTCTTCCAACCTTCATGATTCTGTGTGATCTTATCACAACTAATCTACTTCCCAGTGTAATCCAGGCTACTTTAAAACTACTCTGTAGATACCTGAAGACATCTCCCACCCCCTTGCTGGTGCCTGTGCTCTCCACGTTCAGAGAGCTGCTCCTTTACCTCCGGGCTGTCCCTCAGGGCATCGGAGCGGGGCAGCTCTGCCAGCTGGGAGAAGCGTCGGTCATAGATGCAGAGGTGCAGGTGTTTGTCCAGCACTCGGAAATCTTCATAGCTCCTCTTCACAATCCAGCTCCTCCCCTGCACACACACACAACAGAAGCATGCTTTTAGAAGCAACTCACCCATTCAGGGGCAAAAGGAGCAGACAGACCCGGCCATAGATCACAGAATGTTAGGGGTTGGAAGGGACCTCTGGAGATCATCTAGTCCAACCTCCCTGCCAGAGCAGGATCACCTAGAGCAGCTTGCACAGGATGTGTCCAGGTGGCTTTGGAATCTCTCCAGAGACGGAGACTCCAGCACCTCCCTGGGCAGCCTGGGCCAGTGCTCCACCACCCTCGAAGGAAAGAAGCTCCTCATATTAAGATAGAACTTGCTGGCTGCTAGTTTGTGCCCATTGCCACTAGTCCTGTCCCTGGGCAGCACAGAACAAAGCCTGGCCCCAGCCTCCTGCCCCCCACCCTTTAAGGATTGCTCAGCACTGCTCAGATCTCCCCTCAGGCTGCTCTGCTCCAGGCTAAGCAGCCCCAGCTCTCTCAGCCTCTCTGCATAACAGAGATGCTCAAGTCCCCTCAGCATTTTAGCAGCTCTTCTCTGCACCCTCTGCAGAAGTTCCCTGTCTCTCTTAAACAGAGGAGACCAGAACTGGACACAACACTAGAAATGCCACCTTCCTTCTCAAAATGTTGGGAAGTGATGGCAGTGCCTCAGTAGTACTTTCCTCATTTCATCTGTAGATCATTCATGCTCCAACCACCTCTCACAGTTCCTGCTTTAATTATTGAACTGTGGCTTTGGATGTGACCCAGCATTGCTACACAAAGCTTTCAACTTCCACCACTCTTACAAGGGTTTTGTACCATTTTTACACACAAGGTGTCTTGGCACAGATGTGAATTACCAAATGGTTCATAAACAGCTTGAAATCAGATTCTCCACAGCTAGAAGAATATACAACAGGGATCTGAAGGCAGAATCGCAGCTTGCAAAATGTCTGTTAAGATGCCCCAGGCAAATCTTCTGCTGAATTAAAAACCCCAATCTCTGATGAATCACACTAGCTGGAGATGTGCTCCTGAGTGCATATCATTTCCCCAATTAAAATATTGACAAGATAGATCCTGCTACAGGGGACAAGGAAGGGACCATGGCAGCCCAGAGCCATTCACTTTGGGAAGCTTTTAATGTCTGGTGACTACTCCTAAATGCTTCACAGCCTATTATGATCAATAAAAACTGCTATAGCAGTGCAGCAGTTTACAGGTCAGAGCACTTTATGAGCAGTCATTAATCCTCCCAGCCCCTAAAATGAGACTATTTCTGTTTTACAGATGTGGACACTGCCTCAGTGACCATGCACCTCCCACAGAGCTTCCTCACAACATGCTTTTAGAATGACACACGATAAAATCATAGAATCATCTTGGTTGGAAGACACCTTTCAGATCATCAAGTGTAGCCATTAACCAGCACTGCCAGGTCACCACTACACCATGTCCCTCAGCACCACATCTCCATGGCTTTGAAACCCCTCCAGGGATGGTGACTCCACCCCTGCCCTGAGCAGTCTTGACAACCCTTGAAGGGAAGACATTGTTCCTAATAACCAACCCAAACCACCCCTGGAGCAACTTCAGGCTTTTTCCTCTTGTCCTATCTCTTGTTCCTTAGGAGAAGAGACCAACCACCACCTCACTCCAACCTCCTTTCAGGTTGTTGACGAGAGCAAGGAGAGGAAGGACATGGACTGCTCCAGGTTTCAGGGCGAAGGATGCAGGGTGACAAAGAGCTACCTGGCTCCCAGGATAGAGGAATGCTGTCAGGTGTAAAAGAGGACACACTGGTGGGGGAAAGGTCCCAGATCTGATGCACAGGGCTGTCAGATCTACATCTGATGTTCTCCTCACCTGGGATCCAAGAGGGCATGGCTTACTCTGACTTCCCAATCACAATCCTGCTAGATCCATTTGTTACAAGCATCACTTCTCTACTAACATTCAAAGCCTGCAAGGCAACTGAAAATACTAAACCTAGAAGAGTTATTTTCTGTTAGACATATTTAAGACAACTCCAGACCATGTCCTGTGCCCATCAACTCCATGTTTCCATCACAAGAAATCAATCCTTTTTCCACAAGGCTGCAAAGAGGATCCACAGAGGACAGAAATGCTTTGTAATTTCCACAAGTTAAGTCATTTGACTTTTCACTTAAAGGAGAAAAGTCTAATGATCTTCAGAAGGATGCCAGCCTGTCCAGTGTCTCCATCTCCTGCAATCAAGTGGTTCTTGCTCTCAATAAGCTGCAGCAGGACCTTCNAAATCAATCCTTTTTCCACAAGGCTGCAAAGAGGATCCACAGAGGACAGAAATGCTTTGTAATTTCCACAAGTTAAGTCATTTGACTTTTCACTTAAAGGAGAAAAGTCTAATGATCTTCAGAAGGATGCCAGCCTGTCCAGTGTCTCCATCTCCTGCAATCAAGTGGTTCTTGCTCTCAATAAGCTGCAGCAGGACCTTCATCACCAACGTAAGAGACGACAGAGCGAGAAATCACCGCAGTCCTTGATCTGCTCCTCAAGAGGACATCTCAGTCCACCCCACAGGCTACCCACACAAAGCACCCAGCTGTCTGTCAGATGATCCTAAAGCTGTCATTAAGTCCCTGATGGTTTCATTTGACATGTTGGATGGGAGAGGTGCAGTCCCTTGTTCTCAGTAATGAAGTCAGCAAGAGTTCCATTCATATGATAGGAATGGTTGGGGTCAGCAACCCTCTGCTCCTGTGACAGGCTGGGCAGGACCAGCTGTGGAGAGCATGGACACACGGACAGCATGGACACACGGACAGCACTCGCCTTGCTTCTGATGAAACCCATCCTACACCACCATGCTAATGAGGCTCCTATGGAGGCTGATTAATGAGGAGGGATAGCTTACCTCAGGACAGCTGTGGGGTTCCTTGCCCCACCATCTCTTGGGTGGGTTCTTCCTGTGCTGCAAGCCAACTCATGAATCAAGCCCCGAGCTGGCAGGGTGGGACTGTGGTGCACCAAGGTAACCCAGACCCACCACCTCCTGTACCCACCAAATGCAGCAGCTCAGCAGCTGCTAAGCAACCAGCAGAGCGAGAGTGATCCCTGCGGCAGCAGCAGCCTCCACAAGAGGGGAGGTGCCCATGCCTGGAGGCCACAGCCAGCAGCAGCATCCCTAGGGTGATCAGCCCAATACCTGCCATCACAGCCCTGGATCTCAGGGTCTTCTGCAAAGGGACCCCAGGAGCCATGTGGGAAGGGACTGCCTGTTCTGCAGGCACAGCCAGAATGACTCTGTCAGTACAGGACACAGCTCCAGAAGCAGTAACACAGATTTCCACCCAGCAGAAAGTTGTTTCCACACTGTAAAGGGGAATATTTCCTGTATTAAATGGGAATACAGAGCTGTAAGTGTGCCAAAAGTGAATTAAAAAATCCTATCTGCTTTAGCTTGCTCTAAAAATTGGATAAAGCAAAGTTTTTCCACATTTGAGCCTGAGTGACAAAGAATCATAGAATAGAATCATAGAACAGTTCCAGCTGGAAGAGACCTTGGAGATCATGAGTCCAGCCTTTGTCCTAGCCCTAGCAACCTGCTAAATGATGCCNTCCACAAGTTAAGTCATTTGACTTTTCACTTAAAGGAGAAAAGTCTAATGATCTTCAGAAGGATGCCAGCCTGTCCAGTGTCTCCATCTCCTGCAATCAAGTGGTTCTTGCTCTCAATAAGCTGCAGCAGGACCTTAGTCACCAACGTAAGAGACGACAGAGCGAGAAATCACCGCAGTCCTTGATCTGCTCCTCAAGAGGACATCTCAGTCCACCCCACAGGCTACCCACACAAAGCACCCAGCTGTCTGTCAGATGATCCTAAAGCTGTCATTAAGTCCCTGATGGTTTCATTTGACATGTTGGATGGGAGAGGTGCAGTCCCTTGTTCTCAGTAATGAAGTCAGCAAGAGTTCCATTCATATGATAGGAATGGTTGGGGTCAGCAACCCTCTGCTCCTGTGACAGGCTGGACAGGACCAGCTGTGGAGAGCATGGACACACGGACAGCATGGACACACGGACAGCACTCGCCTTGCTTCTGATGAAACCCATCCTACACCACCATGCTAATGAGGCTCCTATGGAGGCTGATTAATGAGGAGGGATAGCTTACCTCAGGACAGCTGTGGGGTTCCTTGCCCCACCATCTCTTGGGTGGGTTCTTCCTGTGCTGCAAGCCAACTCATGAATCAAGCCCCGAGCTGGCAGGGTGGGACTGTGGTGCACCAAGGTAACCCAGACCCACCACCTCCTGTACCCACCAAATGCAGCAGCTCAGCAGCTGCTAAGCAACCAGCAGAGCGAGAGTGATCCCTGCGGCAGCAGCAGCCTCCACAAGAGGGGAGGTGCCCATGCCTGGAGGCCACAGCCAGCAGCAGCATCCCTAGGGTGATCAGCCCAATACCTGCCATCACAGCCCTGGATCTCAGGGTCTTCTGCAAAGGGACCCCAGGAGCCATGTGGGAAGGGACTGCCTGTTCTGCAGGCACAGCCAGAATGACTCTGTCAGTACAGGACACAGCTCCAGAAGCAGTAACACAGATTTCCACCCAGCAGAAAGTTGTTTCCACACTGTAAAGGGGAATATTTCCTGTATTAAATGGGAATACAGAGCTGTAAGTGTGCCAAAAGTGAATTAAAAATCAGAGTCTGCTTTAGCTTGCTCTAAAAATTGGATAAAGCAAAGTTTTTCCACATTTGAGCCTGAGTGACAAAGAATCATAGAATAGAATCATAGAACAGTTCCAGCTGGAAGAGACCTTGGAGATCATGAGTCCAGCCTTTGTCCTAGCCCTAGCAACCTGCTAAATGATGCCNAGGGCAGCTGGAGGTGATGCTGGGCAAGCTGCTGTGGGTGAGCCTGCTGGAGCAGGGGGGATGGACTGGATGATCTCCAGAGGTCCTTTCTAACCTCTGCTATTCTGTGAAGCTGCAGTCTAGGAAGGAACTGGAGAACATTTTCTCCAGATCTCCAATGCATATCACAAGAAATTCCAGCCCAAATTCTCAGCTAGCCTTCAGAGAGGCACAGCCCAAGCAGCAGAAACAGCAGTGACCTCATTTAATATCAAAAATACTACCACATTTCACTATATAAATATTAAAAGTGCAGCTCTTGCTCCCATTTCCTGCAAGCTCTGAAGTGCCAGGAGGCTTGCAAAATTTTTTTAATTTAGAGAGTTAATAAAATAGTAGAAACAAGTCAGTGACTGTTCAGTTGGTCTCATGCTGTCAACTGTGTCCTACAGCAAAGCCAAACCTTACTGGTGCTTTGGGTGCACAACAGACACAAGGCAAAAATGCCTTCTTCACATTTTTAATGAATTCCATAAATTATTGCTCAAAATTTTGATCACCCTCCCATATTCCAATTCAGTAATTACTGTTCTGTTCTTTAATTACTGTTGGTCCTGATTTAGAGGAGCACATACTGGGTTCAGTTTTGGGTCCCTCACTCCCAGAAGGACATTGAGGTGCTGGAGTGTGTCCAGAGAAGGGCAAGGAAGCTGGGGAAGGATCTAGAGCACAAGTGTGCTGAGGAGCAGCTGAGGGCACTGGGGTTGGTTAGTGTGGAGAAGAGGAGGCTCAGGGGAGACCTTCTCACTCTCTACAACTCCCTGCAAGGAGGCTGGAGTGAGGTGGGGGTTGGTCTCTTCTCTCAAGAAACAAGTGATAGGACAAGAGGAAATGGCTTCAAGTTGCATCAGGAGAGGTTCAGGTTGGATATTAGGAAGAATTTTCTTCCCCAGAGGGTTCTCAGGCTTTGGCCCAGGCTGCCAGGGATGTAATGGAATCTCCATCCCTGGAAGCGTTCAAAGGCTATGGAGATGTGGTGTTTGTGGCCATGGTTTGGTGGTAAGCACAGGAGTGCTGGGTGGATGGTTGGGCTCAATGACCTCAGAGATCTTTTCCAACCATAATGATGCAATGAGTCGATGCCTGAATCCCCTGAATTTCCCTGGGACACAAGAGGAGAGGTGCAGTGAAGCACAGTCACGGGATTCCCCAGATTCAGATCTTCAGTTCCAAACTCAGTATGACACATTTCATGAAAATAAAACACCAAGCCTTAAGTCAAGATATCAATAATGCCCTAAATGAGTTTCATGATCTATGAAGGAAAAATCCAACCACTGACTTATGAAGACATCCCTCTGGAACAAAACCAAAGTAATTTCATTTGACAGAAACATTCACACTGAAAAGCATTATGACAATGATGGAGTTTCTCACAAAACAGATCTGGGTTCATTCCTACTTCTACCTTCTCCTTTCCTCCTGCATGCTGTGTTGGATGAAATGTACAATGAAAGACTGGTGAGCTTGCAGCACACTACACAGACTTGCTTATTTATTATCAAAGCAAGAGCAAATGAGTAGAGATTGCTGAACTGATGATTTCATTCCCACTGAGCCAGAGATGGGAACCTTCCATTAATAAAACCATTACACCAAGATTACAGTTCACAACCAGCTACTCAGGCCTCACACTCCATCTGAGAGGAGTCATAGGGACAGGATGCTGAACCCCAGCTCCACAAGCAATATCTGGGCAAATGGCCTAAGGCAATGTTGGACTAGGAAAAGCAGATTTATGAGGAGGGTGTTTTAAACCATCCTCTGCATTCTCATCCTCATCACCTCTTAAACTTGTTGACCAACCAGTACAAACCCTTACCCATTTCTACAGGGGCTCCCAGTTCCACAGAGGAATATTTTCACGTGGACTTAACTGTTTTCCCTTGGGATCTAGCAAGAAGCAATTCTGCTGAGCACTGAACAGAGGCATCCAGCTAACACAGAGGGAGTCCACCTGTTGTCAGTGTTTGTGATAGGATCCATGCACAGAAGACATATGATAGCATTTTATAATAGAGATTTACAGATCTCCTCTCCCCATGATGCAAGAAGAAGCAGAAGGCTGTTAGCAGCTGGCTCAGGCTCCATCCATGCAGGTTCCCTCAGTGCCTCTCCCTGAGCCCCAGCACACACAGCCTTCCTGTCCCACGCTCTGACTCTGTTTGCTCTCTAGCACCTAAGATGAATTTAGTTTAAGACAGGGACAGACCTTCCTTTTCTGGTTCAAATGCTAATTTCCTGAGAGAAGTCACATGGATGCTCTCCTGAACTTTACCAGTCCACATGGAGGTCAAGAGCAGAGAACGAGCAGAAAGTGGATGGGCAAAGTCCCTGCAGCTTGACCCCAGAGTAAGCAAACACCAGCATTAAAGAGCTGGAGAGCAGCCAGCCTCCACCCATGGGGCTGAACTCTGCCATAGGGGCACTTCAGCAGCTGTCTGGAGCTTGCCTTCTCCATGTTATTCCAGCATGACCCTCCTGCCCCTTCTTCTATTTAAGTCACACTGGAAAATGGCTTAGAAATGTAGTCAAAACAGAAGAGGGGCCTGATAAAAATCCATCCCTTGGGAGTTTACCCAGGAATTGTCTTTAGCTGGGGTCAGAGGTGGCTTCATCCAAGCTTAACTTTGTTTACCAGAATGTCCTGGAGGATTTCAGGACTTCTGGGATGTTATTAGAACTTTAGGGAAATTATAAATCTGTAAAACTTAAAGGGAATTAGCACAAAGGCAACACAAAGCTGCTCCATTTCTGAACAGAAGAGCATGCTCAGCAGTGTCAGCCTTTTTGGCTAGCACACTTCCAATCATGGAATGGTTGAGTTGGAAGAGACCTCTAAAGGTTATCTAGTGTAACCCTTAACTTGCAGCTCTCACCTTCAGGCTCCCTTTCATTGCTCCTGGTACTACCCATCACCAGGAATTTACTCCTTCCCACCACAGCTTTATTGCTTTGTGGCTCTTCCTTCATCTGGAAGACATCTGCACTAGCTTAACCTCAGTGATGAATGCATCAGTTCCACTTCACAAGCAGCAACTCTTGCTCCCAGGACCCTTTCAGGTGACAGAGCTGGGCACTGGTGAGCACTCAGCACAGGAACAACTGCAGTGAGGACATCAAGAAGAAGTTTGTTCACCTCTGGAGGCAGAAGATAGCATCAACAGCTTGCAGTGTGATCACAGTATCACAGATTGTTAGGGGTTGGCAGGGCCCTAGAAAGATCATCTAGTGCAACCCCCCTGCCAGAGCAGGAGCACCTAGACCAGCTCACACAGCAATGTNCCATTAGGAACAATGTGCTCCCCGAAACAGTTATCAAGCATTGGCCCAGGCTGCCCAGGGCTATGATGGAGTCATCATCTCTGGAGGTGTTTAAAAGATGTGTAGATGTGGTGCTTGGGGCCATGGTTTAGTGGTGACCTGGCAGTGTTGGGTTAATGGTTGGACCTAAAGGTCTCTTTCAACCAAAAGGATCCTATGATTCCAAGAGCAGCTTTCCTAGGGACAAAAGGACAGCAGGCAAATACTTGGCTCAGGCTTTTGTGGCAGTTGTCTTTGTGCAGGTACAGAGAAACCAGAGCAGGCTAAGGAGACCTAACACAACCACACCACATCCATGGCATTTGAAACCCCAGTAACCACCTTTCCTCCCACATGAAAGCCTGTATCTGACTGGCAGGCTGACAGACACCTCCTGAACTTGAGACAGGATTTATAACTCTCAACACAGGAATGAACTCTCCTGCTCTCCTGACACCCTGGAATTCAAACAATTCCCTATCAATCATCCCTTTAGGAAAATGAGACCCTAAGGGCAGCAGGTCAGAGGGAGACACAGAGGTGAAGGTGGCCACAGTGCTTTTCTACCCCTCAGGGGCTCACAGCCACAGCAGGAACACTTCAGAGCCACAAACAGAACAACTGCTAAGTCATGGGAACTGAAATTCTGCCATCCTGGAGGTAGCAATGCACTGGGTGAGTGCTCACAAATGGTGCTGTGGACACTGCAGGTATTTCAACACAACACCCAGATCACCCTGTGCCCCAAATTGAGCTGTGATCTCCTCAGCAGTTAAGCACAGACAAGAAATGCTTCATCAAAGGAAGCAAACATTACTCTCCTTTAAAACAAACCCAACAAAACCCCCTTTGAAAGTGATTTGCCTGAAGTTAGTGCAACAAAACAAAACACCCCTTTCAGAATGACTTCTCTGTGGTTAGCTGCAGCCACAGAAGCTAAGGCAGACACAGTTCTCCATTTTCTTAAGTCCTGGGCACATCACTGAAGCAAACAGTGGATTTTTTAATCTATTTTTTAAGTGATCCAAGTCCATAAGCATGCTTGTGTTAGAAGTGATTGACAGAAAGAATAGATTTTGTAGGTCTAAAACAAAGAAACTTTGTTTGGTGGAGGAAAAATACCCTATAGCCCCAGTTACAGCTGCCACATAACAGGACACAGATCTGTCACACCACTGAGAGAGACAAGGAGCTCCTGGAGAGAGTCCAGCAGAGGCTACAGAGATGCTGAGGGCACTGGAACATCTCTGGCANTACCTGCAAGTTGTTCAGATTTGAGGCATCATAACTGCACACCTTATCTTTCCCCTGATGCTTTCTCAGTCACCTAACATCCAACACGACTTGCTGATCAAAGCAGCTTTGCAGCCTGCAGAGGAGGACACTGGATGAGAGTGCTCTGCACTCTCTGTCCCAAAGGGCTGTCAACTTTCCTAAGTTGCTATTAAAAAATGGATTTATGTTAAACTTCTCTATCAGGAATAAACATCAAGGCAGCTAAGAAAAACAGGAACATCCACCACAACCTTATTTAGGATTTGGCCCAAGCCCAGCTCCTGGAGAAGCTGTAACCCAAGTCAAATTGTAGCCAGAGTCCTCCTCTGCAATGCCCTTACACTTGCCTAGTTATGGGGCAGGACTCAGTGTCTCTGCAGCACAAAGCCATGTGTCCTCTTCAATTTGTGGCTGGGTCCAGCCTTGTCTACAAAGCACCACATGACAAGTAGGAGCCCTGCCAAAATGCATCACTTAGAGCAAGAACCATAATCACTATCCTGTCCTCTTTGATGTCAGCAGTGATTTTCACTTGTGCTGCAGAGCACAGAACAATACAATTTGGGTACAGGAAGATTGATCTCTCTCATTCAGACTTTGCTTTCTGAGGGCAAAATGCCCAAAGGACACAACATCAACCAACTACCAGATAAGTGTAAAAGCTTCTCTTGCTCAAAAATCCCCTTTCATGGGATCACATTCATGTGACAGAGCATTCCAGGCTGAGAAATACCTTTCCCTCTTGCTCATTATCCCTAGCCCAGGACTACACTGACAAGTTTCCAGCACAGAAAGCCATCTGAAGAGCACAGGAAAGCAGCTGTGGCCATGGATCACTCCCCACTCCCTGTCACACAGCAGCTCAGCCCAAAACCACTCAGCACTGGCTGGTGGTGATCATTTTTGGATACCCTTTCCCTAGTAAAAACCACCCTCCAACAAATGCCCTACTGGAATTTCTCTACTGGTGTTTATAGTTGGAGTCAGTAACAGAGAGCATAACAAGTGTCTCTCTCTGTGGTGCACTGAAGGAACACCTTGAAATGTCCCTGAAGTGGCTCCTGCTGCAGGAACATGCTTTAGCACCAGCACTTCCATGGCTCTTTATCTCTGCAGTGTCACTCAGTAAATGGATCATTCAATCCCAAACTTATGCACAGCCAGAACCCTGTTCTTGCACCTCAAGCATCCAGAGCCAAGACCAAGGGAGAACCATGCCGAGCATGGGAGTGTTGGGTGGATGGTGGAACTCGATAATCTCAGAGGTCTTTTCCAACCATAATGATTCCAGGATCCCATTTCCTTCACATCACATATTTAAATAGAGAAAAACAAACAAAGAGAGCTATGAATGAAGAGATTCAATACCAAACTGCAGTCATTTTTCATCTCTTAAGTAGATGGATTTAGAGCCAAAAGGACAGAGTCTGCTCTGTGGTGGGGAATGAAGGACTTATTTTCCAGCCTTGTTGTCCTTCTCTGGACATGCTCCAGCACCTCAATGTCTGTTTTGTAGTGATACCTCAGATGTTAGTAGTTTGAGTTAGACATTTTGGGCTTTGAAAAGCAGATTCTATAGCAACATGGGACTCCATAAAGAATTGAGTCAGATAATGGGACCCACTTTAGAAACAACCTTATAAACAAATGGGCCAAAGAACATGGCATCGAGTGGGTATATCACATTCCCTACTATGCACCAGCCTCTGGAAAACCTGAATGCTACAATGGACTGCTAAAAACCACACTGAAGGCATTGGGGAGGGGGGAAACCTTTAAGAACTGGGATAAACACTTGGCAGAAGCCAGCCAGTTGGTTAATATCGGAGGATCTGTCAGTCGAGCTGGTCCTGCTCATTCAGGCCCTCTGCCCATGGTGAGGGGGACAAAGTCCCTGTGGTGCATGAGAGGAATCTCTTAGGGAAAACTGCTTCAGGTAAGGGAAAACCCATTTGTGGAATTGTCTCTGCTCAGGGAACTGGACATACCTGGTGGGTGATGATGCAGGATGGTGAAGTGCCTCAAGGGAATTTGAATTCAGGTGAAAATAACCATTTTAAATCTACCGAGTGTTAACTACTATGAAGAAGATTGTAAACTAATGATGAGTATGATGTGAATGATATGGAATAAGGGGTGGAATGTCCTAGTTTGGGCTGGAGCAGAATTGATTCTGCTAAGGTGGTATTGCTTCTAGCCAAGGGTCCTTTAAAAGTGACTGCATTCCTCTGAAAGCTGGCAGTATGTTTTTCAAACATTGCCAGCTTCTAATAGCTTAGGCCTAAATGTTTGGGTTACAGCTAAGGACTGGAATGTAAGCCCTTTGTGATTCCACCGGGAAGTCAGGGGATGCAGGGTGAGAGCCCTGGGAAGGCACAGGCAAGACAGGTGACCCCCAACTGACCAAGTGAGTATTCCATTTCATACACATCATGTTCAGTATAAATTTAGGGGGCAGTTCCCTCTGCACTCTCTTCTTCGCTTCCCTTGCAGTCCTGCTTTGGGCCCAGCTTTGCTGCTTCTGGCTTCTGAGTCCAGCCTCCAGGATCCAGCTTCCCCCACCCCCGAGTTCAGCTACGGTAACATAGTGACTGGAAGGGAGAGCAGGAGGTTTGGATCTTGGTGCTGGCTCTTTATATTTATATATATTTGTCTGCTGTTACTGCTTTTCATTAAAGTAGTTAAAGTCATTTTGCCATTTCTAATCCACAAGTCTTGTTATTTCACTCAAACCATAACAGCTTCTGTGACAATATATCCCACTCTCCTCTCTCCACAAGCCACCCAGGCTGGAGAGTTCTGCCTGTTCTTCCCCCTCAGATGCCAGTTTTTCCTGGCACTCTCACCACTGCCCTTGAAGGACCTATGGCTGCAACCACATTCCCAGCTGAGGAACTCTGGATGGGGTTGCCTTGGGAGTTTTGCAAACACAGCTCTTCAGACAGAAGCTAGGGAGCTTGGATCTGCTGCAAGGCAGAGCTGGGAGATACAAGTGGCATATCCTTGTGTAAATGCCTTCATGTAGTAGCACAGCAGAGACCTGATTCCATCAGTTAAAGGGAACACAGCCATGGCTATCTGGAGCATAAACCAGGATCAGGGCAAGGACTGGGCATCCTGTACCACAGAGCCACGTGGCTCCTCTTGCTGCCAGCGTGGGCCTGCCACTGAGAGCAGAGCTGCTTGGACCACAGCAGCTTCCTGTGCTGAGAACAGCCTTAGCAAGCTCCCTAAGTGGCAGCAGACAGAGAGGTTTCCTTTGCAGGATGTTGGCATCATCCCATGAAAAGCAGGCAGTGGAGGTGGTGTGGCTGGGATCACAAGTCAGCCTGTGTTTAAGGGTCTGTCATCAGATCTAGCCTCAAGATTTTGTATCAGCCTCATGATCTGACATGGTCATGCATGGTCTGACATCCCTGGTTCCTAGTGCCTGGCATTCCTGCTCCAACAATCCACCTGTGCTCAAGGAAATGAGCACTAAAGCCCACAAGAGATGGTGAGAGTTTCAGGTCTCCCTCAGAAACTGAACATTTTCACAACTGGTCTCCTTTTCTCCTTGCCACCCAAAACTGCACCAAAAGAAACATGGTTTGAAGTGTTAAAACACTCAAATCTCCTATTTAAATTCACACTGCATGATTTATTTCATCTTTTCTGAAAAGAAGCTAAGCTTGGCCATTCTTGCCTTGTAATATTTAAAAGTACATGCAGGTAGTTGCTGCTGTAGCTTCACACAAACCCCAAACACTGAAGAGGCACATTTTCAGCCTGCTTTGCAACTCCACAAAACACACTGAGTGGATTAGCCTATTGCAACCTTTCTGCAGGCTCTCCCTCCTCTGGATTTCCTCTCAGCACACACTGCATTCCCTTCCCAATGCACTGCAGACTAGGTAAACCCTTTGCTTCTCCCCATGGAGCTCAGCAAGGATTGCAGACACTGGCAAATGACCTGCCCAGCCCACAGGTACACTGGAAACCCATCAAGGGCTCAGACATTCCCTGTGATCCTTAAAAGACTAGAGTTACTGACTTACTGTCTAGAGAGTTCAGAAGGGTCATAGGTACAGAGAATGATAGAATTGTTTTGGTTGGAAGAGACCTTTAAGATCATTGAGTCTAACCACTAACCAGCACTGCCAGCTCACCACTAAGCCATGTCCCTCAGCACCACATCTCCATGGCTTTGAAACCCCTCCAGGGATGGTGACACCACCACTGCCCTGGGCAGCCTGGGCCAGGCCTTGACAACCCTTTGGGGGAAGACATTTGTCCTGATGTCCAACTTAAATCTCCCCTGGTACAACTTGAGGCTGTTTCCTCTTGTTCTATCACTTGTTTCCTGGGAGAAGAGACCAACCCCCACCTTGCTCCAACCTCCTTGCAGGGAGTTGTAGAGAGAGCTAAGGTCTGCCCTGAGCCTCCTCTTCTCCACACTAACCAAGCCCAGTGCCCTCAGCTGCTCCTCTCAACACTTGTGCTCTCAATAACTGAACATGTTCTAGAAGCAATCTTCTAGAAAGGAGTGAAAGTTAAACAGTTGAATCATACTTGGAGACAAGGAAACTCCACCTCCATGGCTCTGTCAACCAAAGCCAAACCAAATCCCCCTATCATCAGCTCTTTCCAATAGAATTTACAGCCCTCCCCTAGGTATTTGCTAGTTCTCATGTTTAAATTTGTTCAAAGAAATCAAAAGAATCCTATCTGCCCACTTCTCTGAAACACATGGAGCAGCTCTCAACTCTATATTCCCACTCTCTAGGTATTCCCACTTGTTCTTAAGAGCTAAGAAACTGGATTAATTTTTGAGGTCTCTAAGCAGAAGCTGAATAGGGATTGAAACCCTCCCTGGAATCTCACACAAAGCTTCTGTTCCACAAGCTGACTTGCAGCAGCAATGTGGCACAAATACAAGCCCCAAAACCAATTTCTTTTCAACCTTATCTGGGAAGGTTCTGCAGAAGAGGCATCAAAGAGTACTTCTCTTTACACCACTGAAATGATACTCACAGCTGGGATAGAATCATAGAATCCTAGACTGGTTTGGGTTGGAAGGGACCTCTGGAGCTCATCTAGTCCAACCCCCCTGCAGTGGCCAGGGACATCCCCAACTAGAGCAGCTTGCCCAGAGCCCTGGCAAGCCTCACCTGCAATGCCTCCAGGGATGGCAACTCAACCACCTCCCTGGGCAACCTGGGCCAGTGTTCCACCCCCCTCGTGGGGAGCAACTTCTTTCTAATGTCCAGTCTAAATCTACTCCTCTCCAATTTCAAACCATTGCCCCTTGTCCTTTCACTGCAGGCCTTTGCAAACAGGCCCTCTGCAGCCTGCTTGGAAGTTCCCTTTAGTAGGTCCTCTGAAGCCTTCTCTTCTCCAGGCTGAACAATCCCAGCTCCCTCAGCCTGTCCTCAGAGCAGAGGTGTTGCAGCCCCTGAGCATTCTCGTGGCCTCCTCTGCACCTGCTCCATCAGCTCCATGGCCTTTGTGTGTTGAGGGCTCCAGAACTGGACCCAGTATTGCAGAGGAGGTCTCAGCAGAGTGAGATAGAGTGGGATAGGATTTCTGCAATGTAAATGCTGAGCTGTAACCTGCCAAAAACAGCTAAGGCTGAGCTGGGGGTTTAGAAGTCTAATGCTCACAAGCTTGGGTTTGTTGTCTGCTATGGAGTAAAATGACAAACTAGATGCCTTGTTATGGACCACACAGCACAGAGCCTATCAGCACAGGCCAAGGCAGAGCAAGGCAATGCATTCAGCCCCAAAGCTCAGGGGTTTAGCTTATTTCTCTAGGGTCTGTAATCTAAAATGGCCAAAAATGCCCTTGCTCTTTCCCAGGTTGTTTTTGAAACAAATCATGAATACCTTAAAACTTTCAGATTTACCTTTAATGAACAGAACTTGTTTTCTCTGTGTCCATGTGAGGAATCGGGGATTTTTGGCATGCTGCTGCAGCATTCTTCAACAAGGGCAAGTGGAGAGTCCTGCACCTGGGGAGGAATAACCCCATGGACCAGGACAGGTTAGAGGATCATCTGCTGGAAAGCAGCTCCACAGAGAAGGACCTGGGAGTGCTGGTGGACAACAAGTTCCCATGAGCCAGCAATGTGCCCTTGTGGTCAGGAAGGCAAATGGTCTCCTTAAAGGGGTGCACGAAGAAAAGTGTGACCAGCAGGTCAAGGGAGGTTCTCCTCCCCCTCTGCTCTACCCTAGTCAGGCCACAGCTGGAGTCCTGGCTCCGGGTCTGGGCTCCACACTTCAAGACACACAAGGAACTACTGCACAGAGTCTAGCAGAGGCTACCAAGATGCTGACGGCACTGGAGCATCTCTGGCAGGAGGAAAGGCTCAGAGCCCTGGGGCTGCTTAGCCTGGAGCAGAGCAGAGCCAGAGGGGAGCTGCTCCATGCTGAGCAAGAGCTCAAGGGTGCAGGGGGCAAGAGGCTGGGGCCACACTCTGCTCAGTGGTGCCCAGGGACAGGCCAAGGGGCAATGGGCACAAACTGGAACCCAGCAGGTTCCAGCTGAGCAGGAGAAGAAACTTGTTTGGTGTGAGGGTGCAGAGCCCTGGCCCAGGCTGCCCAGAGAGCTTGTGGAGTGTCCTTGTGTGGAGAGATTGCAAGGGCAGCTGGAGGTGATGCTGGGCAAGCTGCTGTGGGTGAGCCTGCTGGAGCAGAGGGGATGGACTGGATGATCCCCAGAGGTCCCTTCCTCTGGGACCCCTTCCAGTTCCTGCCTTGTTGGGATTCTGTAGCATATCCAAAAGGTGAGCAAAGTGAAATCTGTTTTATAGGCTTTTTTTCTCCCTCCTCCAATATTTTTGGCCTGATAAAAATGAGTCTAGCCAACACCTCTCCCCACTGCTCTGTCATTCCATGAGCTATTTCACACCTCTCATTCAGTTCTACCCTGGAGCCAAATCCACCCAGACACTGCTGGCATCCAATGTGTGACAGAATGGAACTTTTCCCTGGACACTAGGAGAGGCCACGAGGTGTCAGGGTGAAGTATCTCTGTGGTAGAAATGATGCTCAGCTGTGCAGCTCCTTTCATGCCTTTCCCTTCATTGAACCCAGATGCCACAAGTTTCTCAGCTTTGGAGGCTATCTGAGACACAGAGACCTGGATGGACACGTGAGAGGTGAATCACAGGTTTGGGGTGGGGAGCAATTCTAGCTAGCCAGAAGGATTACTTCAAAAAACAGGAAGAAAAGGAAAAGGTGCCTGGCTCTATGTCCATCCTTTAAAGGGTTGAAGCCAACACCTAGTGCTCTCACTTTAGTTCAGTAACCCTAGAAAAGGTGGTAACAAACCTCTTCAGGAGCTGGGCATAGTTCACAGCCTCTACAGGACAGCAGCATGTTCCTTAGGCAAGGCACAGAACTCACCAAGCTGTCCCCAGACAAATCCAATCTGTACTCTCAAACAGCCCTGCCAAGCATCTGAGAGTCTGACAGAAGTGTCAGATGAGCTGCTGGACACCTGACCCACTTCCATCAGGGCACCAGCAATGCCTTGCATGCTATGCACTGGCTATTTGCTGCTCCTGGGGCTTGCTCTGCATGAACACGTTCTGCAGGCTGGAAGGGCACAATTACCCCTGAGGGGATCCTGTTAATCCTTAGAGATGTCAGCTAGGTAGATATAGAGATCAGAAGTGGTTTGCTTCAGGGTTAGAGAAGAAATATTGACATTTCTACAGCCCCACCTGCCACAGTCAGGAGAGAACTCAAGGTTCACCTCTGCATGATACCCTGGGAATGCAGTCCCAAACCTGAGGACTCAATGCATTGACATGCCAATTTCCTCAAGCCCCCTGAAAAATCTCCCTCTTGGCTGGGACAGACACATGTCCATCCTTACATTTGCTGACAAGAGAGAGGCATTATTCTGTGTTTCTAGCACATTAACCACAGTGCTGTGGCTCAGCCTGGGCCTAGTTCCCCCTCCAGAGCAGAGCAGGATGATATGTGGCTCCTCAGCCCTCTCCAGCACCCTTCAGCAGTGCACACAGAGCTAAGGCAGCAGAGCAAAGTCATGTTTCTGTGGGTACCAATGTCACCATGCTGTGAGAGCACACCAAGAGAGACAGAGCTCACACTGATCCCCATCCACTGATAAGATGGATACTCAAGAGGTGCTATGCTAACACCACAAAAATGACCAAACCCAGGCATTAACTCTCAACAGAATTTGTCACTGCAATGTGTCTCCCAAGACCAGAAATTTCTTCCAGCATATTAAACTACAATAACCTATTATTTAACCATTTTACAAAGTCCCCATCCCCATCCAAGCAGCTGGGGAATCTCTGGCACAAAGCAGCAGATTGATCTGGTTTATTCTGATACCACAGTAGCAGAGGCAGGGAAAGAATCTCTCATCCCAGATGTCTGGAGAAGTAGCTGGGAGCTGAGCAGGAATTCCCATCTCCTGGCTGCTGAGCAGCTCAACCTCTGGCCAGCATCCTCCCTCATGTCCTCCCTCTGTCTGCCTGCTTGTGGGTCAGGGTACACTCCCCCGCAGCTGACAGCCATGCACACGCTGACTCACAGCATGCACTCCTCTGGCTCTAGGCTAATCACTGTGCAGCTCAGCACAAACTGCACTCAGGATTAGTTGCTAATCAGGCTCCTTTTCCTCCTCCCTTCAATGCTTCTCTTCTCCCCATTAGCTGGTCACAGGACCGCAGAGAGCATCCTTTGGAGGGGAACCCTTCTGAGGAGCAAGCTGGTGAAGGAGTGGAAAAACCCCAGTGCATGCCACAGAAAAGTGGTGTATCCAAATATTCTGAGAGTGTGTGGCCAAATGGAATGGGATGCAGTCTGCAAGAGGAGGTGGGAGCAGAAAATCCAGCCTTTACCTGACAGGAGATCTGCACCAGGTAGACCAGCTCCTTGGATTCGCAGCCGTTCCGTGTTACTTCATTCTGTTCCTCTGGGAGCGAAAGCTACACCGAGGGAGAGGGGAGGGGGTGGAGAGAAGAGAGAGAGAAAGACCAGGTCAGTGAGCAGGGCTAAGCCAGGCATGTAATAATGCATGAAGCACAACATTCACAGCTACTTGCTCCAAGACATGCTGAGTATCAGGGAATGGGAAGTGCCTGTCTCTCTGCAGTTGTCAGACACAGCATAGTCATGGCTCAGCCAGACCCTCCAATGCCATTGGGTTCTGGCTCCTCACCTGACAGCTTAAAATAAAAACATGGTTCCAAAATAAAACCACCCTAGGAAGGCAAACTGTTCAAGCCAGTGGATGAAGCCTCTAGCTTAGAGGTCTGCAAAATTAATTGTTCACTGGAAATATTCCTATTCATGCATCAGATAGCAGTGAAGCCTCCTCCAGTTTTATTCATTTTCTATTTTATATGTTCAGGCAGACATTAGATAAGAAACCACAGCTCCTGATTTCAGTGTTGTCAAGCAATTTCCCACAACAGAGCACTTTATGGCACCATTCATCACATCCAGAGTCATTAAACCCAACATCAGGATGGATTTAACCACATCATTCCTGTGCATACACTGAGCACCATCCCTAGTCCTAGAACTACTCCTGCTACCCCCACTGCTCTGGATGTCCTACAGTGGCTTACATGGAATGATCTTCTCTGAAAACAGAAGAACCTCATCACAAGCAAGTAAGACTGTGTACAAAGGAAATAAAACCCCAAAATGTCTTCCAAGAAGCTGCTTGATAAAAAGAAGAGAGATCGTTATCCAGCCCTGGGAAAAGAAAAAGCATGAAGCACTCCCTGAAAGGTGGATGGAGCAGGATGAGGCATCTCTGCACACACACATCCATCACTGCTATCCTCACTCCAGAGATGATGGGCATTAAACTGTCCAGTGAAAGCACTGTCATACTTGCCAGAAGAGTTATTCACTTTCTTTCTTAAGCAGAAATTATGTCAGCTTAAAAACAGAAAGCGCTGAGGAGTCATCCAGGACTTTGTGCACAAAGGGATTTTGGAACAACACCTTGTGTCTTGGAAAATGTGTACATCAAAATTCAAGTCTGTAGAAAAATAATAATTAGCTAAGACCAAAAAAACCCAAACATAAATGAAAGCAGAAAAATATAAGAGGAGAAGAAAAACCCACAAACTGCTGTATTTTCATAAATGTACACAAGAGAAAACGAGAACCAGGTGATTGGAGGCTGAGAAAGAGGGAGATGTAACATCAGAGATGTTTATGAGACAATCAGAGAATGACAGAATCCTTTGGGCTGGAAGAGACCTTTCAGATCATCAAGTCCAACCACTAACCAGCACTGCCAGATCACCACTAACCATGTCATTCAGCAACACATCTCCATGGCTTTGAAACCCCTGCAGGGATGGTGACTCCAGCACTGCCCTGGGCAGCCTGGGCCAGGCCTTTCAGGGAGACACTGTTCCTAATATCCAACTCAAACCTCCCCTGGTACAACTTGAAGCCATTTCCTCTTGTCCTGTCACTTGTTACCTGGGAGAAGAGACCAACCCCCACCTGGCTCCAACCTCCTTGCAGGGAGTTGTATGGAGTAAGAAGGTCTCCTCTGAGTCTCCTTTCCTCCACACTAACCAACCCCAGCTGCTCCTCAACACACTTGTGCTCCAGACCCTTCCCCAGTTTCCTTGCCTTTCTCTGCACACACTCTAGCACCTCAATGTCCTTCTTGCAGTGAGGGACACAAAACTGAGCCCAGGATTGGAGCTGTGGGCTCCCCAGTGCCCAGTGCAGGAGGACAATCCCTGCCCTAGTGCTGCTGCCACACTAGTGCTGATCCAAGGCAGGATGCTGTTGGTCTCCTTGGCCCTGGGCACACTGCTGGCTCAGCTTCAGCTGCTGTCAACTAATACTCTCAAACCTGCAGTTTTTCACATTCAGAGTGGCTGTCTGACTTCCTGAACCTGATAAACAACTAAGAGGCAACAGGTTCTGTTAGTTTCAGGTACTCATTTTTTACTGAGATATGTCTGCTTAGCTAGCACAAGTAGATAGGCCTGACTTCAGAAATTAGCTTTATGGTATCCTAAACATTCCAGTGGTAGCATTTTATGATACACAAAGAAAGCCTTAAAGCTGGCCCTATGGATGCATCACTCTAACAGGTGTATGGTTAATACAGACAGCTGAAAACATCATGCCAAGCTATCACTCCAATGTGCCTTTACCCTGCCAGAGACAAGCCTGGGAGTCTCCTCTCTGCCTGTCTGCACACTCTCCTGAAGAACTTATGAGTGTATCAAGTCCTGGAGCAGTTTTCCCCTCTCCCAGCACATTCACACTGTGACACTTTGTGCAGCTGACTAGTAAGAGATGTCATTCCTAAGACAATGATCTGCCAAAGGATGGGGAACTCTAACAAACTGAGGAGCAGCAAGGCCTTCCAAGAGTAGAAGGCAGGATGAAGCAGCAATCAGGATCTCAGCAGCACCAGTCATAGTTTCACCTTGTTATCTTGAAAGACAAAATTAAGTCATATGCCTTGCTCACAGAGAATTTTGCTAGGCAAGACTTTATTGATCAGATAGATCTAAGGGCAGGGCTAGCTTACAAATTTTGCTAGTTCCTGTGGGCTTCCCACTGCCTGAGCAAAGGCAGCTCATCTCTAGTAAGCTAGGAGATAAGGAGAGTGATTACAGGATACTCCTGCAGAGGAGGAGTGATTGGTTACTCCTCTGGTAGAGACCAACAGCAGCAAAGTGAACAGGAGGGTAAGTTAGTCATGATATGGCTTTGACAGTTGGGTTTGATGATCTTAGAGGTCTTCTCCAACCATAATGATTCTGTGGCAAATTCAGAAGTCAGTAGTTTCACAGGGTACAATTCTGAGTGTGTGCATTTATCTTCCAGGACACACAACACTCTCATCTCTCCTCTCCCAGGTGGCTTTGAAAGCTCCCTTCTGCTCTCCCTTCCAAGAATAGCCCTGCCATCAGACCCTGGCAGACCTGGGATTGGAGAGAAGCAGCAGGAGTTTGAAAGACTCATATGCTTGTCTGGAGCTCCATGACTGCAAGGCTACTGTGAACATGCCTGGAAGGCACCTGGGACCTTCCACCTTCCCCATGGAGAGCCAGAAAGCAAGAGCTAGCAACTGCAGAGGGGACTTGAGCTAGAGCAGAGGCAGCTTTGAGGTGACCCTGTTTTATGAGCAGGTTCCACTCCCCAGTGGGACCACAGGCAGAAAAACAAGTAAAATACAACTTTTCAGATGCATGCAGTCACATTTCTTTCTCCTGCTTTAAACCACAGAGTCACTTCCCTGTCTGCTCCTCTTAGAAACTACAACAACTCTGAAAAACTATTTCAAGGGAAAGCAGTGCCTAAAGCTGATGCCAAGATCAGGACTCTTGGCTCCTCAAGTGCCAACTCCTGCCCAGGTAAGAGCTGCCTTTGCTCTGCAAAGCCAAGGGAGCTGTGGCCACCTCTCCCAGCTCTCACCCCCAGATGTCAAAGTAACCTCATTTTAGATAGCTCTGGCTTTCATTTCCTCGTTTCCCAGTGATGTTATCTCCACCCTCCAGCTCTCCTGATGAAAGGATGATTTGTGAACAGCTTGGGGAGCACAGGTTTGATTCGTCTAGGAAACTTCTTTATTTCAACTTCAGCTTTCCCAAGGCCTGAAGAGGTTGATCTCACCCAGAGCTCAGCAAGTGAGCAAGGCCAAGCTGCTGGCAGAGGGAACAGCACATATTAGGGGGAAGGTTACAAGAGCTTTGGCAGAGCTCTCCTGTCTGTTTGACAGCCAACACCACGAACTTGCCTTGCTTGCAGTGATGTAACTCACTTGGAAAGGAGTTGTCATCTAAAGCTTCAAATCCTACCCACAGAAAAAAACGTTTAAAAGTTAAAAAAAAAAAAAAGAAAATTAAAGAAAAAAAGAAACAACAAACCTCCCTCTCCAGTGGAATTAGGGTAAGAATGTAATGTGGAAGGCATTAAATAATTAGATGACAACTAATTAGAGAATGAAAACTGTAGGCTAGGAAAACATCCCCAAAATCCCAGCATGGTGAGGGTTGGAAGGGACCTCTGGGGATCATCCAGTCCAACCCCCCTGCTCCAGCAGGCTCACCCACAGCAGCTTGCCCAGCATCACCTCCAGCTGCCCTTGCAATCTCTCCACACAAGGACACTCCACAAGCTCTCTGGGCAGCCTGGGCCAGGGCTCTGCACCCTCACAACAAACAACTTTCTCCTCCTGTTGAGCTGAAACCTGCTGTGTTCCAGTGTGTGTCCATTGCCCCTTGGCCTGGCCCTGGGCACCACTGAGCAGAGTGTGGCCCCAGCCTCTTGCCCCCTGCACCCTTGAGCTCTTGCTCAGCATGGAGCAGCTCCTCTCTGGCTCTGCTCTTGTCCAGGCTAAGCAGCCCCAGGGCTCTCAGCCTTGACCAAGCAGATATGCTTGATTCCTTCTCCCTGCAACCCTCTCCCTATCCATTTCCAAACAGCAGCAGCAGAATCATTCCTTCCCAACTCCAAACCTACCTGTGCTTTAAGTGAAATAGTTCCCCAAGAAACCATCTCACACCAGAGGTGTTGTGCCTGCAGGTCACTGTAGGCAGGGAAGATGACCCTAGACAGCAACAAAAGCCTTCAGAGTAACTCTAACAACCTCCTGGAGCTGATTTCAGTATTCCACACAGCATCTCCCAAGCTCTTATCTATACACTTCAGGCATCTCACAAGAAGATGTTAACAAAAATATTCCTGTCCTTGACCCTGAGCAGTAGGTGCATCTACAGAGGTGTTTCTGCTCACACTGCCCTGTCCTTGATTTGGTTTGATCTGCACATATGAGATGCAATGCATGTGTTAGCACCTTAAAACCTGCTGGGAAGCAATGGGCAAACTGCCTCTACCTGTGCAGGATGGAATGCACATGCAGGTTCTCATCATGGGAAAAATGCATTTTATGGCCAAAGTAATCAATACATAAAATGCAACTAGAGTCCTTGAATCACAGAATCATTAAGGTTGGAAACGACCTTAAAGATTGAGTCCAACTGTTAACCTAACACTGCCAGGTCACCACTAAATCATGTCCCTCAGCACCACATCTACATGGTTTTTGAACACTTCCAAGAGAGGAGTCACTACTGACTGTATCATTGTCCTGGGCAGCCTGGGCCAGGCCTTGACAATCCCTTCAAGGAAGAAATTATTCTTAACATCCAACCTAAACCTTCCCTGGTGCAACTTGAAGCCATTTCCTCTTGTCCTATCACTCATTACCTAGGAGAAGAGACCAATCCCCACCTCACTCCAACCTCCTTGCAGGGAGTTGCAGAGAGTGAGAAGGTCTCCCCTCAGCCTCCTCTTCTCCACACTAAACAACCCCAGTTCCCTCAGCAGCTCCTCAACACACTTATGATCTAGATCCTTCCCCAGCTTCATTGCCTTTCTCTGCACACACTCCAGCACCTCAATGTCCTTCTTGCAGTGAGAGACACAAAACTGAGCCCAGGATGTGTGGCCTCCCCAGTGCCCAGTGCAGGAGGACAATCCCTGCCCTAGTGCTGCTGCCACACTAGTGCTGATCCAAGGCAGGATGCTGTTGGCCTCCTTGGCACACTGCTGGTTCAGCTTCAGCTGATGCCAAGCAGCACCCCCAGGTCCTTAACCTCTGGGCTCTCTATAGCTTAAGAGAAGCTGTAACACTTCATAATATTAAAATCATTAGGAGTTTGTTCTCCAGGATGAGCCTCGAGAGCAGACTCACTCCTTTCACTTTATGCTGCAACGTGTCCACCTGTGCCCTGGTGCTGCCAGTCACTTGAATAAGTCCAGGCAGGATGAAGAGGCCACAGGACAGTCAAGCTCCCCAGCACAGAAGGCTTTGATGGGGCAGAGGACAATGAACTAGCCTCAAGGGCAAGCATGAACTTCCATAGGTTTCTCCTCAAACATAGTGCACAGCTGCAGAAAGCCTGAGGAGAGATGGCAAGAGCGCTGCACAAGGGCTTTTGCCAGGAGTTTTCAGGCAGTGGAAAGGATGATGCTTTTCCTGGCAGGGGACATGTCATTGTTCCAAGGAAACCTGGTGATCTGTTCACGTTTTTCCACAATGGAATTGCAGGCTAATTCCCTGGTGCAAGCAGCCAGACACACACAGCTGACATTTCTGCCCCTCAAACCCAGCCACAGCAAAAGCTCACTAGGTTTCCAAACCACTATTCCAGCTGATCATTTTTTCTAACACTCTTAGGAATGATATTTTCTTGGGTTCTAGGGTTTTCCCCCTTTCTAAACCACCACACTTCTAATGTCTTCTTGATGTCTATTCTCTCCTTAATTTACAATGTTTGGGCAGTGGAGGGAAAAACCACAGGAGAAATGCCACCTTTCTGCATCACTTTGGAATTCATGCATTGGGTGAAAAGCAGGTCTGATGGCCAAGAGCACGAACTAGGAGGCTAATATTCCTCTGAAATACTGCCATGTTTCATTTAAAAACAAAATTCCAAAGCCCAAATATCCTTGGGACAAATCCTGGAGAAATTAAAAGCCTTAACACTGATCAAACTGAGAGATGGAGACTCCTTATCAACAGCCTGTCCAGCTCCTAACAGACAAAACCTTCAGCATCTCCTCAATTACCCTGCTGATTCAAGCACCACTTTGTCTTCATTTAGCTGAGCCCATTACTTACATCACTTTTGCCTTGTAATGAGGCACCTTCCAGACCTCTTTTTTTTTATATATCTGAAGATATTACTTTATTATAGCTGAAATTTCAGGTTGGCAAAGCTTTTCCAAGGGGGAAACGTTTTCTAACTAATTATTCTGACAGCAGAAATATATTTGTCTGGCCTATTTTTCCTCTCTGCAGATTTATCTTGCTAAATGTACGCATTTAACTCCCACACCATTCCCCATCTTCTCCTGCTTTCTCCTTAACTGTGGCTTCAGAGCAGAAGAACATTTCCAACAGCAGCTGCTTCACCCAAGCACAAACATCCTGAAGTAATTATGAATGTAAAGACAAGACAGAGATGTTTAAAGAGTATTTTTCTACCTGAAGCTCCATTTCTTCACTGCTCTTTGAAATCATCCCTTGGAAAGCTCAAAAGCAGTACCCAAGAGTGGCAAAATCAATCAGAGCTCCACAAGACCAAAGACAAAATGCATCTCCTGCAAGACCACACAGATTACTACTCCCTGCTAAGCACAGCAGGAGAAATCCACTCTCTGCTTGTCTGAGCTGCTCAGAGGATGCTGGATGAGACCTTCTCTCCAGATAATCAATGGAACCCTGCTGCACTGGGCTGCAGGGGACAAGGACATGCAAGCAAAGCTCTCCAAGGGTGGCTGACTTTTCATGTCAGCTTTGTGAGGTGCAGGAGCACCACAGACATGAGTTCTGCCCACATCAGTTTGCTACTACAGGCACTGAGACTCCATGGGGAGTTCAACTGTTGAGTTCAATTTCAGCATCCAAATGCACCTTTGCAATGAAAAGGAAACAAGACCCCATGAAGAAATCCTGGTTTCCCCCATGGAATGAGCAGAGTGCACCAGAAAACATCCCTGGGACATGTAAGGAAGATGCTAGCAAGAGAGGTGAAATTAAACACTGGTTTCAATTCCCTTCCCAGCAGACAGGAGCTCACAGCAAATCACAGGTGCACTAAGCAGGCTGAGTTTTCTGCAAGTACAAGCATTAAGCAAATCTGAAAGGCTGTGGGATGTGTATTTTGCCTGTAGTTACCTTCAGAACTATTTTAAGCTTGCAAATCACATGAGAGTTTTTCCCTATGGAAGCATGATTATCCAGCAGTCAGCATCTCTTCAGCTGAGCTTCACCTTCAAGACTAATAACTGCTACTGTCACCTACAAACATGCATAGCTAGAGAGAAGGGCAGCTCCTAACCCCACAGCAGCATCCTTCAGGTGCTTCCATCATACTGGATGCAACACCAGTTCCATATCTGCCTTACATGCACAAGATCAGGTCTCCTTTGGGCTATTTGGGGTCTAATAGAAGCTTCCAGTGAGGTCATGCATGTGTGCTGCACATCTTGGAGGTGAAAGCAGCTGCAACACTCCTTGAGGTCCTGCACACATCAGAACTATTGCAGAGGACAATGTTAAAGCCAGAGGAGAGTACACTGGGCACACATGTGGCCTGGGACATAGGGAAAGCAGAGCTCCTGTGGTGGGACTAGCTGCTGTGACTTCCTAAATACACAGCACCAGAACCTCTTGCAGGGGTGGCCAACAGCATCCTGTTAAAATAGCAGGGAAGAGACTGAGATGAGATTGATTTAGCTACTCCTAGATTTGGCATCTAGTTCAGATGTTGATTTCAGGTGCTGCAAAAAGGTTACTGAGGCTGTTCCCACTGCTGCTTTCAATCTTTAAGGTCCCTTCCAACCCAAAGCATTCTATGATGCTACATGAAACCAGACAAAACACTTGCCCAGTGCCACCTTTCTGCTGCACACAGCAAGAGGAGATGGAAGACAACTCCTGACTCCTACCCTTTCCAATCAGGCTGCTTTGGAGAGGTGGATCTTCCCCATGCCATGCTATTGTAATGGTGCTCTCAGACATGAAGCACAGTGGGACCTAGTCTGTGCTTCTCTAAAGATGCAGTCAGGGGTAGCATTGACAGAATCTGACTCCTGCTGCAAGCAGAAATGTGTGACTGGGAGAGATCTCACTTTCAAACCCTGCTTCCCAGTTGAGCTGCCAGCAGAGGCAGCTTATGGATGTGCTGCTGCAGTTTGTTTGTCTGAATTTTAAAGCCAAGTCTGTTTGATGTTGAAGCTTGTTGAGACACAGAATCTCAGAGAGTTGTAGCAGAGATCATTTTCCCAGATTTCCCTGGATTTAAGCTGTAAATGTTTTCTCATGTGATTCCTTCCACCCTTTTATTTCCTCTCTCTAAGAAGGTCAACCTTCATCAGCAATGAAATATTCATATAGACTTCTAAGATGCAGTCATTAGGGACTCCATTAGACAAAAACAACTTCTCTGGGTCTGAAACCAGAATGTTTTCATGAAGTTAAAAGATGTGATGTTCTTACCAACAAGCTAAGGAACACCCTTCTCCCTGCAGCTGCATGCAGAGCACTGCTTTAGGCACTTGATGGTTGGCACAGAGGATGTAACACCCAGGAATGCTCCACAAGCTCCATCTGCCACCTCTGGGTTTGTCTTTTAAGCAGTATATGAACTGTGAAGGAACTTCCTCGCTCTCAGGAAGTTCTCAGGCTACTGACACAGTGGCTGTAAGATAAATCAGAGCCAAAACTGTGATAGTAAGAGAAGGTTTAGTTTAAAGCCACTGCTCTGAACACTATTTTTCACCTTAGATGGGGAACACCTGGATTTTCTGGGTCCTTCACATGAAGCAGAATCTATCTCACCTTTCTTGGGAAGATGTGGGAGAAACAGAGAACTTCTACCAGTTGTACTTCACAGATTTCTTCCCTGCATGGTTCTTTGCTTCTGTGGTGACCTCATTTGCCTTTCCTTTTCTCAGCAGGGAAGCTACTTCCAGTCTCTGGGCCTTCAGAACACAGCAGTGAAACAGGACCCAAAGCCGTGGCTCTCCAAGAGACCTTAGCCACTGACAGGGGTGGCTATCCTCTGCCAGATGTACAGTGTGGTGCCAACCTGGCAAGTCTCTTCCTCCAGTGAATGTGGCCACAGTTGGGGAATCTCAGAGTAGGGATGGCTGCAGGAACCCTGTTCCTCCTGCAAACTCATCCTCAGGCCATAGCCAAGGCCATGCTAACCAGGCTCCAGCAGCCCTGAGGCACAGGAGCAACATCCACGTACTCTGCTGCACAAACATGTGCTTCAGGGAGTAAGAACTAGAAAGCAATGACCACAATCTGTTACTGACTCCAGCTATTCCTTCTGACCACCAAGGGACACGCTGTGGGATAAAACACAAAGGAAAGAGACAGATGGTAGCACACCTATGCTAGGAATCAAACTCAGAGCTTTTCCAAGGACAGCCTCAGAGACATGAACACATCTGGGTCCAGTAAACACAGAGCCTCTATTATGGCATCTTGTTGATCAGATGATTGTTTTGGTGCTTGGAGACAACGGAGCACTCCACTTTGACAGGCACAGGAGGATGTGTGATTTCTTGCTCCACAGCCTCAGTATCTTCCTGGGGTGTGCTGAAGCACTGCCAGCCTCTCTGAGCCAACCCTGCTCAGGGCATTGCCTGCAGCCCCTCGTGCTTTGCTGGAGAGATGTCAGGGCTCCCAAGGAAAGGAAAGGAAGCAGGAAGTGCAGTGCAGGCAGAAGGGAATCAAAATGATCTTGACGTGAACAAGTTCTCTCTTACAAATTAATTTTCCATAAAAAGATATTGCACAAATGAAATATTCCCTCACTAAAATCACTGCAAAGGTGTGTGGAATGACCAAGGGTAGAGGATCCCTTTAATAGGACACTGCTGAGAAAACAGAATTACAAACACTGCAGCAATTCCTGGCACAGCTACCTCCAGGTACAACAAAGCAGGCCCCAAGCAGAGGTTTGATTTTGTTTGGATGTAAAGAGTTTGAACACATAGCTGAGTGCCTTACAGAAAGTGCCTTTTGGATTGCACCCTGCAAACAGCATTTCTGGATCAGGAATCACAGAATCATTAAGGTTGGAAGAGACTTAGCTAAGCTCATCAAATCCAACCATACCTATCACCCCCATGGCACTAAACCATGGCCCTAAGGAGCACTTCTAGACATTTCTTAACCCCCTCCAGGGATGGTGACTCTAGCACCTCCCTGGCAGCCTGGGCCAAGACTTAACAACGCTTTCAGGGAAGAAACTTCTCCTTGTATCCAATCTAACCCCCACTGGTGCAACTTGAGGCCATTTCCTCTTGTCCTATCGCTCTTAACTCCGTAGAAGAGACCTAAAAGGTAAAGGAGGTTGAACTTGTTCTGCTTCACACACTGAGTCTTGTTAAGCTCTTAGGGGTTTGTCCCCTAGATCTCCAGAGCATATTCTGTTATTCCCTATGAGTTCCTTGCTTTTAAAATATGAAAGATAACAAAGAAAGAAAGAAAACAAAACCACACAGAAACCCCAGCTACTCACAGAAGCATGTTGTAAGGAATCAGGGCAAGAAAAAAGCCACAAGTCAAAGAAATAGATTCCATATCCTTCATTTCAATCTCCCAGCCACTGGAGGCTGTGTGAGAGACAGTGCCATGAGGAGCCCTTTGAAAGCAGCTAGCCCAAACACTCCTCCCTCCCCTGCTCTGCCTGCCCAGCCAAGCACAAACACTGCCAGACACCAGACAAAAGCTCTCCCTTTCTTTCACTTAGGGCAAATATCAAGCTCAGATTTTTTGAGTAGCACTGGGACTGTATCACCAGCTCCTGTCCCACTAACCAAAATCCAGATGAAAGGTGGCACTCAGCCTCAGGCAACTAACAGAGAGGGGAGAAACTCAATATATGTGAAGAGATTCCCTTTATTCCCATATGCAAATCTGGGAGCAAGGGATAAAAGGCTTAGTGGGTTACAGCAAAAGCATGGAGCAAAGATAGGCAGGAAATGGGAAGTGGTGTAAGTCCAAGACTCCTACACAAAAGGAGAACTGAGGCAGCACAAAGGGAGAAGTTACAACACATCCCAGTGCAGGAGCACTGCTAATTCCCAGCAGGATTTTCTAGGGGTCTTGAGGATGCTTATTTGCACTGTACAATG
This sequence comes from Bucco capensis, assembly GCA_013396975.1. Classification (NCBI taxonomy): domain Eukaryota; kingdom Metazoa; phylum Chordata; class Aves; order Piciformes; family Bucconidae; genus Bucco; species Bucco capensis. The sequence goes on from VWZO01009808.1 coordinate 61,800, forward strand.
AGAGCCTGGACTAGGACTGAGCTCCCTACAACAGGAATTTCAGAGGTAGGCAAGCAGATAAAAGTCATTCCTAGAAAGCCCAGATGCTGATTTTTGTCTAGTTAATAATTTACTGGCTATAAATGAAAAAATGCATGTAATCTTGTCAAAGTTCCCTGTCTGTTGTGTGTTTCTGTAGGGTCCCTGTCAGCAGGGCATCTCAGAGGAGTATTAATGTCCCTGCACCTGATTAAAGATTTACCCAGAGCTATGTTTCACATACACACAAATCTGCAAAGAGAAACATGTAATAAAGGCTTAGAAAATGATCCAGATACAAGCTCAGAGTCAACATGCATTCTCTTTAGAGAGAGAGTACTTTCTATGCCAAGGATTATTTTTAAAGAGAAATGCAGGAAAGATCAAAGGAAATAAATTAGAAAATCTTCTCATTTTTAAAAAAAGAGGAAATAAATTAGAAAATCTTCTCATTGTAAGAAGAAACCTTTGCTAAACCTGCCCCTGTGACAAAGGAAGCTTTCTAGGCATTAATGGCAACAGTTTGGCACACATCTAGCACCATAAAATGCAACATACACCTTTTTTTCATGGCCCCTCATTTCTGTAATGAGTGGAAGATGCAGTGGAAGTTTGAAACCCTGTGTCTGAGCAGCACTTCTGCTGAGGGAGGAAAGCAGCACTGGGATGCTCCCCAGTTAATTCCTTATACCTCATTAATATGGCTTGCAGACCTACTAAAAAGCTTCCCAAAGGCCACAGGGTTAATCTCTGCCCCGAGAGCCACAGTTTGCATTATCCTGAGCTCTCCAATCTCTAGTGTAAGGCAGAACTGCCACAAACCTTCCCCTTAAGCTACAGCTGAGCATTCTGCAGAGAAATCCTGCCTGGTAAATGGTGCTGGACTCATTCCTTGCTGCCACGTTCAGTGCCATCTCTAAGGCACTCTGCCAGCTGCTTTTTAGCATGACTATTAGATGGTGCCACTATGCAAAAAGATCTACCGAGCAGAGAGGATCTGGGAAAGGCTGTGCACTACTTACCCCTGCCACAACGATCTATTCTTCCCATGGATGGGATCCCTAGCCAAGGCCCTAACAGTTCCAGGTCTCTCCGTAGCTTCCCAGCAGCTAATAGAAAAAACCTTGCAGACATCAGCTCCCAAAAAGGCAGCAGCTCCAGGCTAGCAGATCCCCAGGCTGGACTATCTCCTCCTCGTCTCTCCGCGGTGCCGCTGCTGCTCCAGAGGAAGGTGGCTGTGAGGAGCGGGGAGGCTCTGCCCCCAGAGCCCCGCTGGCCCCGCTGCCCGCTTCATGCTCCGTGCGCAGTGCCGAGCGCTCCGCGGGGCTCCGCGCTGCCTCCCGAGCGCTCGCATCGGGAAGGTCCCGCAAGAGAAGCTCTGGAGTTAGCCAAGAGCAACAGAGAGGGAGGGAATGCATGCAGGGATTGTGCTCGGGGCGCGGCACCGAGCTCTGCTGCCGCAGCTCAAAGGGAGAGGGGGGGGAACCACACAACAAACAACAAAGCCATGACAGCAAACTGCCAGCACATGCCTGAGAGCCAGCACGGGGTAAGGCTAGCTGATTCCTCAGCCTTCCTCCTTTGCCACTGCTATCCACCAGCTGCTCAGAGCTGGAGCTCTGAGTCTCTCAGTGGAGACCTTCTCACTCCCTACAACCCCCTGAAAAGGAGGTTGGACTGAGATGGGGCTAGGTCTCTTCTCCAGGGTTAACAGGGAGAGGACAAGAGGAAATAGCTTCAACTTGCACCAGGGGAGGTTTAGATTGGATATAAGGAGGAATTTCTTCCCTGGAAGGGTTGTTAAGTCTTGGCCCAGGCTGCCCAGGGAGGTGCTGGAGTCACCATCCCTGGAGGGGTTTAAGAAACATTTAGATGCTCTCCTTAGGGCCATGGTTTAGTGGCATGGGAGTGATAGGTATGGTTGGACTTAATCTGAGAGGTCTCTTCCAACCTTACTGACTCTGATCCTGTGAAATTCCTCTCTCCAGTCCTTGGTGCTGTTTGCAGCATGTGTGCCCTAGTGCTGAGGCACAACAGCTCTCTGTTCCCTGTGCACATTCCTTACAGAAAACAAGTATTTACATGATGGAAAGTCTGCTATCAAAATCTTCCTTGTGAGTATCTCAGTGTGCCCAAGAGGTCTGTGCTCTGACCCTGGAGTGAGTGCTGCTGAGGCATCTGCAACAGCACATTTGGCAGATTCCTGCTCACTGGCAGGATGTTAGCATTCAGCACTTGAGCACCAATAGACACTGACAAGGAGATCATCCCAAATTTGGGGTTCAGTTTTAAGCCTGCAAAGTAATTAAACCTTTCAAAGATGGTTAAATATAAAGAGTCAAAGATAATTCCGATGATCACCACACCAGGTAATCCTGCTCCTGCAATTTCACAGCCCTTCTGCTAGCCCAGAATATTGAGGTCTTGTCCTTTCTGGTCAGAAAGAGCCATTTCTGCCAATCCCTGCCCATCTCAGTGGCTCTAATTATGGCCAGGCTGCCCCTGCCTGCTATGTGCTGCACCAGTGAGGGGAGGGAGCACAGTTAGCTCCCTCAGCTCACATCTCTCTTTCTGAGCTCAGAGATTAGGATGGAAATGGTCATACCTGACAGCTTCTTAGCACAACCTCATGCTTTGACCACAACATTCAGCCAGAGAGCAATCTGGCCAAATTCTAGTGTGATTTTGCAGTTATAGAACAGATAAGACAGGGATAAAGCAGCTCCCAGAAGGTGCAGGTTACTGCCAGTGCCTTCACCTTCCAAGAGGCAGTAAGAGCTTTAACCCTGAACATGTCAGAAGTCTGCCTTATATTCCCTTTATTATTTTCCTCCAGCTGGTACTCTCTTTGAAGCAGCAGCTTTCCTTGGGACACTAGAGCCACTCTCTGAGGAAGGCTGGCCAGTCCCAAAACCAACAGCAAATGATCACAGGAGCATGTAGGGATGTTAGCAGTGTGGCTACTTCCATCAGCAACATCCAGCAGGAGCTGCCTCTGAGTTCACAGGTCTTTTTAGGGGTTGGAAGAGACCTCTGAGATCATCTAGTCCAACCCCACTCCCAGAGCAGGATCACCTAGAGCAGCTTGCACAGGATGTGTCCAGTCAGGTTTGGAATCTCTCCAGAGATGGAGACTCCAGCACCTCCCTGGGCAGCCTGGGCCAGTGCTCCAGCACCCTCCAAGGAAAGGAGTTCCTCCTCATGTTCAGATGGATGGTTCAAGTCTACCCTGCAGAGTACAGACTTTAAACAGCCTCTTCTTGCACACTTTTCATATTTATTTCCCTAACAAGTGGAGTCTGAGATGCAGTGAGGTGACAGAGAACTAACCACACTCATTCCAGTCCTGGCACCCATGTCCACTTCTCCCCATTCTCCCTGTTTGTTGCCTACACTGACAACAAACCTCAATCTCTTTGACCTGCTCACTTGTCCACATCCTACCTGGTCATGTACCACATACATCCCTGATCCTGAAAAGCATCTTCACATGACTCTGAATACAGGTGATCAGTCTTCTCACATGTGTACAGCACAGCACAGTATAGAACATACACTTCCAAAGCCCTCGTCAGCTGACACTGATTTCCTCCCCTTTAAAGTTTCTCTTTGTTCTTTCAGCTCTGGAAATACCCTAGAGAATTTGTAATGCTCAATCCAAGCTGTTTAAAAAGAGTGAAAATTAGCATTGGTAAAAAGAAACTCAGTTTCTTCTCCTCAGCCATTCCCCAAACCTCTCTTGCTCCCAAACCTTGGAAAATTTTTTTCCATTAAAGTTTCTTCTTGGAAAACTTAGCAGAGGGTAGCCACTGGTTGCTCAGTTTCCAGGTCTGACAACTTGGCAGAATTTGTTTCTTATACATCTAAGTAAACGAGACTTTGGAATTCCGGAATGGCACAACGGAAACAAAACCTTAGGGAATGAAGTCAGTGCCTCTAAACCACAGAGCCTAAGGAATCTCACAGGGGGCTGGTCTCTTCTCCCAGGTAACCAGGGACAGGACAGGAGGAAATGGCCTCAAGTTATGCCAGGGGACATTGGATATTAGGAACAATTCCCTCCCTGAAAGAGTGGTTAGGCATCGGCCCAGGCTACCCAAGGCAGTGCTGGAGTCACCATCCCTGGAGGGGTTCCAAAAACATGTAGACATGGCACTTGGTGACATGGTTTAGTGGCATGGAGCTGTTGGGTCAATGGTTGGACTCAATGATCTTAGAGGTCTTTTCCAACCTTAATGATTCAATGATTCTGTGATGTGCAGAGCACCCTTGGTGTGTGCAAACCAGATAGTGCTCAGCAAGCAGCAGCCTTCCAAGCCCTGAGGCCTTCCTTCCAAGCCCTGAGCCTTCCAAGCCCTGAGGCCTTCCTTCCAAGCCCTGAGCCTTCCAAGCCCTGAGCCTTCCAAGCCCTGAGCTCTTCACCACCCCTCAGCCCATGTGAAAGCTGTTCCCAATTCCCTTGTGAACTTGGTCTCCCCTGATGATACTAGAAAGCCATTCCTGACCCAGAATTGCTGCTGCTGCTGTGTAGACTGGCCTGTCACCAGCACAGAGAGATTAAAGCAAGTGACAGGGAAGAAAATCTCTTCCGAGACATCAAACAGCATCCTAAAGTGACCTGTGAAAGGCAAGAGAGCACTGTGTGCCTGCTGGGCCATCCCACTGACTCACCTCTCTTTTGCTAACCATAACTACAAGGAGTTGAAAATGATCTTACCAGTGTAAAATAAACCTGATGAGATATCCTCCTCCCTCTTTTAAACTAGTTATGGGACTTACTCATATTATTCCTACCAGATAGCTAATTTCCTTCCAAGTGGGAAAAGAAACACCAGCAAATAGGCAGAAGTTGTTCTTATTCCCTCAACTGGCAAATAACATTTTCACCAGCTACAATTTTGACTCTTCTCTAGATGGACTTTATGAAATGAAATCATTGCACCCATCCCTGCAAACACCACAGAATTGTCATCTGTGGGAGCAGAGAAGAAGCCTGGTGGAACTTCAGACTCTGAAATCATGTTCTGGTTGATAAAACCCAGCAGCAGCCTCTCACAGCCTGTGTTTGTAACAGAGAGCACCAATGCTGAAACCAACTCAACCACATCTCACCTTTACACACATCTCCAGAGGAACTCTGAAGACCAGCTCTCCACAACCTGCCTGCTACACTGAGGCATGTGCACCCAAGAGCATGCAGAGCTCCACACCATGGAGCCACAGCTCTCCTTGTCCCATCTACTGTTCCTCTGGAGAGGTTATTATGCTGAGCCTTTCTGTTCCCTACCAGACTGAGCTGGGGATCTCTGCAGTGACCTCTAGAGAGGGTTCTCAGGCATTGGCCCAGGCTGCCCAGGGAGGTGGTGGAATCACCACCCTTGGAACAGGTCAAAAAGTGTGTAGCTGTGCTGCTTGTGGCCATGGTTTAGTGGTGAGCATGGCAGTGTTGGGTGGATGGTTGGACTCAGTGATCTCAGAGATCTTTTCCAACCATAATGATTCTATGCCCAAGGATCAGTGAACCTGCCTCAGCTGTCTCCTAGAGAAATCATCTTCATTCCAACAAGCCCAATCCCCAAGCAACACCACCAAATTTCACCAGTCTCCCCAGAACCCAAACCAAACTGCTCTGTTCAACAACAGAGAGCATCAGGTGTTTTCCCAGCACCAAACTCTCACTGTTATCCACAGCACAATCACCATCACAGATCTGTCCTACCTTTCATCCCTCTGAGCTGAATTCAACAGTTCAATAAAACAAAGCTTTCTGGCTGCAAACCAAACTCTGCTTCCGACAGAAATTCCCATAAAGCTGTGATGCCAACAGGCAGCCAAAAAGCAAACCCCAGCCTGTCTCCAAAGGAAACCACCTTTAGTCACTGCTTACTTGACCCTGGTGACTATAATCCCAGGCATTTGGCAATAGGCACTTGGATACACCAAGTCCTGCCCTGGTGTGCTGCTCCTTACACCACAGGCTGTGCTCAGAAAGGGACAAGCAAATATCTTCCACGTTAGTGTGCACAGCAGAGCTAATTCCCTGGAATGAAGGCTTCCCACAGCCACCCTGGGCACTGCAAGCTCTGAGAGCACTCTGGCTTCTCTTTCTGCTACTTTCCTCTTCTTTTGTCAGTCCTTCCTTAGACCTTTGCTGGGGGTTGATGTGATGGAAAGTAGCTCTGCAGAAGGGCCTGGGAGTGCTGGTGGATAACAAGCTGTCCATGAGCCAGCAAAGTGCCCTCATGGCCAAGAAGGGCAATGGTATCCTGGGGTGCACTGGCAAGAGCATTGCCAACAGGTCCAGATAGATTCTCTTCTACTCAGCCCTGGTGAGGTCCCACCTTGAGAACTGTGTTCAGTTCTGAGCTCCTCAGTACAAGAGAGACATGAAGCTCATGGAACAAATCCAACAGAGAGCTACAAAGATGAGGAGCTGGAGCATCTCCCTTCTGAGGAAAGACTGAGGGATCTGGGCTTGGTTAGCCTGGAGAAGAGGAGGCTGAGAGAGAACCTTAACAATGCTTATCAATAGTTGATGGGTGAGGGCAAGAGGCTGGGGCCACACTCTGCTCAGTGGTGCCCAGGGCCAGGCCAAGGGGCAATAGACACAAACTGGAACCCAGCAGGTTCCAGCTCAACAGGAGGAGAAAGTTGTTTGTTGTGAGGGTGCAGAGCCCTGGCCCAGGCTGCCCAGAGAGCTTATGGAGTGTCCTTGTGTGGAGAGATTGCAAGGGCAGCTGGAGGTGATGCTGGGCAAGCTGCTGTGGGTGAGCCTGCTGGAGCAGGGGGGTTGGACTGGATGATCCCCAGAGGTCCCTTTCAACTCCTACCATGCTGGGATTCTGGGATTCCATCTATCTCCACCCCATCCCATTTTCCAACATTCCCAGCCCAACATGGATCATCTCAAACTCTGTGACTGGCTCCAGTTTCACTTGTTCTTCTCTGTGTCTGTGTTGATTAACACATGTAAATAAAAGCATCTGCTGTTACCTCTCTCTGTTTCCATTTCACACCCTATTAAAATCTGATTTCACAATTAACTGAAACCAAAACAAGATTATTCCCAAAGGAATCCTCCCAGGCAGCCTATGCCATGCTAAGGTCCAGGCACTGCCTGGGGACACACAAGTCTTTTCCTGGCAGTAAACACTCTGGATATCACACAATGATAACAAAAACAACATTGGGCAGTGAGCCTGCAACCAGATCACTCATGACAGTTCAGAACAGGAGAGGGATGGATTCTTCTGTCCCAGTGACACGAATACATGTATTCTTCCACCTGCAGAACTTCAGAGACAACTAAGAGATCAAAGTCCAAATGAAGACAGTGTCAGGGATGAAGAAATGTTCCTCCTGCACCAAATCTATTCCACAGCCCAAAGAATAGCAGAGTCACATTCAAACAGCCTCCCATCCCCTATGGTTAGGGATTTGAACTCAGCATGGATTCATAGCTGTATTTCATGAGCCATGACAGCCCAATGGTAACACCAAACTCGACATAAACACTTACTGACCAGTGGTCTAAAGCCCAGCAGCCCATTTCTGACACACAGAGAAATGATACAGAATCAGCTCATGACCACAGAAACTCCTCCTCAGCCTGGATAAATTCTTACTGCCCTTCCCTGCTCCCCAGCTCACCCTCACTCCAGAAAATCCCATGATGAGAATATTGAAAGCTGGAACTTCCCAAGGCTAGGGTTTTCTTTACAAGCACCTGGCCACGCCGAGCTGGGGCAGCCTGGCACTAGGTGCAAGGAGCAGAGCTCTGCTGCCAGCCCTTTGACACTAGATGGCATTGCACAGCAGCATTGCAGAGCTCAGGCTCTGAGCTCAGCTCTGGGGACACCAGCAGCACAATGATCCTCAGCTCATCCCCTCCAGCTCCTTCAGGACACTAACAGCCCAACTGTGGGAACACTGGCCCAGCCCAAACAATGGAGATGGCTCTGCCAGAGGAACCAGCTAGTCCCTGGCTTCAGGGGAGAACAAAGAGGCTGTTAAATTAAAGGACTTGGGGTTTTTATTGATTCATTGAAAAGAAAAGTGGCTTTACCACAGGACAAAGTGTCCTTTCTTTTGCTGTCTACCACCAAACAAACAGAAACCTTACTCTGGCTGTTGCACAAACCAAACCTTCCCCTTCACCACTTGTGGAGTCAGCCCTTTCAGGAGCTCCTGAGACAGAAAAGCCACTTGAATGGGCCAAGAATGAGATTGCTTTAGAGTTTTCCTCCATCACTTTTAAGCAGGTTTGGTTTAGGTGCTGGTAACTCCAGGGCATAAAGCTCCTTGAATCTAGAAGATGTTTTGCTTCAGCTCATTCAGAAATGCATTCATCCACAGTCAAAAAACCTATTGTTTTTCCAGCTCTGTAAGACAGATACACACACATATATTTCATCCTCCTGCATATGGCATTTGAGTGAAGTGCTGACTTGCAAGGGGAGTGCATTAAAATCACTGAGTTAGTTATGTCTGCCTCTTCTTCCCTGAGCTCCCAAATCCATTACATTCTAGGGGAGGTCACTGACAGTTTTAGTCATCCTCTACTGTTCCATTTGCTGGAAATAAGCATATTATTCCTCTGAGAGAGATGAAAATTGATACCCTCCTGTCATTGCAGGCTATTAGTCTCTTACTCACTCACTCATTTGTTCTGCTTTCTCCCCCACTCAATCAATATTAACCTTTATGTTCCACACTGAGAAGAATCAAAGTCACTGGAAAAAATGCCTTAGAGAGCTGAAGTATCAGCAGGAGTTCCAAGGGAGGAGAAAGACAACAAGAAAAGCTCTGGAAACAATCATTCTGATGGAAGGGAAGAGAACTGTGGCAATGAGAAGCTTCATGTGCTAAAGGCAGTCAATGATCCTGGCCTTTCTTAGGACTTCTCCCCTTCATGTCACCTGAAGAGAGGTACTCATGGTATTCTTAATGCAGAGGCCAGAGCAATTTGCATTTCTAGAGGAGCAGTAACAAGGAACCTAGCTCCTAGGAGCAAAAGGCAGGACACAAAATGCAATGCACACAAGGGAAAACCAAAGTTAGCCCCAGGAGCACTGAAGGCAGCAGCCTGGCTGTGCCATATCTGGAGGTGCAGGACACAAATAAATCTGAAATCTCTTTAGGAACTGCACCTCCTGGATTTCTGTCAGCAGCTCCCTCGGCATGCAGCCCCAACTCCTACTCCTGTTAACAAGCAGGATCTGTTGCTCAGCAAGGAAGGGACAAGAGAGGAAGCAAAAGCAGCATTCAGAGAATCATGGAAGCATTTTGGTTGGAAGATAGTTTAAGAGCGTCAAGTCCAACCATGATCTAGCACTGCCAGGTCACCACTAAGCCATGTCACTCAGCACCAAGCCATGTCCCTCAGCACCACATCTCCATGGCTTTGAAACCTCTGCAGGGATGGGGACTCCAGCACTGCCCTGGGCAGCCTGGGACAGGCCTTGATAATCCTTTGAGGGAAGACATTGTTCCTCACGTCCAACCCAAACAACTCCTGGCACAACTTGAAGCTGTTTCCTCTCACTCTGTTGCTTGTTATTTGGGAGAAGAGACCAAATCCCACCTTGCTCCAACCTGCTTACAGGGAGTTGGAGAGAGTGAGAAGGTCTCCCCTGAACCTCCTCCTCCAGACCAAACAACCCCAGTGCCCTCAGCTGCTCCTCAGCACACTTGTGCTCTAGACCCTTCCCCAGCTTCCTTGCCCTTCTCTGGACACACTCCAGCACCTCAATGTCCTTCTTGCAGCAAGAGGCCCAAAACTGAGCCCAGGATTTGAGCTGTGGCCTCCCCAGTGCCCCACAGACAGTAGTACACAATCTACTCCCAACATCCTCTTTTCCACAAAAACTCTGCCCAGTAATTCCATAGGCTCAGGAGAGCATTGCACCTTGTCCTGATGTGTTTCTGCAGTCTGATTTCACGTGAGTTGTTGTTACTTTCACTGGAAATCCTGTCCTTTACTCCCCACTCCCCATTTTAGCTGTCATCACCTCCAGAGGGATCTATACTCTTCAAGTTCCTGCCTGCAGGGACACAGAGCCCTTCTAGACCTGGATGAAGAGAAGGAGCTGAAGCTCACAGTTTACCTTAGCCAGTGATGAAGCAGACTCTATAAATGAGAACAAATAATGCTGACCCAATTTCCACAAGTACATACTCCCACTGCCAGTCTGGTCTGCAGGGTCTTCAAAAGCATTACACAACAGAGATGAATGAAGCTGTCAGCATCCAGCAGAGAAGCAGCCATCATCAGGACTTGTTCAAGAGCTTCAGAAACAGACTGCAAGCAAAAGCAAATAAGCTTTGCACATCACATACATCTTTCTGACCAAGAATCTGCAGGACTATGCTGAAGAAAGCAGGGAATGGAGGAAACCACTCTTACTCCAACCACATCTGAGAGCTTCTTCCCCAGGAAAAGTATTGTTTATTAGCTGGCTAAACACCAATTTCTCTTGCTGACATGAGGAGCAGCACATGAAGGCAAATCATCTCCACTTAGTTGGCAGGAGGAAGTGATAAAAGCTGAGGGGAAGCTTACTGTATTTCCTCCTCTGACCCCAGAGGTGAGAAAGATCAACAGCCACTCATTTTTACCAGCCAGGCTGTGTGAAAGCCACAGCTCCTGTGCCATCTCCCTGTGCTACATCCCCCAACTCACAGGAAGGTTAGGCTGTGACTGAACTGACCACTGAATGCATTGCAGTATAACACAGACACAGCTACAGCACTCCCAGTGCTTCCAAAGCCAGCCTATTGACCTTCAGCTCCCTGCTGATTGCCAACCTTCAGTTCTGTACACACAGGAGCAGGAATGCTTTCAAATTCTCACCTCAAATCTCTCCTTGCTGTTGATTTTTTACCCAAAGCAAATGAGAGTCCTGCTGCACAGCTGAGCTCAGAGGCACAGTGCAAAGCTGACATCTGGTTTGTATCATCACATCAGCAAGTGCCACGGCATGGAAGACACTAGATGGAAGCACTGCCTCTCAACTGCTCCCTTCTGGACAAGTGATATCACTTTATCACTCATCAGGTTTTGTTTCTGAAAATAAATGAGTCGGGGAAAATAAAGATTGAAATATTCATTAGCAATTAGGTGAGAAAGTCAAGTTTCTGTCAATAAACAGATTTCTTCACCCTTGTTGGGAAAGGCTTAAAGATACTTGCACACTTCAAGGCTTGGCCAGAGAAATCCCTAAAGAGATTTGTGTGGAACTTATTCTGAAATGAGCACAGTTTTTCATCTAATTCTATACTAAAGTGATATTATTTCTTCAAGACATGATCTTAGAAAGATCATGGAGCTCTCAGTGTAGGAAACTCAAACTCATTACACTGCACTCAAAGCATCTCATGCCCTTAAATACTAACAGCAACCTTAGGACTACCAAAAACCAAGGGCACTGGGTTTTTCAGAGCTTTTCTGGGCCTCATCGGTCACAAGATGCTGAAGATGGATTCCTGCTAAATTCTGACTAGAAGTGAAGCTCTTGGCTGCCTAAATAAGGCCTAGTAAGTGTTTGCTTACAGCTAGTCAGTGAGGTCAAGCAGACAATCTTGAGTAAGGAGAGAGGTACCAGGGCAACATAGGAATGTTTTCCTCCTGTGCTGAGGTTGCCTGAGAGCTCTGGAGGCACCTCAGAGATCAGGCAGGTAAACCATGGTATCAACGGAACAGGAGCATGAGAACAGATAAAGAGAGGCCAGCCAGCCTTCCCCATCCTGAGGCATTGGAGGCCACGAGCTCTTCATTAGGTTAGATGTAAATGCACTGCAAACTCCAACACTGAAAGGCCAAGTGGAAAACATGAAGCTGTATTTTCCAGAACACAAGTACACATTATTTATCCATTATTTCCCTGTCACAGATTATTTATGTCATGTGGCAAAAGCACTATCTCCTGGACCTTGCCAAAATCCCAGGGCAGGAAGAAAAATGCTCCTGCAGATAAAAGGACAGAGTTTCTGTGTGTTGACTCAGTGAAGAGCACCAAGAAGAATAAAGCAAAATGCCTTAAGTTCGTGGCATTAAAGAAATTAGCTCAGGAAGGCTTAATAAACAGGATGACTTTTACTTTTTGAAGTCAGTCATAAATGGTGTCTTGGTTTTCTTGATCCTTGTGTCAAAACCTTAACTGGTTGTCTCCAGAGGATGGGCTTCAAGAGTTACAAAGTGCACAAAGGGTCACAGACAGACCTGAAACGTTGCTTTTCAGTTAGAAAATTCTGCCAAGATGCCAGAGGCAGAAGATAAAATAGTAAAGATCTGAAGAGAATATTTTAACCTTTAAATGTCCCAGGTGGCAGTTCAAGGAAGGTGAAGATGAACAACTCAGGTCATGCTGCAATCAGGTCCCCACCCTGCAGACTTTTCAGTGCAATTGCAGAGTTGGGAGGTTTAGTTTTTAAGCATTTAGTTGCACTCTCCAAGGACTAAAAGGTGTTTGGTATAATCCTGCCACTGTGGAAGCTCCTAAGAACCTTGGTCCTCTGACACTCTTGTTCTCAATGAAGAGGTACAAACCCCAGCCCTCAGGTCTAAATTTCTGCAGACTTGAAGGGAAATGAGTCCTTAGGATTCCACTACTGCCAGTTGCTGCTGTCACAGTGATGAGTGTGGCTCAGCTCCTCTCTGGGCAGCTGAAGAGCTGCTCATTAACTCAAGTTAAATGGCCAAGTCCTTCAGTCACCAGGCAAGTGATTAGTGCTTACAGAGTCACAGCTCCCACAGCACAGCATGACTGGAAACATGGAGAAAGAACTGCCTTGAATGCTGCAGCCAGAGAGTGGCTGTCAGTGGCTCCATGGCCAAGGGGAGGCAGTGACATGTGGAGTCCCTCAGGGATCAGTCCTGGGACCTGTCTTGTTTAACAACTTTGTTGGTGCCATGGCCAGTGGCAGGGAGTGCACCCTCAGCAAGCTTGCCAATGACACCAAGCTGTGTGGTGTGGCTGGTATGCTGGAGGGAAGGGATGGCATCCAGAGGGACATGGACAGGCTGCAGAGGTGAGCCCATGGCATCCAGAGGGACATGGACAGGCTGGAGAGGTGAGCCCATGCCATCCAGAGGGACATGGACAAGCTGGAGAGGTGAGCCCATGCCATCCAGAGGGAGCTGGACAGGCTGCAGAGGTGAGCCCATGCCATCCAGAGGGACATGGACAGGCTGCAGAGGTGAGCCCATGCCATCCAGAGGGA
>VWZO01009808.1:75153-152517 GCA_013396975.1 Bucco capensis
AAGGTGTCCAGAGCAGGGCCACGAGGATGCTCAGAGGCTGGAGCACCTCTCCTCTGAGGACAGGCTGAGAGAGTTGGGTTCAGTCTGGAGAAGAGAAGGCTCCCAGGAGACCTTCTTGTGGCCTTCCAGGATCTGCAGGGAAGCTCCAAGAGAGCTGGGGAAGGACTTGTTAGGCTGTCAGGTAGGGATAGGACTAGGGGAATGGATCCAAGCTTGAGCAGGGGAGATGTAGGTTGGCTGTTAGGCAGAAGTTGTTGGCCAGGAGGGTGCTGAGCCACTGTGCCAGGTTGCCCAGAGAGGTGGTGGCAGCCCCAGCTCTGGCAGTGTTGCAGGCCAGGCTGGCTGGGGCTGGGAGCAAGCTGCTCTAGTGCCAGGTGTCCCTGCCCAGGGCAGGCACAGGGGTTGGGATAGAGGAGCTTGAAGGTCCCTTCCAAGCCTGACAGTTCTGTGATTCTACAGTTCACAAAGCAGAACCCTGCCAGAAGAGGTCCCCAGGCAGCTCCACATTCTGGTCAAATGATATATTTCAGTTCTTATTTTACTTTCTTGTGTTGGTTTTTCAATTAACTTCTGTGCTAATATCAACCTAATGAATCCCCAACAATTCTGTGTAGAATAAACATTCCTCTGCAGCAGTAACTTCTCTAAAGGAGCACATACAATCACCCACAGCTTCATGGTTTGCCAGCAGAAGAATGAGATATTCATCCATATAATGCACGATGTATACACAACCAAGAATTAGATGAGTTCATGGGTATTTTGTTGTTAAAAAGCCAAGTTTTCCCTTTGTCATTGTTCATCTTAAAAACATAAAAGAGAAAATGGGAACAGAATTTCCAGGCTGTCTCTGAAAGTCAATGAATGGTCCAAGTTCTGCATCTCGATGACATTAGATAGGCATAAAAATTAAGGTCAGTTGTGAGGGGAAATCAGTACCCAGAACTGTGCCCTCTGACTCAGCATCACCACCAACCAGCTCTGAAAAGGTCTCCTCCTCACTTTGAACTCCACTTAGTTTGAAGTAGCTGGAAGCTGAGGGATAGAGGGAGGCTTGAAAGAGTTCAGAGAAGGGCAGGCACCATGTACCAGGGGAACTAAAACCCAGCACAGCTTGTCTGGGGTGGATTCAAAATGCACATCACAGCTCTAGTGCTCCTGCTAAAATCCTTTAATAATTCAAAATGCATGCACTAGCCTGAGAGCTCCAAAAAGAGTTTCCAAACTCAATCTAACTTTACTTTAGCTGGAAAACATGGCAACTCATGACACTTAGAGAAGACACATGGCAGGGGACTCTGAACCCAGCTCTGATGCTTCTCCAGCCTCACACCTTCACTTCCCCTCCACAATGCTGAGTTTCCCTCACCTTGGCCAGGCAGCAGCACTCTTGTCCTGATCTGACACAGCCATTTCCTTCATGCAAATCCTTCCCATCCCAAGGCTCCAGCTCCCCTTCCCATCCCAGGATTGCTACACCTAGAACAATTGCAGGGATTGGCAGAGAAGAAAACATTAGATAATTCCCCAGCTTTTCAAAGTCAATTCCTGGACTCAAGCTGTAAAAATAACAGAAGTTGTTTTGATTCTATAAACTACTTCAAGCTGGTAAAATGGCAACTTGGTCCAAAACTGGTTACTGTAAAGCCTGGATGTTTTGGCATGTCAGACTTGCAATACACAAAGTTAACACTCAAGCCCCACAGAGATTCTTTTTGCAGCTGCACTGAATTGTAAGGTACCTGGTAAGAATTTTTGTTAGCATCCAAACAGAAACTGACAGGATCAGACAACACTATATAGCCCTGAAGTGGGACTTCTAGGAAGGAATTTGGTTTAGAAGCATATTTATAAGCTTCAGCAGCCTGCCAATAGAACAGAATTAATTTTAGGGCAGGTTCAGGGATCCTGGACATACAGGAGTACATGGCACATTCTCATTCCCAACTTGTTATCATACTGGATTTGTAAGTAAAAATTTCTTCCCAGAAAGAGTTGTTAGGTATTGGCCCAGGCTGCCCAGGGAGGTGCTGGAGTCACCATCCCTGCAGGGGTTTGGAAAACATAAGAGATGTGGTACTTAGGGCCATGGCTTAGTGGCATGGGGGTGACAGGTAGATGGTTGCATTTGGTAATCTTAGAGGTCTCTTCCAACCTTGATGATTGTGTGAACTATCTTCCCTCTATAGTTATTACTGACATCATTCTAAGTGTGAAGGTGCCAAAGCTCACAGAGTCTTGCCTGATTTTATAAGGACAGAACAATCTTGACTTTACCACACCACAAGATTATATTAAGTGAAGCAGGTGGGAGAGCAATGGTCATTTTCAAAGCCTAGAAACTACCTGGAAATCAGATCCACAATCATTCTGAGCCAAAGATCCCTGCACCATTCCAGGGTACAAGGGCTACCTGGCAAAACAGATGGAGCCTGTCTGGTCTCAGAGCAACACACCTTCCTCAGCAACAAATCCCAGAATCCCAGCATGGTGAGGGTTGGAAGGGACCTCTGGAGATCATCCAGTCCATCCCCCCTGCTCCAGCAGGCTCACCCACAGCAGCTTGCCCAGCATCACCTCCAGCTGCCCTTGCAATCTCTCCACACAAGGACACTCCACAAGCTCTCTGGGCAGCCTGGGCCAGGGCTCTGCACCCTCACACCAAACAACTTGCTCCTCCTGTTGAGCTGGAACCTGCTGGGTTGCAGTTTGTGCCCATTGCCCCTTGGCCTGGCCCTGGGCACCACTGAGCAGAGTGTGGCCCCATCTAGATCTCAAAGCCAAGACAGTTAGGGATACAAATTTGACCAGATCAGGTTATATCCTACCCAAACCTCCCCAGGAAATGAATGAAACCATTCCTAACTCCAGGGCTCCACACTCCCCCCTGGAAAGCTAAGCTAGTGAATGAGCTGTTTAAAAATCTGTAGCTTCAGTTGGTGCCCCTGAGCTGCCAACTGTGCCATCCCAGCCCAGCACTCTGGCACACAAGCCCCAGCTAAACACCCTGCCCTTTGGGTAAGCAGGCACAGCACACACAGAATGTCCATATCCCCAGTGAGGTTTGGGCTAACAGCTAATACACTGGCATGGCAAACCTGCACTGGACAATAAACACTCATCTCTGCTTCTGGACATCTCAGGGATCAGATCAACAGGGAGTTTGCTACATATTAAAATCACACCAGCTTAGCATGCTTCAAGATCTAGAACAACATGATGGTTATGTTAGCACCATTCCTGGGAACAGCATGCATTACTATATTCAAAACATGAGGGGTTTAAGTCTCTTTCATACTATGAAAAATTGCTGAAACAAAGATTATTACTCTGAAGCCCATGGATTCTTTTCAAATGTTTAATGTATTTTAATTACACATAATGAATCATAGAATCATTGAGGATGGGAAAGATCCCTAAGATCATCAAATGCAACCATCAGCCTAACATCCCCATGTCACTAAACCATGTTGCCAAGTGCCACATGTCCATGGTTTTTGAATCCCTCCAGGGCTGGTGACTCCACCACTGCCCTGGGCAGCCTGGGCCAATGTCTAACCTTTTTTCCAGGGAAGAAATTGTTCCTAATATTAACCTAAACCTTCCCTGGCACAACTTGAGGCCGTTTCCTCTTGTCCTATCACCTGTCACCTAGGAGAAGAGACCAACCCCCACCTGGCTCCAATCTCCTTGCAAGGAGTTGCAGAGAGTGAGAAGGTCTCCCCTCAGCCTCCTCTTCTCCACACTAACCAACCCCAGTGCCCTCAGCCTCTCCTCACCACACTTGTGCTCTAGACCCTTCCCCAGCTTCCTTACCCTTCTCTGGACACACTCCAGCACCTCAATGTCCTTCTTGCAGTGAGAGACACAAAACTGAACCCAGGATTTGATCTGTGGGCTCCCCAGTGCCCAGTGCAGGAGGACAATCCCTGCCCTAGTGCTGCTGCCACACTAGTGCTGATCCAAGGCAGGATGCTGTTGGTCTCCTTGGCCCTGGGAACACTGCTAGCTCAGCTTCAGCTGCTCTTCACCAACCCCTCCAGGTCTATATCCACTGGGCAGCTTTCCAGCCACTCTGCCCCAAGCCTGGAGCCTTCATGGGGTGCTTGTGACAGAGACAATATAACTTTCTGGGTTTTTTTCAGGTCATTAAACCTTAGGGAAGAAAAATTTTCCAACACAACGCTGTTCCAGTTAGTAATTAAAAAGAAAAAGTCTACATCTCAGTGGCACTCTGCTAAAGATGATTCATGAGGGTGGCAAACAGCAGGAGCTCAATGCCAAAGTTAACAGCTGGGCTTATTACAGTCACTTCCAAGATCTCCTCACACCATCAAACAGCCACTGTGCACCAATAAAGAGGGAAAATCCACACACAAGCTTGCTCTAGTCTCAGTGTTAAAGGCAGAGGAAGAAATAATAAGCTACCCAATTTATTCTTTCCTCCAGGAAGTCAGCATTCATATTGCAGAGCCACAAGTGCCCAGTCACAAAGAGCCAAGTACACCCAGATTTGCCCAAAATCCCCTTGGCCCATCAGTCCCCAGCACAGAAGACAACCTTGTCAAGAGCAGCAGGTCTAAGGAAATGCTCATCCACATCTACAGAGTGATCTTTGTCACGCTAACAAGGTAGAAAAGAAACACACAAAGCAGGGAATACTCAAAATCCTGTCATGAAGGAGAAGATAAAAGAGCAGAACTACCTGTTCAACTGAGCTAAGAAGTAAAATCTCATTTGCTTTTAACAATTACTTGTGGGTTGTACTCTACCCTTCTGTGTCCAGAGAAGAACAATGAATCTGGTGAAGGATCTGGAGAACAAGTGTTGTGAGGAGCAGCTGAGGGCACTGGCCTTGGTTAGTGTGGAGAAGAGGAGGCTCAGGGGAGACCTTCTCAATCTCTCCAACTCCCTGAAAGGTTGCAGTGAGGTGAGGGTAGGTCTCTTCTCTCAAGCAACAAGCAACAGAATGAGAGAAAATAGCCTCAAGTTGCACCAGGGGAGGTTTAGATTGGATATTAGGAACGATTTTTACCCCCAAAGGGTTGTCAAATCCCAGCACAGGCTGCCCAGGGCAGTGCTGGAGTCACCATCCCTGCAGGGGTTGAAAAGCCATGGAGATGTGGTGCTGAGGGACATGGGTTAGTGGTGACCTGGCAGTGTTGGGTTAATGACTGGACTCGATGATCTTAGAGGTTTCTTCCAAGCAAAACAAATCTATGGTTCTCTGATTATCTTAGGAAATAAGAGAGAGAACTAATCTAGATAAACACGAACAGAAAAAACCTTTCCTTTCTATGTCAGGCAATCCAATAACCACCAGCTGAGAGTAACCTTAGACAAGTTACCTTTTCCTGTATAAAACAGAAATATTTCCAAGTTATTGATTTCATTAACTGTCAGTAAAAGGTGAGAGCAAAGAGACTAATATGCTGATGCCTAAAGATTTGGGTATATTCTGTAGATTTCTAGGATTATTAGAGACATATGAAGCTTCCTGAATTGCTCACATATTAGAAGCCACTAGGCCTGTTCCTGAGGGACTATTTTGGAGTTTCCCATGCCTCACCAAGGGCATGATGTTTTGGAGAAGCCACCTGCAGATAGCCTGAAGGCAAAACAACAGCAGAGGGCCAAGTCCCACGTGGGCTCTCTCCAGGGGCAGAGCTGAAGACTACAGGGGTGAGCTATTGGTAACCTAGTGCCAGGGTTAGCTATAGATATCACTATGTTAATGACCAATAAAATCTATCACAGGTATAATCCCTGGGGGCAGTGTGCACATCCATATTGAAACTCTTGAAGGTATGGAATTCCAATTAAAGGTAACCCTATCTTTCTCCATTAACTTTGTGCAAAGTACCTATTTTCCAGAATTTTCGACATCAATGCTTTCAGAATGACTTAGCAGCTAAAGGCAGAACATCAGTGCAAGCCCAAAGCAGCCTGAAGCTGGCTGTTCCCACCCGTGTCACTGTCACAGCTCCAAAGAGACAGGAGCAGGCACACTCTGCCAGACAGAGAGCTGAAGCTCCTCTGAGCAGGTTCCTCCCCACCTCACATCAGCAATCCCCCCTTGTTCTTCAGGGGATGACTAGAACAAGCACTAAATGTGTGAGGAGCACTGGTGAAGCTCCTGAAGGGCCCCACTCCATCCCTGAAGATACCCTTCCTTGCCACTGCCAAAAGCAGGCTGGATTCCTCCCCAGTTCACTGGAAGGAAAGCAAGCAAGCTGGAACTTCACAAGTGTGATCTTGTGCCAGGGAAGAATTTTTCTGAGGACTTAGTGGCAAGTTGGATGCAAGAGTGGGAAACAGAAGAATCCAAAAATTGAGGTGAACTCAGCTGAATATTTTCCTAACATTTTGACATTGAAAAGTTTGGCCTAGAGACTCCAAATTTCTAAACTCTGTTGATCTTGGCAGAAGACTCTGCCAATTTTCTGAGAGATGTGGCTGGAATGATTAACTTAATAGAAGCAGTTTCCACCTACACTATGAATATTGTTTTTATGTATCTATGTTCTTAAAGCAGCCCCTGCAACAGCTCCCCTAGGGAAGAAACCAGGGAGAAAAGACCTGGAGAGTTTGAGACTGGGGCAAAGAGCAACCTCAGGAAGTTCCACAAGAGCAAGTGGAGGGTCCTGCACCTACAGAGGAATAACCCCACGGACCAGGACAGGTTAGGGCTTGACCTGCTGGAAAGCAGCTCCAAGGAGAAGGAGCTGGGAGTGCTGGGGAAAAAGTTCACCACGAGCCAGCAATGTAGCTTTGTGGCCAAGAAGGCCAATGGTCTGCTAGGGTGCATGAAGAAGAGTGTGACCAGCAGGTCAAGGGAGGTTCTCATCCTCTTCTACTCTGACCTACTCAGGACACTTCTGGAGTCTTGGGTCCAGTTCTGGGCTCCCCAGTTCAAGACACACAAGGAACTACTGGAGAGAGTCCAGCAAAGGCTCCCAAGATGCTGAGGGCACTGGAGTATCTCTGGCAGGAGGAAAGGCTCAGAGCCCTGGGGCTGCTTAGCCTGGAGAAGAGCAGAGCCAGAGGGGAGCTGCTCCATGCTGAGCAAGAGCTCAAGGGTGCAGGGGGCAAGAGGCTGGGGCCACACTCTGCTCAGTGGTGCCCAGGGCCAGGCCAAGGGGCAATGGGCACAAACTGCAACCCAGCAGGTTCCATGTGAACAGGAGGAGAAAGTTGTTTGGTGTGAGGGTGCAGAGCCCTGGCCCAGGCTGCCCAGAGAGCTTGTGGAGTGTCCTTGTGTGGAGAGATTGCAAGGGCAGCTGGAGGTGATGCTGGGCAAGCTGCTGTGGGTGAGCCTGCTGGAGTAGGGGGGATGGACTCATTGAACCAAGCGGATTAGTCCTCACCATACTGGGATTCTGTGAAAAGCAGGGAATGGGAGGAGAAAGCCTTGGCCTAAATAAGGGGAATATAATGCATGAGGATATGGCAGAGTCATTTTGGAGGTAGATGAAGAGCATCCAGAGATGAAGGGATAAAAAAGGAGCAGCACTTTCTATGCTGTATGCATATATATGTTACAGGCACTCATCTACTCCTAAGGACAAAGCAGAACCCAGCAGATCTTCTTTCATAGCACCAACTCTGCAAAATTTAGTCCAGTTTCTGTGAGTTTTGTTATGCATTGCCAGCTTCTCAAAGGGATTTGGGCTGTTTCATGTTTGGCTCTTCAAAATAAATACATTCTTCTCTTTAAAGACTTTGCAAATGAGTGGAATAACTGCAGACCTTGCAGCCTGTAGCTGCTCCTGACTACCAAGACACTGAGCATTCCCATGCCCACAGAAGAGCTGGGGAATGACCAGGCTCTGCTACACTGCAGGCTTAGGTTAAAGGCACTGATGGAAGGAAACTGGAGCTAAGCTGGCTGACTTGACACAGACACAGAGCAGGGAGCACTCCTGCTCCAGCTGTTCTCTGTACAGCTCTGCTTTTAGCTGAAACATCTCAGCCTACTCCAGAGGACATGTGGTCAGGCTTCCCCCTTTCTGCTCCCTTTGCAATCCATCTCAGGAGAAAGCTGTTCTGGGTAATTACCAGAGAGACCTTCCCTCTGCAGCCCCTTCCCTGCAACAGCAGTACACTAGAGAAAAAAGCCAAACCAGAAGGAGATGAGCCTGAAATATATCTTCTCAACACACAGTGCTGACAGGAGGCAGAAGATCTGAGCTGCTCTCTGCAGTGCTTCTGACTCTGAAGACACATCAGGAAAATACAATCCCAGGCACAGAGTGCAGCCACCATCATCCTGGCTGGAAGGCTGCAGCCTGCCAAAGGCACTCCAACAGCAAACAATCCTGCTGAGCTCCTCACAGGAATTCCTGGCAGCTGGAATTCCACAGGCAGAAGTGATTCTGGTTCAAGTACTTCCTTGCCCACTGATAACATGCTCCTACCACTGGCAAATGGCAAAGCTTAACAGATCAGGAGAGGATCTTCCATGCCCCCATATCCAATCCTGTTCCAGGGGGGGTTATTTTTAGAAGGACCCCAGCAGCCTGTGGCAAGGGTCAGCCTGTGGCAAACACCAGATTGCTGAAGTGATCTGTGTGTGCATGACAGCACATTCTCTCCTGTAGCAATGAGGCTTTCAGGGAGGAAAGAATATTATCTGGGAGGCATGGAGCTGATCATGATGCTCTCCACATTCCAGTACTAAAACCTCCTCAACTGAAGCTAATTTCTTAATGCTTTCAAGTGAAGAACAAAGTCTTCTTTCTCCTGTTAATATTAATGGCACACAGCTCCAAGTAAATTAAATTCACATTTGCACCATGTTAGGAGGGAATCATTCTGCTTCTGCATAACTTAGCAATCCGGAGGTTTTGTTGGACTAGCTCCATTCCTGTGTATTAACAGGCCTTAAAGTTCAAAAAGCAGTGAGACTATGTGACAACTGCTGCACTGAGATACTCCCTTAGGTGGGGAAGAGGTTCCTTCAGCAGCTCTACAGCTAAACATCAGAACAGAATCCCACAATCCTGTATGGTGAGGTTTGGAAGGGAGCTCTGGGGATCATCCAGTCCAACTCCCCTGCTCCAGCAGGCTCACCCACAGCAGCTTGCCCAGCATCACCTCCAGCTGCCCTTGCAATCTCTCCACACAAGGACACTCCACAAGGTGAAGGCTGAAGCACAGTTCAGTTTCTTCTAGCAAGACTCCTAAACTCTGATCCAATGTTAGACCCAAATCAAGCCATTAGGCAGAACCTCTTTTTTCCATCATCAATGTAAAAATCAATAATGTAGCCTTAAAAAATAAATGCAGTAATAAATGTAAGGTATTCCAGCACTGACACAACCTGTAGAGCCCAGCCTGTAAGTAGAGCTTTGACACCAACTACCGTTGCCTCCTTTGCCAAGGCACCACGTGTCCTGCTGGCCAGACACAGGTAGGGGTCAAACACAATGCTGTTGAAAGCAATAGAGCAGAACCTTCCTGAGGAGAAGCAGCACTCCAAAATGCACCTCATTTTGTTAGCATGGTGCTAGGATGAGAACAAATCCTCTTTTTACACCTCTCAGAAAGTTAATGTAAAACGATCTCATGAGGTGAAATGCCAAGATACTCATCCTGATTGCACCACCAGAGCATATTACAAGTGACATCAGCGTTACAAAACAAGCTGAAGTGTGGCCAGGCTGTTAATAGAGAGCATTACACAATTCCTGACACAGCATGCTAAGCTTGCCTTTCTAACTATGCAAATTGTTAACAGTGAAGAGATTTGGGCAGGAGTTTCCACCCACCAGCCCTCAGAGGTAACGTGGTGCTTCGCTATTAAGTGCCAAGCTGTCACTTACAAGTCACTGCAGCCTACTGCTATTCTCTTGTCTACCTTCTTATCACAAAGGAGCCACTTGATTAAAATGTATGAGCCTTCTATGAACCTATTTTTAAGGCTGTAAACTCATCCTGCTCTTGTCATGAAGAGCTTTCATTTACTGTACCATTAATACAGGTCTTCCACCAAGGCCAGAGTGTCATGCCCTACCCTTTGGTAGCTCAGCTCTGTTCTGAAGATAGCTTTATCACAGAATCACTAAGGCTGGAAAAGACCCCCAGGATCATCAAGTGCAGCCTAAGACCCAATATACCACTACATCTAAACACCTCCAGGGACGGTGACTCCACCCCCTCCCTGGGCAGCCTATTCCAGAGCCCAATCACCCTCTGTGTGAGGAAGTGCTTCCTAATGTCCAGTCTAACCCTCCCCTGCTGCAGCTTCAAGCCATGGCCTCTTGTCCTGTCACTAGCTGCCATATAAAAAAAGCCATTACACCATGTGGATCTATCACAGAAACATTTTGTTTGGAGCAGACCTTTCAGATCATCAAGTCCAACCATGAACCAGCACTGCCAAGTCACCACTAACCCATGTCCCTCAGCACCAACTCTACAGAAGGGACAAGAGGCACAGAGCTGGTGCTCAGGGCTTGATTCACCCTTACTGAAGCATATGCTGTGCTTTAGGTACTTGAATAGTCAAGGGTATGGCTCTGAAGAGGGAGCAGTGGTGGAACCAGACCTGACTGTGTTCAAGAGTCACACAAGACACACACAATCACACCTTCATGGCAATGCCTCCCCTGCTGCCATCCTCCACCCTTCTCCTCATGGCTTCCACAGGCACTGTCAAAGCAAGCAGCTCCGGGCTGAACAACCACTAACTACTTGATCTTCCTGGGCTATATCCCTCCCCAGTTACTGATTTTCAGCCAGAGCACTCCTCTGGCTACCACAGTTGGTGTTCTGCTAGACCCAAAGGCCAACCCAGCAGGAGGACAGAAAGCTGCAGGTACAGCAGTGACACCACAAAGCCAAGTGCTAGATAGCACCAGCTCCTGCTCAGGGAATCTTCCTTCCCACCAGAACATGCTCCAGGTTTGCCAGCAGAACAACATGAAGGAAATCTGTAAAGAATACATTATCTAGTTTTACTTCTCCCTCTCATGAACACAAAAATCTCGGAGTGTCAAGCCTACAAGTGTGTCCTGTTAGGCTTAAAACATCCCAAGAAATGCTTAAACCCACAAAAGAATTCAGTTATTTGTCTCCAAACTGCTTTGAATATAATGGCTGTAATCTCTCTCCAGCTTGTCCATTGTGCTATCTCTGAAGGATAAGGAAAACTCAAGAGGACCACACCATGCAAACATCATCTGTGTGTACACAGAAACCTGCTCAGCACCTACTGCAACAAAACTGCTCCCAAAAGAACTGAAAAATTAGGGTGGCAACTCAGAAGATCACCAGGAGACAAGAAACAGGGATATAATTAGTCACACTATTCCTGTACACAGCAAATGAAGAGAAAGAAATAGAGTTTGGCTTCAGGAGGCTGAGGACTGCTCCTGGTTGCTCCTAGCTGCTATAAGAACTGAGCTCTCTGCACTGCTCTCCTCTCACATCCACTGCTTTCCCTAACCTGCTCTGCCTTTGTATGTGTGTGGCTGCCAGTGACACACATCCTGTGCTCAGCAGAATGGACCCATCAGAGGCACTCAGTGTGAATAACAGCAGGTAGCAGCCCTGAATAGGACCCAAACTGCTTCTGTGTTGGAATTTTACAGAGAGAGGAAAAACCAATGCATAATTCTGCTTGCAGAGCTGTCAAGTGAGGAAACACTAAAGGCTGTAAATAATTCAGGCTCTATTACAAGCAATGTTTTACAAATGAAAAGGTTGTAACCTCTTTTTGGCTACAAGGCTGGCAGATGCTGGAGGCATTCCTGCATCTCTGAGCACAGAACAAGATGTGCTCTGCTTCAGGAACTAGCAGTGGCTCTTGGTTCTCAGCCCGGCCTGGTCCTGCTCACTGACAAACACTCCTGCCTGTGTCTCTGCTGAATGGGTCACAAAGGAGGGGAGCCTGCACACTTCCAGAAATGCAGCTCAGGCTGCCTAACCATTTCTTGTACTCTGGTGCACAATACAGAGCAGAGAGCACAGGAAGGGAATGGATAGATGTGAGCTCTTTACATTCACACAAATATGCTTGCACAGTTTTTTAAAGACACACACAAACTAAAAACACACATGCAGTTATTGCTGATGCCTCAATAATGAATGTCTTAAAATAGTGCCATCAGTCAAATCCAATGGCAATAAGATCACCTCCAGCCTCCAAGGAATGACCACATCGCTGAGGACACATTGGGGCCCAGAACACAGAAGCAATTCCAAATAAAGAGATCCTATTGCTTCAACTTCTCACAGGAACCTTGGTGGAGCTCCCTCCACAGCTGCCCCACCAGGTAAGCTAGTTTTGGATCTAAAAGAGAGCAGCAACTCACCTGGATGTTGCCAAAGTCCACGTTCTCGTAATGGAAGTGAGCACACTCAGCCATCTTCGGGAAGTGTCCCTTGGTAAAGGACAACCTGGAGCACACCAAAAGCACAGCATGAGAGAGGAGCAGCACTGACACAGCACCCAGCACCAAGCACTTGTACAGAATGCAGTGACTGCTCTCAAGCAAGGACTTTCTCACCCTGAAGCCAAGGGAGCAGAGGGATTTGTTGATGTGATGCACCAAAACAGTGGAGAAAGCAATCGAGTGACAAGCAAACACTGAGTTGCCTGCAGTAAAGTGACTTTCCTCATCACACCCCTAACCAGCTGAGTGCCATCCCATCAACAGCAGAGCCCCCATCTCCACCCAGCAGGGCAGGGACAAGCTCCTCTACACCTTCACAAAGACATTGGGGCAGTGCAAGGGTACAGCCTGACACGAGACACAAAGGAAAGCAGAAGGTTACCTGTGAAAGGCATCACAGCCCATCAGTCCCGGGGTGAGGTATCTGGGGGTGCAGAACAAACTCTATTTATCCTTTGCCTTTGTCAAAGTCAAAAGGGAGCCATCATTATTCCCCAGGGTCTCCAGCTACAGTGATGGCTGACAGGGAGATCCTCTGGCTCTGCAACATGCTCCTGCTTCTGCTGAAGCTATTATAGACTCCTATAGATATTGCTGGTGGTGAGCCAATGAGATTGTCATTATCTAACTCCCTCTTCCCACGGGAATAGAAGTGGGAAGGGAGATGCAGCATCTGGCTGCTCAGCACTAGAACAAAGAGCCATTTCCCTTCCAGCATCAGAGCAGTATGGAGAGGTGATCTGAAAGCACAGATCCATCAATTTTGGGGCCTCAACTCAGCACTCTCAACAAAGACAACTCAAATCCTATTGATTACTTTTGATCCCCTTTGCAGATGAGAGGTTTGAAACCTCAGCTGCAAGCTTAATAAGTTGCTTGACAGTCTCTGGGAAAGAGTAAGAGAGAAAAACAGCATAAGCCCACAGGAAAAAAATGTGGGAGAGCAGAGAAGGAAAAAAATACTCCTAAAAAAGAAAAAGTGTGCAAAAACCTCCACTCAAATGAAAAGGTACAGGGTAGAAGGCAAAAAGAGAGAAGGAAGTCAAATGAAAAAATCCATCTAGACCATCCACGTGCCCTGGGCTAGCCTCCCAGAGCAGAGGGAGACAGGGAAAATGATCTTGTTTAGACATTGCCTGGGCAATGTGCAAAATGTCCTTTTGCTTTTTATTTAAATGAATCAGTTTCAGAAAGAAAGAAATTAAAACTACAGCAACAGTGAGGTTCAAAACCCTACCAAGCTTTGCTTCTATGGCCAGAAACAAGTGAGAGAGCCAAGAAAATCTCTCATGTCCCCAGTTCCCCAGTTGCAGACTGTGTTAGCTATAATTTGCTTTGTTTCTTCTAGATTTTGGTTGCTCTGATGCAGATGCTATCAAAAATTGCTGTGCAATGCCCTAACTCTATTACAGCACAACAGCTAAACCCCAGGATATCAACACTAGAAGCCCAAAGAGAGGAAAACCAAAGGACACTGCTCTTACTTTTTCACATTCTTCACTTTCATACTTGCTGTGCTGCCACAGGTCCTGAGTGGGAGCTCCCCTGGGATCTCAGGGATATCAGCACCTCTGGCCTGAAAAAGAGAAGGAAGAAAAAGCAAGGAACTTAAAATCTGTCTGCTTGCTGTGAGCTACTGCATGCATCTACAAACAGAGCTGAAATCTTTTCTCTGTCAGAATTCCACAATCCCAGCATGGTGAGGGTTGGAAGGGACTTCTGGGGATCATCCTGTGCATCCCCCCTGCTCCAGCAGGCTCACCCACAGCAGCTTGCCCAGCATCACCTCCAGCTGCCCTTGCAATCTCTCCACACAAGGACACTCCACANAGGAGCCCAGTACTGGACCCAGGACTTCTCCAGATGTGGCCTCAGTAGGGCAGAGCAGAACGTCCCTTGAGCTGCTGGTGATACTCTTCTTCATGCACCCCATTAAGGAGACCACTGGCCTTCTTGGCCACGAGGGCACATTATTGGGTCATGGTAAACTTGTTGCCCACCAGCACTCCCAGGTCTAGCAGTTGTTGTCCTCCCTTTTCAAGAAGGATAAGCAGAGCTCAGCTTTGCAATCTAGTATGTGATTGCCTCTTCCTGAACCATGCTGCAGAGCCTTGCTAATTCTGAGCCCTAATTGCCAGATCCAGTATTAACACATTTATTCTCTTTCTGCTTCCTAAAGAGGACATTTGCAGAGGCAGGAATCTAACATCCATCTCTAAACTCCCTACTTATTCTCCTCATTAAGTAGCTGATTCTCCAAGCATCTGTTCAGGCAGAGGTACTGGAAGCAGCTGGAGAGCTCACACAGTGGAAAATCAAGTTAATGGCAGAGCTGCTTACATGTGGGAGGTAAGCTTTGAGAGAAGATGTTTGAAGCTACTGGTGGAAGTGCATGAAGATATTAAAAGTCCTTCATCACTAAAATTCACTTCCTGCAGTGATGCCAGCCCTCCAAACGCCTCTCTCCATTTGTTCTGTCATGCTTTGCCATCCTCTCCTTACTCCAGCTGCTCTTCCCTCAGCCATAAGCCATCCCCATCCTCTGACATACTCTGGACCATGTTGCTCTCTTGCTGGGCTGAACCAGGCCCTAAGCTCCAGAGGAATGAGGAGGTTTAGGTGAGGCTTTAATGAAGAGAGCAGTGATCAAACATGAAGATCAGCACAGGCTTCACAGAGCAGAAGGAGAAAAACATGGTCCCTGATGCTGGCCACATCATCAGTGATGTGGGTGAGACCACTTGAATCAGCTTTCTCCTGCTTTAGACAATGCACTACAACACAGGAATCATGTCCAAGCTAATGAATGCTCAACCAAGAGGAAGAAAAGGCACTTCAGTATTCCTTCTTTTCCATGCCTGGAGCAAAGAGGTATTGCATCATATCCTTTTCTAGTGAGAGGAGTAAAGAGATGATTTCCCTGGTCCAGGTCACTACCAGTGCTTCTAAGCTGCTCCACCAAAAGCTCTCTGAAGAGCAGTGATCAGTCCAGGAGCTCTTGTACATCACAGAACACAGTGGAAACATTTTGGTTCTCCCTCTCCAAAACTTTAGAGTCAAACAACTTCAATTCAAGTTAAAACCTCACCTACAGGACAAAAACTGGGGAACTGTTTCTCATCCCCTGCCCTGAAGCTCTCATTTTAGCTTGAGATGGGTCACCTTTACCTGTGCTTCACTGTGTCATAAAGAACTGCAGGAAACAACTCCAAACCATTCAGCTAACAGCAAGAGAGCTAGAGGAAGGGAATCACCTCACCCAACTCCAGCCATGCCCAAGGTACACAGCTCCAATTGCCTTATCTACCTGAGGCTGCTGTTAGAGCCACCAGAGACAGACAGGCACTTTGGGTCTGCTTCACCTCCTTCAGACAAGCAGACCAGCACAACAGGGACCATGCTGCAAGAGTATCCATTTCTCCTTTGATGCATGGAATCCAGGATGACCCTGGCTCGGATGCAGCCAGCCAGCCCAGACAATTGCATTCATCACCCAACATCACTGTGGCTCACACAGGACTTGAGTAGAGCCTGTTCTCTGCACTCAGAATCACAGAGTGTTAGGGGTTGGAAGGGACCTCTGGAGATCATCTAGTCCAACCTAGAGCAGCTTGCACAGGATGTGTCCAGTTGGATTTGGAATATCTCCAGAGATGGAGACTCCAGCACCTCCCTGGGCAGCCTGGGCCAGTGCTCCACCACCCTCAAAGACAAAAAGTTCCTCCTCATATTCAAATGGAACTTGCTGGGTGCTAGTTTGTGCCCATTGCCTCTAGTCCTGTCCCTGGGCAGCACAGAACAAAGCCTGGCCCCAGCCTCCTGACCCCCACCCTTCTGATCAGCACTGCTCAGATCTCCCCTCAGGCTGCTCTGCTCCAGGCTAAGCAGCCCCAGCTCTCTCAGCCTCTCTGCACAAGAGAGGTGTTCAAGTCCCCTCAGCATTTCAGTGTCCCTTCTCAGGACCTCTCCAGAAGTTCCCTGTCTCTCTTAAACAGGAGAGCCCAGAACTGGACACAGAACTCCAGCTGTGGCCTCCCCAGGGCAGAGGAGAGGGGCAGGAGAACCTCCCTGGCCCTGCTGGCCACACTCTTCTTGCTGCATCCCAGGATGCCATTGGCCTTCCTGGCCATGAGGGCACATTGCTGGCTCATGGGCATCCTGTTGTCCACCCAGACTCCCAGATCTTTTTCCACTGAGCTGCTTTTCAGCAGATGAGTCCCTAACCTGTCCTGGTCAATGGGGTTATTCCTTCCCAGGTGCATCACCCTACACTTGCTCTTGCTGAATTCCATCAGCTTATTCTCTCCCCAGCTCTCAGCCTGCCCAGGTCACTCTGAATAGAAAATTCCCAGAGAAATTCCTGCTTCTCCAGTAGGGACAGGGATGCTGCAGCTATGAGGAGTCAGCTGCCTTCACAGAATCACAGAATCACCGAATCACCAAGACTGGAAAAGACCCCCAGGATCATCAAGTGCAGCCTATGACCCAATAACACCACTACATCTAAACCATGCCACTCAGTGCCACATCCAATCTTCTCTTAAACACCTCCAGGGATGGTGACTCCACCACCTCCCTGGGCAGCCTATTCCAGAGCCCAATCACCCTCTGTGTGAGGAAGTGCTTCCTAATGTCCAGTCTAACCCTCCCCTGCTGCAGCTTCAAGCCATGGCCTCTTGTCCTGTCACTAGCTGCCATGGAGAAGAGCCCAACCCCTACCTGACTACAACTTCCCTTCAGGTAGTTGTAGAGGGCAATAAGGTCACCCTGACTGAATCAATGCAAAGGCAGGACACTCACTGTCCCAGTTGCACCCTTGCCAGCCCTGACCATGAGCAGTGCTGTAACTCCACTGCCCTCCAGCCACCCACTGAAGAGAAACAAGGGCAATATTGATACCCATAAACAAGCCCATCCCTGCCTGCCTAAGCACACAATTACTTTAGGATGTAACAGGACACCTGAGAGTCTCATTGTGCATTTTAACATTAAGAGGATCACAATGTAATAATAAACCTTACAGGTCTTTTACATAAGAAAGTAACTAATTACAGGAATAACTGTGCCATCCCTCTAAGCTGCTTCCAGCAAAGCTGGCTGTGCTTGCCTTCATTTTCTAAAGGAGCAGAATTTCTGGAGGAAGAAAAACTCATTTTTCTTCTCCATCAGCAGTAGGAGCTGGTAGGATACAAAAATGGATAAACAAATCTGACACAAAAAGGAGGGCTTCAAGCCAGCTTGCAGCAGTGGGTAGAGACTAGCCTGGATCTGACTCAAAGCAGTGTAGGCAACATTCACACCTCCAGCAGACTGAAATGCCAGAGCCTCTCTCAGAAAGAGTTGTATTATCCTCTTCTTCCCAGCAGAGTTATGGCCAAATCCTGCTGGAAGGAGCTAGCTGCCTGTCCTGTGGACCCACTACCCTCACTACAAGAGGGACATTGAGGTGCTGGAGAGAGTACAGAGGCTACCAAGCTGCTAAAGGGCTTAGAGCATAAGCCTGAGGAGGAAAGACTGAGGGATCTGGGCCTGTTTAGTCTGGAAAAGAGGAGACTGAGGGGAGACCTCATTGCTCTCTAGAACTACCTGAGGGGAGGTTGTAGGGAGGCAGGAATTGGTCTGTTCTCCCTGGTAGAGAGTGATAGGACAAGGGGAAATGGATTGAAACTGCGCCAGGGGAGGTTCAGGCTAGATATTAGGAGGAATTTCTTTACTGCAAGGGTTGTGAGCCATTGGAACAGGCTGCCCAGGGAGGTGCTTGAGTCCCCATCCCTGGAGGGGTTTAAGAGACAGCTGGATGTTGTGTTGGGGAGCATCATTTAGTGGGGTGATAGGGCTAGGAAAAAGGCTGGACTCGATGATCTTCAAGGTCTCTTCCAGCTGTAGCTGTTCTGTGATTCTGTGACCCACTGCAATGGCCTACAATGAGGTGCAGTGCAGTCATTAACTTGGGCTGCTTTTCCAGTGAGAGCTGAGCTCTCTGGACCCTGCTGGAGAACAATCATTTCTCACGAGTGTCCCAGTTGAGGGAGAAGGGCTGAATGCTGATCTGGTGCAAGGGAAAACCTTTCCTACAAGCTCCTAACACCAGAAAGAACTTGGTGAACAGACAGAGAAGCAAAAAAGAAACTTGCTGCTATTTTAGAAAACATATTGCTCCAAACTAACCTGCAACTACCTTCCATTTAAACCAAAGCTACAGAGCTACACCAAAGTACAGAATCACAGAATCATGAAGGTTGGAAGAGACCTCCAAGATTATTAAGTCCAACCATACCTATCGCTACCATACCACTAACCCATGGCCCTAAGGAGAACATCTAAATGTTTCTTAACCCCCTCCAGGGATGGTGACTCCAGCACCTCCCTGGGCAGCCTGGGCCAAGACTTAACAACCCTTTCAGGGAAGAAATTCCTCCTTATATCTAACCTAAACGTCCCCTGCACCACCAGTTTGTACCTATTCTGATCCAAACCCTGGCATGCAAGCCCTCACCCTAGTCACCTTCCTCTCCAAGCACACACAGAACCCTCCAAATGAGATTTGTCAGCTTTTGTGCTTTCTGTCACAGTAATTGAATTTCTCAAATCATTTTGAAACCCTTGGATGATTTACATCTGAAAATTAGCTAGCTAGCACCACCAGGTGCTTCTCACTGCCATGCATGGCTGTTCAGTGCAAACCCAGTAATTGCACAGCAAATCTCTTTATGCAAATTATTTAGTCCAATTTTCACAGCTTCATGTCACTGTTGCAGCAATCTGCTCTGGTCCAAAACTTGGTAAACAAATTAGGGTCTGCTCCAGAATGCAGTTAATTGATTTTAGCAGGATCCTCACTCCTCTTACAGTTCAGTGGAAGGTTTATGAGCAACACCAGACTCCTCTGGACTACAATATTCTCTTATTCACTTAATACTACATCTATATTAGAATCATAGAACCATTATGGTTGGAGAAGACCTTTCAGATCATTGAATCCAACTGTCCACTCAACACTGCCATGCTCACCACTAACCCATGGCCCTCAACACCATATCTACAGGAGTTTTAAACCCCTGCAGGGATGGTGNCACAGCTGCTCTAGACCAACATCCCCAGGTCCTTCTCAGCCAAGCAGGCCTGTCTCTCTCCCACCCCCAAGGGTCATTCCCTTTTAAACCATCAGAGCCCCCTGCTCTCTGGGTACCAGGAGGTCTCCTGAAGCACCTACCTCACTTGTGCAGTTTTCAGGTGTTGCTGCTAACCTGCCTGGGAACCCCAGAGCTCTCACCTAGTGTCTAGCTGTAAGCATCTAAGCTGGAAATTGGGATTTTTTGTATTTATAGCCACGACTTGGAAATCTTCAGCTTTGTGCTCTCTAGCACACACAACCTCAGTCAGAAACAATTTACATCTAACAACTCCACTGCATAATAGGAAGGGATTTTCTCCTCAAAAGTCTCATTGCATTTATCAGAAAACACGTCAGCCTGTCTCCCTCACACTCAGAAAGGTAACACAACCTGAAAGTACACAGAAAGCTGAGGAGAACAGACCAGTGGACATGATGTGATAACATTTCCACCTTGGTAACCTCAACAGTGGAGAACACTGCACCAGTGCAAAACTCACTGTCCTGCTGCTGCCACACACTTACCCTGGGACACACCAGAGAATCCCACCAAGCTCAGGTAATCCCAGAACTGGTAAACTGGTTTTCCACCATACTACTGAGGAGGTTCCACCTACAGGAAGAGATCTAACACAAAATCTGACAGCTCAGCATGTACCCAGGGTACTAAACACACGTGGGATTTCTGAAGGCAGAAATCTACCCTTAAGTCAAGGTCCACACAAAGCAAGAAGAACTAACAGGCAGGAACATTTCATCATCTTCCTTCCACCAGTCTCTCACCAAAACCAGTTTGGAGGGACCAGATTGCTCTGGATTCTTTCAGCACATGGCCTTGTTTCTAGGAATGGCAGAGCTGACTCAAAATGCTACCTGGTTTCCACGACAGTCCTTCCTCTCCATCATCTTCATTTCCCCTTCATCTTCTTGGATGAAGGGCTCTGGGCAAGCTGATCTAGCTGGGGATGTCCCTGGCCACTGCTGGACTAGATGAGCTCCAGAGGTCCCTTCCAACCCAAACCATTCTGTGATTCATCTCAGCTTCATACTCCACAGCCACTAACATACTCCAGGGAGAGAAAGCTCTCTCTACTCTTACTCTAAGTGTTGTAACAACTGTCCTGGCTCTCCACAACAGAGGAAAAATGCTTTCACCAACCTGAGAGTCACCAAGGCCAAGCTACTGCAAATAACTCCACAGGAAATGTCCCAGTTCTGCAGCATTTATGTGTCAAAGCACTAGCCCTAAAAGGATTCAAACATTGCCTGAGCACAGGAAGGTTGTAGCTGGGTCACTTCTATGTGTTAATTGGTTAAAGGATACCACCTTCACCTCAAAAAATCAGAGGTACTGTAGCAATATGATGGAAATGCAACTCTGTGCCAAGTTCTTCCTACTGCCACTTGCCATTGACTCAGCTAGCAGCAGCAAAGGAGTTTCCTGAGTGCTCTCACACAGCATGTTTGTGTCACTTTAACACCTTCCAGCTAAGTTTTCCAGAGCTGCTAAGATATTTGGACAGATCTAAAATGAAGAAGGGACTGCAGCTGGTTGAGATAGCCAGGTCTGGCAATCCCAGCTTCAAACAAGAAAATCTGCTCATGATACTACAGCAGCTTTACTAAACAAGTAAAAAAATCACAATCAATCCCCTAGAGACACTCTGTATGTCCAACTGACCTTCTGGAGGATTGCCATCCATGCTATTCGGGCTCTGGGCAGCAGAGTGCAGCACTGGCACAGCTAAAAGACACCAAGCTTGGAGGAGTGGCTGGCACACCAGGAGCTGTGCTGCCATCCAGAGTGACCTGGACAGGCTAGAGACATGGGCAGGGAGAGACTTGATGCAATTTAACAAGGGTAAATGTAGAGTACTACATCTGGGAAAGAACAACTCCATGGATCAGTACAGACTGGGAACTGACCTGTTGGAAAACAGCCCTGGGGAAAAAGCTCTAGGAGTGCTGGTGGCTAGGAGGATGCCCATGAGGCAGCAATGTGCCCTTGTGGCCAAGAGGCCAATGGCATCCTAGGATGCATTAAGAGGAGCGTGGCCAGCAGAGCCAGAGAGGTTCTTCTCCCCTCTCCTGTGCCCTGGGGAGGCCTCCCCTGGAATGCTGTGTCCAGTTGTGGGCCCCTCAGCTCCAGAAGGATAGGGAGCTGCTGGAGAGAGTCCAGCACAGGGCCAGCAAGATCCTGAAAGGAGTGGAGCATGTGCCCTAGGAGGACAGGCTGAGAGAGCTGGGTCTCTTCAGCCTGGACAAGAGGAGACTGAGAGGAGACCTCAGCAATGCTTAGAAATATGGGAAGGGTGAGTGTGAGGAGGAGAGAGCCAGGCTCTGCTCAATGGCATCCAATGGTAGGACAAGAGGGAATGGGAGCAAGTTGGACCACAGGAGGTTTAGTATTAACACGAGGAGGAACTTGTTTGCAGTTCAGGTGCCAGAGCACTGGCCCAGGCTGCCCAGGAGCCTGTGGAGTCTCCTTGTCTGGAGCCATTGCAGAGCTGCCTGGACACATTGCTGTGTGAGCTGGTCTAGGTGATCCTGCTCTGGCAGGGGGGTTGCACTAGATGATCTTTCTAGAGCCCTTCCAACCCCTGACATACTGGGATACTGTAAGAACCACTCAGAGCTCTGCAAAGCCACAAACCAAGGACAAGCTCCTCTTCTCCTATCCAAAGCTCTCTGTACCCACAGAATCACAGACTGCTTTGGGTTGAAGAGACCTTTCAAGTTCGTCTGGTCCAACCTCCCTGCAGTCAGCAGAGACATCTCCAGCTAGATGAGATTGCTCAGAGCTCCAAGGTCCAACCTGACCTGGAATGGTTCCAGGGATGGGACATCTAGCTCCTCTCTGGGAACCTGGGCCAGTGTTCCACCACCCTCACTATCTGCAGAAGCTGGCTACTCTCACTCAGAAAGGAGCAAGGCATCAGGCAAATTCTAGCATTGCTAGTGGAAGGCTCTAGCATGCTCTGATTACAGCAATCCAAGTCTCTGTAGGCACAGAAGCACCTCAGATCCAGCACAAAAAGGGACAAAGATGTTCAGAATGAGAAACAGTCAAACCCTTTCAATTGCAGAAAAGGGTTTGGGTTTGGTTTGCTGTTCTTGGTTTTACATATTTAGGTCGGTTGGGTTTGGGGTTTTTTGGTGTTTGTTAGTTTGTTTTTTGATTTATAAAGTGATTTAAGTCATCACTTAAGTGCTCACCTAGAGCCACTATCTTGATCCCTGTTGCAAAGGTAAGAGCAGCATCCTTCCTGATCTGACAGCTGGAGGGCTGGCTTATGTACAGGCACAGCTCAAGGGCAGGGTGGCTGCAATAATTAAAGATGCTGGAGTAATTAGAGGTATCACTGACTATTTTAACTCTCAGTTTGGGGACTGTGGAATTTGGGGAAACAGTTACCTAACCAGAGATACCTTCAAAATCTCATGGTAAATGAAAAATGTGACAAAGGAAAGCTGGGAAAAAGAAATAACCAAGTGCTTCCAGCAGGGAAACTCTGAACACTGGCTCTGCAGAGTCTTATTCCCATGGCTGAGAAATCTGTATTCAATAAAGAAGGTATTTGAATGTAGATCATTTTCTGAGTTTGGGACTTCTACTTCCATTCTCCACATTCCCTGTCAGTGCTGAATTGTTCCAGCCAGCACATACTGCATGGCATGGTGAACAGGGAATTCTTCTCTTGCAAAAGACCACACAGGATGTGTTTTTTCTACTCCCAGCTTCTCCCCTCCAAAGTGTGTGTGTGTAGGGGGGGGGGGGGGGGGGGGAAAAAGAGAGAAGANGGGGGGGGGTGTTAGAAATAAGAAAAAGGAAAAAAAAACCACCCAACTTTTAAGCATTGCCATGAGCTGGCAAATGAAGGGAAACTTCTCATTCCAGAGACTTAGCATTAGAAAGGAGTTGGTCCAGGGCATCCATTTACCATAGCTTAAAGGATCAGCCTGGAATGAACAAAGAACAAACTCTTAACTATTCCTCTCCTGTGTTTCCAACTGAAGTTCACCAGCTCCCAGTAAATCCATCCCCAGCTGACATGTGAAACAACTGATTTGATAAGACACAGTAAGCATCCTGGCAGCTCTGAGCCTACTGCCCAGCATTATTGTCATTGAGACCAAAATTCACCTCTGCAGAGCAGGGTAAGTTTATGTCATGACAACATTTCCTAGCT
Source organism: Bucco capensis (assembly GCA_013396975.1). NCBI lineage: Eukaryota > Metazoa > Chordata > Aves > Piciformes > Bucconidae > Bucco > Bucco capensis. The sequence goes on from VWZO01009808.1 coordinate 98,856, forward strand.
GAGGTTAGAGACATGCATGGACTTGCACTGATCCTCTGCAGATCAAATGCACCCAAAGGATCACAGAATCCCCAAATCCCAGCATAGTGAGGGTTGGAAGGGACCTCTGGGGATCATCCAGTCCATCCCCCCTGCTCCAGCAGGCTCACCCACAGCAGCTTGCCCAGCATCACCTCCAGCTGCCCTTGCAATCTCTTCACACAAGGACACTCCACAAGCTCTCTGGGCAGCCTGGGCCAGGGCTCTGCACCCTCACACCAAACAAGTTTCTCCTGCTGTTCAGATGGAACCTGCTGGGTTCCAGTTTGTGTCTATTGCCCCTTGGCCTGGCCCTGGGCACCACTGAGCAGAGTGTGGCCCCAGCCTCTTGCCCCCTGCACCCTTGAGCTCTTGCTGAGCATGGAGCAGCTCCCCTCTGGCTCTGCTCTGCTCCAGGCTAAGCAGCCCCAGGGCTCTCAGCCTTTCCTCCTGCCACAGATGCTCCAGTGCCCTCAGCATCCTTGTAGCCTCTACTGGACTCTCTGCAGTAGTTCCCTGACAGGATAGCACTTATTTTCATCAAAACAATCCCACACTTGTATTTTATTTCATAGCTATCACTTCTTTTAGAAACAAAAAACAGATGCAACAAGCAAAAATGAATGGTTAGCTGCTGAGGACAACATCAGCATGATAACTAACTGACAGCTTTCAGTCTGGGTTTGCCCTTGCTGTAGTGAAGCAGCAGTGAGCTGACCTGATTGCCATGCCTACAGCTCTCAGCCTAGGGAGCTGCAGCACAGCAGCCCAGCCTCACACAATAGCATCCTGCCTAAGGAATGTACTTGCTCTAGGAACAAAAATCCCACATACAATCTGTGTGGGAAATGCAGGCAGGGGAGTCCTGCTTCTACAGAGCCTACAAAATCCATGTCAGAGACAAGCCACAGAACACAGAGCAGCCAATCAGCACAACACTTCAATGGCAGTTGCCTGTTGGCTAAAAGCAAAAGCAAGACCCCCAAAATAGAATCATAGAATCCTAGAATGGTCTGGGTTGGAAGGGTCCTCTGGAGCTCATCTAGCCCAACCCCCCTGCACTGGGCAGGGACATCCCCAACTAGAGCAGCTTGCCCAGAGCCCTGGCAAGCCTCACCTGGAATGCCTCCAGGGATGGCAACTCAACCACCTCCCTGGGCAACCTGGGCCAGTGTTCCACCACCCTCATGGGGAGGAACTTCCTCCTAATGTCCAGTTTAAATCTACTCCTCTCCAATTTCAAACCATTGCCCTTGTCCTTTCACTGCAGGCCTTTGCAAACAGGCCCTCTGCAGCCTGCTTGGAAGTTCCCTTTAGGTACTGGAAGGTCACTAGTAGGTCCCCTGAAGCCTTCTCTTCTCCAGGCTGAACAATCCCAGCTCCCTCAGCCTGTCCTCAGAGCAGAGGTGTTCCAGCCCCTGAGCATTCTCGTGGCCTCCTCTGCACCTGCTCCATCAGCTCCATGTCCTTTGTGTGTTGAGGGCTCCAGAACTGGACCCAGTATTGCAGAGGAGGTGTGAGCAGAGCAGAGTGCAGTGGCACAATCACCTCTCTGGCTCTGCTGGCCACGCTTCTCTTGCTGCAGCCCAGGATGCCATTGTGCTTCTGGGCTGCCAGCGTGCACTGTTTGCTCATGGCCAGCTTCTCAGCCACCAGCACCCCAAGGCCTTTTCTGCAGGGCTGCTCTCCATCATCTCATCCCCCAGCCTGGATTGATAGTGGGGATTGTTCCGACCCAGGTGTACGACCCTGCACTTGGTCTTGTTGAAGTTCATGAGGTTCACCTGGTGCACAGCTTCCACAGTCCACTGGCTCACAGTGAAGAGGAGAGAAGCCTACTCATGGCTGAGTTATAGAGGGAGGAGTGGAGCTTTGGGTTGGTATGGCAGAAAGCAATTGCTCATCACAGAAACACTACAGGGATGAGTTCAGCCTCCAAGCAGCAACCACCACAGAATCACTAAGGCTGCAAGAGACCTCTAAGATCATCAAGTCCAACCACTCTGGTAAGGCTCCTGGCCACAGCAGTGAAGATGCAAAGAAAATTGTTACAGGTATAAATTGGCTTAGAAACTGAAGAAATTTCCCAATGCAGTAGAATAAAGCCTGGGAAGATGGAAAAACCAGCATCCTGATATTTAACCCCAACATCTGAGTCAGAAGAGTTAACATGATTCTGTATTTCTGCCTGCAAAGCCAACCTGGACTCAGCTTTTGGGGCATAAAAAGAGCTGTTTCCAATGACATAAAATACAAACCTCATTTGGCTCCTTCTCCCAACCCTTACAACAACACAATCATGTGAAGAATGTGTCTACTTGTAACATGCAATTTATACCATAAGCTGTCCATAAACTTCTGAACAACAGAACAAAAGACTCAGTTCATTAATGTTGTCCAAGCACTTGGCCTGTGATCACACATCCTCTTCTGGCTGGAGCAGCCTCCAGCCACAGGTCACCATAACTGGGCAGGATTCCTTGGATCTGCCTTCCCCACCAACTGTTCCAGCCCCTGCTGAGCCTCAGGGAGCCAGCTCTCTGAGCCAGGTTAGGGGAGATGACTCCTGCAGGCACATCTGAGGTGACACTGCTCCCCAGAAATGACCTGATGGCACTCAGGTGAGGGCAGAACAGGACACTTGGTGGACAAAAGGTGCAGAAAGGTCTTTCCATGACCAGGAAAACTGGGAAGGTGAATGACAATATCTTGTCTGGGCACACTCGAGCACCTCAGTGTCCTTCCAGGAGTGAGGGGCCCAAAACTACACCCAGGATTGAGGTGTGACCTAACATTCTATAGCCTAAAACCCCAGAAATTCAGACTGGTCACTCACAGACCGAGCAATGCCACAGCTGGCACTGATACCACTTACACCACTGAGCCCAGGGGTTTCCTCACAGATGTACTCCAGCTCCCTCCTGCCTCAGCAAATCCAGGCTGAAGTGCCTACAGTACATTAATGCATGTTTACACTCACCTACTTAGGTTATTTGGCAAAGGGTTACTGGGAGCACTCCAAAAATTAGCCACTACACTCCAGTGCCATCTCTGTCTTTTTAACTGCTGCTGTCCTCTGTCTCCACAAAAGAGATCCTAGTGGTGGTGTGTAAACATATGGCCCAAACACCTCACTTAGCATCACACTGAATCACAGAACCATTAAGGTTGGAGGAGACCTCTAAGATCATCAAGTCCAACCATACCTATCACTCCCATGCCACTAAGCCATGGCCCTAGGGAGAGCATATAAATGTTTCTAAAACNACATGGATAAAAATGCAAGATGAGGGTGCACTAAAACTGCTCTGATCATGTTGAACCACAAACTTTACTGATCCAGCTTCAGCAAATTCTAGATCATTCCTTCTTTGTTAAATACACACAGATTTAAAACTAGGATTTTTTTCTCCTGGATCAACACTGTACTTCCTGCACGACTACAAACACTGTAAGGACAGTAAATGTAACTAGAAACTTCTATAGCATTGCCAGTGACAATGAAATGATTGCTATAAATTGATCCTCACTGCCAAAACCACAGTATCCATTTGGGTTTAATTGAACTCAGTTAATTGGCAAAGCCAAAAGAAAGCCAATGTACCAATTAAGTGATTGTCCTCATTTCCAAAGATTCCCAGGGACAAGCTTCCTGCTGGGAGTTAAGGCTCTGAAATAAAAATGACTCTCTACCCAAGGGGGACAGGGAGAGAAAGAGCCACACACAACAAGATTAAACCTTGCCAAACGCTTAACAAAGGGAAAAAATACTGGATTCATGCAGCAGCAACAGGAAAACAACTTATGTGACTGGCACAGGGAATATAGGTTACTGGTGCAATGCCAGACCAGAACTGTTGACCAAATTATTATTGCAGCCTGATGAGTGCTTGGTGTGCTGTGTGGAACATCTGTCTGCTATCAGCCTCTGGACTCTCCACACTGCCCGAGATCCCACTGCTATCCCATAGTTATCTCAGCTACAAAGGAGAGCTTTCAGCAGCACAAAGCTAACTCCAAACTGCAAGGTAACATTTCCCAGAGCACTTAAGAAGTGCAATGGCTTTTAAGACCTAGAGCCAGAAGCCAACTGCTGAAGCAATATCCATTTCCACTGAGTTGTCCAAGTGGCTCAAAAAACAGCAGAAAAATCAGAATTTCAGCTTCCTATCTATTAAAACTTTCCTTTGAGCTTGAAAGCTAAAAGATTTTGACTTTTGAAAAGAACCTGGACATGCTGGAGAGTTAGACAGAGAGGAACCTCATGAAGTTCAGTAACAGCAAGTGGAGGGTCCTGCACCTGGGGAGGAACAACCCCAGGGAGCAGGACAAGTGAGGGGTATGGGCAAGAGGCTGGGGCCACACTCTGCTCAGGGGTGCCCAGGGCCAGGCCAAGGGGCAAAGGGCACAAACTGCAACCCAGCAGGTTCCAGCTCAACAGGAGGAGAAACTTGTTTGGTGTGAGGGTGCAGAGCCCTGGCCCAGGCTGCCCAGAGAGCTTGTGGAGTGTCCTTGTGTGGAGAGATTGCAAGGGCAGCTGGAGGTGATGCTGGGCAAGCTGCTGTGGATGAGCCTGCTGGAGCAGGGGGGATGGACTGGATGCTCCCCAGAGGTCCCTTCCAACCCTCACCATGCTGGGATTCTGTAAGCATTCTGAGTTCACAAGCACCCTTGTTCCCAAGCAAGCCTCCAGCACACAAGCCACCTGAGAACAGGCTCAGTCTACCCAAACTGCACAGTTACTGTGGAGCTCACCAGCAGATACAGCTGAGTAGCTGTAACATTCTGCTGTCAGCTCATACACAGACAGCACAGAAAGCTGTAAGACACAGGAACCAAAAACACTAAATATCCATTTTTACACCCAATTGGCTATTCTCTGTCTCAGTTGCTGAAATGGCATTATTTCAGTAAATCACCTTTCTGCAGATCCCCAGAGGTGACAGGGCCAAGTAAGTGCATTTACCACACTCCCCTGCTCTTCTGATTTATCCACAGTTCCTGGCAGTATTCATGATAATTTGGGTCAGGACTGACATACTCAGAGATATGCCTGATGTTTTTTTGAATTAAAAACACTGAAAATGATTTAAACCAAACCCTACCTACCCCTATTATTTGCATTTATCCTTGCACAAGCCACAATCAAGATCTGGGGCAGCACTGGGCTAAGTGCTGCACATAGAATGAGACACACAGGAGAGGGAATACTTCCATTCAACCTTTACAATTCACTAATCTCTCCACACTTTTATAAATTGCATTTAAAAATAGTATTCTCCTCACTCATGTCCCAGATCTAGCAGTGATGTATTGAGGTCTCATTAAAAGCTTTTATTACCCTCACAAGCTCTGCTTCCTTACCTTAGCTAGTATCAAATGCTGAAAATACTAGAGCTCTCAGAAGCCATCTGACCTGACAGAAGGTGGGGGTTGGTCTCTTCTGCCAAGGAACAAGTGATAGGACTAGAGGAAGTGGCTGCAAGTTGTGCTAGAGTAGGTTTAGGTTGGATATAAGGAAGGATTTCTTCCCCACAAGGGTTGTCAAGGCCTGGCCCAGGCTGCCCAGGGCAGTGCTGGAGTCACCATCCCTGCAGGGGTTGAAAAGTCATGGAGCTGAGGGCCATGGGTTAGTGGTGACCTAGCACTGTTGGGTTGATGGTTGGACTTGATGAACTGAAAGGTCTCTTCCAACCAGACCAATTCTGTGATTCTATGATTAATCCTACTCAGATAATGGAAGAAAAAGACAACAGGGATAGGGCACATGTGTGTGTGTCTGTAAGGACACCAACCTCCTGTGGGAGAGGCTGTTAGCACACTGCTATTGAACCACTGCCACTTACTGAACTCCTAAGCAGGTCCTGAGAGTCAGTCAGATGGTCAACAACAGAAGGTAAACATAATATTAAGTACAAACATCAATTTATGTTCAAGCTGAGGACAGCTGCTTTGTAAGCTCATAGGAGAAACATCACACAAAAGCTCTCCATCACAGCTTCATTCCTTGTCACACAGAAATAGAGCTCTCTTAGAAGGAAAAGACTGTAAAGTACCACTGCTACCTCAGAGAAAAGGCAGAAAATCCAGATACTGCAATACTCCTTGGCTCAAATGTGGCTTTTCACCCCCTGGGACTCAGAAGTCTTCTACAAAGGAAGTCAATATCATCACCTGCATTTGCTGAAGTGGAGCAGAGAAAGGAAAAGGCAGTGTGTGAAGGTTACCCAGCAGCACGGTGGGAAGGGGAGGCAGTGAGAAAAACTGTTTGTCTGACAGGACCACAGCATGATCTGGGAGGGGAATACAATACACAGGGAGTCCTGGAGGGCTGCTTGGGCAGCTCTGTTATTATCTCACTGCTGTGAAGTTTATATATAATGCTGCATCTCCTTCAGCCTGACTCTCAAAATCTACAGCCCAGGGTTTCTGAACTACTCTAACGTTTCAAGACCCACCAGAAGCACCCAAGTGAACCACATCTCCAGCACAAAATCACTTGCCTGCCTGCTAAACCACAAACAAAAACCAAGCTGGGTTTAGAAGTAGATGAAAGTACAAATAGACATAAAAAGGTTGATAGAAATAGTATCAAACAAAGGACTAAAGGTAGTCAGGTGCCCAGAACAAACTGGCAGTGACAAAAATACTAAAAACAGTTTCTGCCCTACCTTGTATCTACAGCACAGGAGGACACTCAACCTCCATGCATTTAGAAAGACTTTTAGTTTATTTCCTGGTAAGAAAAAGCTCTGGAAAGAAAGCACTTGCATAAAATAATCATAAGCACTTTGAAATGTATTGCAGATAATAGAGGGGAGGGAGAGCAGGGATGACTTGTATACCTTCATCTAGCTGTGAGTGCAAACATCACCTTCTGCCAAAGCACAAAAACACCTACAAAAGCCAAGTTCAAGAGACAAATGCAGAAGCATCACCAGTCTGTTGTGTCAGAATCTCCCAAGCTCTCCACAGCATTGCCAGTGTCAGCATTTGCTCACCTGGCAGAATGGGAATGTCATTGGAAGTGACAGAGCCTTGCACCCAGGTGGCTCTCCAGCTGTCTGCCACAGCAAGCACTGGAGAACAGAAAACAAGCCAGTTCTAGCCAACTCCTGCAAGGCTCTGCAGCCTTCATTCCCCAGAGGCTGAAAGAGCAAGCAACAGCCAAACCTGATGCCTGCAACTTAAACAGCTACTAGGCAAAAATTAGAACCAGAGGATGGGTTGGAAGAGACTTTTAAGATTACTGAGTCCAAGTGTTAACCAGCACTGCCAGCTCACCACTAAACCATGGCCCTCAGCATCACATCTACACAGCTTCTAAACCCCTCCAGGGATGGTGACTCCAGCCAAGGCCTGAAAACCAATTTAGGGAAGAAACTGTTTACCATATTCAACCTAAACCTCCCCTGGTGCAACTGCAGGCTGTTTCTTCTTATCCTATGACTTGTTCCTTGGCAGAAGAGACCAAGCCCCACCTGACTGCAACCACCTTACAAGTACTTGTAAAGAGTGAGAAGGTCTCCCCTGAGCCTCCTTTCCTCCAAACAAGCCAACCCCAGTGCCCTCAGCTGCTCCTCACCACACTTGTGCTCTAGACCCTTCCCCAGCTTCCTTGCCCTTCTCTGCACACACTCCAGCACCTCAATGTCCTTCTTGCAGTGAGGGACCCAAAACTGAGCCCAGGATTTGATGTGTGGGCTCCCCAGTGCCCAGTGCAGGAGGACAATCCCTGCCCTAGTGCTGCTGCCACACTAGTGCTGATCCAGGGCAGGATGCTGTTGGTCTCCTTGGCCACCTGGGCACTGCTGGCTCAGCTTCAGCCACTGCTGACAAGCAACTCAAGCTTAGCTGTGTGATGCCACTAGGAGAAACTCACACAGCATGTAAGCAGCTGCTCTGGGAAAAGGCTAATCCAGGGACTGCTTGAAATGCAAAATGAAGGATAGGAGCAAGGAAAAAAGTGTCAGGCCATCCATGGAAGTGTTCAAGAAACATGGAGATGTGTTGCTGGGGCCATGGTTTAGTGATGAGCATGGTAGCGTTAGGTGAATGGCTGGACTTAATGATCTCAAAGGTCTTTTCCAGCCATAATGATCTATGATTCTGTGTTGAGGAAAAGGAATACAGCAGATGCATTGGTTAAACAGAGAATAGACAGTGACATTGCTGAGCACTGTGCTGTAAATATTTACCTCTTGTTAATATTACCTTCTGACTGGAAATAAAGCAGAGGTTGAAAGTGGAAATTTGATTGTCTCACCACATTAAACATGAGCAAGTGAGGTTTTTCTACCCATCTACAATGCATTCAGAAGGCCATGAGGTCAAAGCAATGGTGCAAAGCACACACCCAGGTTCAGCAACTTTACAGACAGCCCTGTGCTTCCTCACACCAAATCATGGACAAACTCAGATATGAATTTGTTGCTTTATTGTCCTCTAAATCTCTTCTTTACAGCCACCTGGGCTGTACACTTTTTATAGTGCTAGCACAGAGCTGTGCAAGAGGACACCTTCTAGAAAGTGGATTAACAGCACAGTGTGAGGAGCATTATGCTTGTGTGTGTATAATCCAGAGCTGAACACATGAGCACAACAGCCTAGAAAAGAGCAGGGAAAGCATCAAGCCAGAAGAGGTGAACCTTTCCTTCACTGCAGATCAACAATGGAAGAAACAGTAACACATGAGGCCTGCCAGCTCCCTTGTGTTACAGGTGGAGCCACGGAATGACACTCACACTTCTGAGCCAGCCCTGCAGGTTACAGACAGCAGGGTGTCAAACACTGAGCTCCTCACCACCCCTGGCTCCAGGCTCCTCAGAGCACTCAGGCACTGCTGCCTCTGTAACACTGATCACAGCAGGCAGGAGCAGGAAACAATACCCACACAGGAGATAAAAAAACACACTGAGGAAGTGGTAATTGCAAAAAGTTACAATTCACAGTGGACAGGCAAGGAGGCAAGCAAAAGGACAAGCACACAGAACACCAGCAGACAAAAAGGCTGGGTTTGGGTTGGGGTTTCCTTGCCTTGAACAAGTTTGGAGCAACATTGTCCCTGCATGATGTGGGGTTTGCTGGTGCTTTTACAAGAGTAAAAGATAAGTACTTGTCTTTGTTCCTCTGTATAAAATAATGACCTGGCTCACAGGGAGTTTGTTACCTCACCTTCTCTGAACCTTGTGCAAAGAAGAGCTAAACCAAAATCTATTTCATAAGAAATATTAATGATGCTTTAAACGGGGAAATCCATGGGGAATGTCCCTCAGCCCCATACCTGATGAACCTGAGTGTCCTGCAGCAGCCCAGCACTCCAGGAGCACATGGCTAATGCAGGCTGAAGCACTGCCACATGAGCCAAGGAGAGGGGAAAGTTGTCACTGCTGCCACATCACAGTGAGTAATCTGAGCCATGCTGCTAGGCCTGCTTAGCCTGGACAAGAGCAGAGCCAGAGGGGAGCTGCTCCATGCTCAGCAAGAGCTCAAGGGCGCAGGGGACAAGAGGCTGGGGCCACACTCTGCTCAGTGGTGCCCAGGGCCAGGCCAAGGGGCAATGGGCACAAACTGCAACCCAGCAGGTTCCAGCGCAACAGGAGGAGAAACTTGTTTGGTGTGAGGGTGCAGAGCCCTGGCCCAGGCTGCCCAGAGAGCTTGTGGAGTGTCCTTGTGTGCAGAGATTGCAAGGGCAGCTGGAGGTGATGCTGGGAAAGCTGCTGTGGGTGAGCCTGCTGGAGCAGGGAGGTTGGATTGGATGATCCCCAGAGGTCCCTTCCAACCCTCACCATGCTGGGATTCTGTCACTGCTTGCCACTCAAGAGCACTGCTGCTGTCCTAGAATACTCAGACCTTCCCTTCTCCAAGGTCTACCCTGGAAGGCAATTTTCTCTTCAGCTCAGCATGCTAAAGAGGCAATTTAAAAAAATCTGAATATAACAAGCAAGATAACTTGCAGACATTCCTGCACTGGAACAATGCAGCTCAGGCTTCACCTTCTTCCCCAAGCCACCTCATCAGACTGTCCTATCTGGCTGCTAACAAAACAACACCTGACCTTCCAAACCCAGCAAGTGCCAGAGGCAGCAGGGAAGTGGAACCACAGCTACTTCACTCACTGACAAAGGAAACAAACCTATGAAGGTAATCCAGCTGTCTGTGGCCCACTGGTAGTGCCTTCTGTAAGCAGGAGAACAGCACCTTGGTGGCTGCTTTTCTGCACTTCTTTTCCTCTGATGGTTCATTAGCTTTCAGGCTGAGGTTTTCCTTCCCTAGACTTAGCAGCGTTTTGCTAAAATCTTATTCTTCCCCAATGCTGCACGCTTCAAAGAGCATGGTTTTTACAAGGAGCTCTCTTCATGCTCAAAAGTCTGGCTGAAAAAGAGGTTAATGCAGACTGAAAATCGTTGTGACATTGTGGACCTTTTAATTGGTTACTAGACCTGCTCTGGGGCACATATTAATAGGGCAGAAGCATTATGCATGCTCCTTCTCTCTCTCCTTGACAAACTGCCAGAGGAAGGAAAGTATTTTGGTCTTGTACTATGCAATGTGAAACTCAGGGAATATAAATCAATGTGTAACTAGAAGCTAAGAGGAGATTGCTCAGAACTGGCAAGAATGGCTGTGGAAAAGGCCAGGAGGTGCTTTACCATAGCACTGAGAGTCTCCTCCCAGTCTGGCCTCTCTCGGGGGTGGATGCTTCGCTGAAGCTCTGGCACAAAGTCATCTTCTTCTGCATGGAGAGAGGACTTCATCATTCTGCAAAGGAGAGGAGACAGAGGTTAGATACTCAGGAATGATTCCTAGGTGATCTTACAGAGAGTCTGTTAGGATGCTCAGCTGTGGCTCATATGGAGATTCAAACAGGCTCCTAAGGCTCTCTTATTCCCTCATTACACTAGCAGGACAAGAGTAGAAAGAAATCTACACTTCTCAACCAATCAATGAGTAATTTTGTTTAATCACTGAACAATTTGCAAGTCTTAAAACACAGACCAAAGCAGTGGAGTAATCTTCAGTCCAGGTCCAAAGAAAACTGCTTCTGTTGCCCAGGCAAACAACATTAGCCTCATAAGATGAAATATCCACACTAGATTCCTTAGTTTTCAGTGCATGTTTTGCCTAAATCAGAGCTAGCAGCTTCCATATCTTAGCCTGAATTTACTTCCCAAGGCCTGAGCCATCAGCTCTCACAGTCCTTACTGATCCTATCTGAACTGTGAGTCCCTTCAACTGCCCCAACCCGGCAGTGAAGCGCTCAGATCAGTCTCATTTTATCAAAGCAGACTTCCCCTCAGCTCAGGAGCCATCTCACAGACACCCTGTGGAGAGTATTTCAAGCCTGCACAGACATCAGAGGCTCATAATCAAAATTTAACAAGTATTCCTAAAAACTTCTCAGCCTACCCATAGGACAGCTCTGCTCTGACAGCCCAAGAGTCCTTAGACATCACACTCCAGACTCCATCAGTTTGCCTTGAGGGGGATTATGGCCCAGACCTGCTCTCCCCAAGGTCATAGAATCATAGAATCCTAGAATGGGCAGGTTGGAAGGGACCCTAAAGATCATCTAGTTCCAACCTTCCCACACTGAGCAGGGATGCCAATCACTAGACCAGGTCACCCAGGGCCACATCCAGCCTGGCCTTGAACACTGCCAGGGATGGAGCAGCCACAACCTCTCTGGGCAACCTGTGCCAGTGCCTAACCACTCTCTGGGGAAAGAACTTCCTCATCATCTCCAATCTAAATTTCCCCTCCTTCAGCTTATAACCATTCCCCCTTTTCCTATCACAGTCTGGTGGAAGGCTGCTCTTCTCCATCCTGGTTCCACTGAGCAGGAGAGTCAGGCAGACTCACAGAATTGTTTTGGTTGGAAGAGACTTTTAAGAACAAGACCAACCGTTAGTCAGCACTGCCAGGTCACCACTACACCATGTCCCTCAGTACCACATCTGCATGGCTGTGAAACCCCTCCAGTGCCCTGGGCAGCCTGGGCCAGGCCTTGACAACCCTTTCAGGGAAGACATTATTCATCATACTCAACCTAAACCTGCCCTGGTGCAACTGCAGACTGTTTCCTCTTGTCCTATCACTTGTTCCTTGGCAGAAGAGACCAATCCCCACCTCACTCCAACCTCCTTTTGGGGAGTTGTAGAGAGTGAGGTCTCCCCTGAGCCTCTTCTTCTCCAGGGTAACCAACCCCAGTTCACTCAGATGCTTCTCACAACACTTGTGCTCTAGACCCTTCCCCAGCTTCCTGGCCCTTCTCTGCACACACTCCAGCACCTCAATGTCCTTCTTGCAGTGAGGGACCCAAAACTGAGCCAGGATTGGAGCTGTGGCCTCCCCAGTGCCCAGTGCAGGAGGACAATCCCTGCCCTAGTGCTGCTGCCACACTAGTGCTGATCCAAGGCAGGATGCTGTTGGCCTCCTTGGCCACCTGGGCACTGCTGGCTCCCATCACCATTTATTCATTAGGACACCCATTCTGCTAATCAGCAGTGCACACATGGACAGGAAAGCAGGGCTGCTCTGCTGATTTATGGATTGCCTGACAAAGCCAAGCAGATGAAAGGCATTTATGAAAACCAAGATCTGAACTTCTGAACTCCTTACATGCTGTTTGCAACCATGACACAAGTGCTGGGCCAAAGCATTTAACTCTTCTTTGTACTTTACACGTAGGTTAAGAATGGAGTAATTAACACTCACAGTAACAGCAGGGCTGGGTTACAAATTCATATCCCATCTAATTTTATACCTAGCTCTGTGATCCCATTGCTGCCCATGCAAAAAACACATCCCAGAGAACACAGCTCTCCAAACCATAATCCCTTAGGCTAATGCTGCTAAATGGTTCCATGTGCCATTCTCACCACAAAGGGAAAGCTGGCTGTCCCTAATGAGGCAAGAAATAACACACCTACATGGGGAAAGCAGTGCAGGGCTGAAGAGAAATGCATGAAAATCCCATGGATTAGAAGGCAGAGGTGCAATGCCAGCTGAGAGGGGAGACTCACACCTCTGCAGTGGCTGTGTAAAACTGGAAATGGGTTGCTCAGAGAGGTAGCTCACTACTGTCTCCTCCTTTGCATATCAAAAGTGAGAAGATCTGGCCTGGTTCTCACAACCCCAGCTCCATCACTTGAGAAACTGCAAATCATTCTAACTCCAAATAACAGTTGTGACCTGCTGGTTGCAGAGAAAAACAGATTGTGCACTCAAAACCAGGGAGAAACTACAAAAATCTGTGGTTTTTTAAATCAAACCTCTTCATTTGGGAAAAAAAAAACTCTCAAAAAGGCTTTTCTCCAGATTTTGAGGTGTTTGGGTTTGGTAATGCTGCAATTGTACAAAAAGACTCTGAACAGACAAGCTCACAGCAGCTTTAGTCCAATGCCATCAGCACTGAGCATGATTCCAGGGGTGATGGAGTGGGGAAGGGTAACGGGATCAAGACTCAGCTCTCTACACCATGGGCAAATCAAACAGCTTATCAAAGACTTGAGAAGAATCAGATCCAATTTACATCTTTATCAGCAATTTGGATTACTAATTCATTCACTCCTCAGGCTCAGGGCAATTCCTCCTGGATTTCTCATTGGAAATCTGGTATCCTTTCCAGAAGCAAAATCTAAACCCTTGCCAGCAACAAAAGCTGTCCAGGGACATAACTTCTCCTGCTATTAGGTAAGGAACAGCCACAAGATTTGACTCTGCTCTCTTCCAAACCACTGACCTGAATCACAAGAATCACAAAGGTTGGAAGAGACCTCTAAGATCAGCAAGTCCAACCACACCTATCACTCCCATGCCACTAAACCATGGCCCTAAGGAGAGCATCCAAATGTTTCTCAAACCCCTCCAGGGATGGTGACTCCAGCACCTCCCTGGGCAGCCTGGGCAAGACTTAACAACCCTTTCAGGGAAGAAATTCCTCCTGACATCCAATCTAAACCTCCCCTGCTGCAACTTGAGGCCATTTCCTCTTGTCCTCTCCCTGTTAACCCTGGAGAAGAGACCAACCCTCACCTCATTCCAAATTCCTTTCAGGGATTTGTAGAGAGAGCTAAGGTCACCCCTGAGCCTCCTCTTCTCCACACTAACCAAGCCCAGTGCCCTCAGCCTCTCCTCATCACACTTGTGCTCCAGGTGGCCTGCACCCATAGCACAGCTCTGAGAGGACATTTAGCTTCAGTGGGAGATGCTTCCAGTCTTGGTGTTGGCTGTGGTGGTGACACTGAGGGCAGAGAACACCACACACATCTCTGATGGACCAGGCATGTCAAGCTGTAACAAGACTAATTATCTTATTTCTACCATGGAATCTTTGCTTTCTCTGGGAAAATACCTAGAGTCTCACCAGAAGCTATACAAAGCACTGACACATATTCTGTAAACACTAAAGGAAAACCAACTCAAGAAGCTGCTCTGCTCCATCCAGCCTACATTTGGCTATTTCATGGGAGCTATAAACAACTGAAAGTTCACTGCAGAATTGAACACTAGACTAAGAAATAGATCTTTATGTAAAATGCCACTTGTTCAACTGCTGAGCAGCTCTGAAGGCTCTTCAAATGAAAACTGACACCAGTGTATTAATAAAAGTTGTGGCTGTACAGAGGCCATTAGGCAATCTCTCCTCAGATGAATGAATCCTTCTTCATTGTAAATTGAGAATCAAATGGACTAGAACAAATGTTTACAGGACATTTCACAGAAGGCACAGCCCCATGTTCACACCCAGGCCTGCAACTTCTCTGCCAGGGCAAGTTGAGGAATTTCATGTCAGAGCTTGGACATTTGCACATGATACAGCTGTAGCAAGAAAACATCTGATGTCCCTTTCCAGGTTCTCAAATCCTATTGTCTGGTCTCATCTTTTATGGGATTTCCATATCTGCTTCTCAGGAATCTGCTCAATGTTTTTTAATAGTTAAAGGGTGCAGGGGGCAAGAGGCTGGGGCCACACTCTGCTCAGTGGTGCCCAGGGCCAGGCCAAGGGGCAATGGGCACAAACTGGAACCCAGGAGGTTCCATCTGGGCAGCCTGGGCTTCATCATAAAAATCCCAAAGAATCATAAAAAGTGGCATGTGGAGAGAGCTCCTTAAATCAAACAGGGCAAGAGAAAGGACAGAAACTTTTAAAACCTATTGGGATTCCTACAAGAATGTTAGTTCCCCTTGTTTAGGTTCTTTGGCATGCCCTGGTAGAACACAGGGGCAGGAGTAACACAATTGCTAGGGACTTTGATGGCATCTAGGTGCTGGTGATGTGTAGATGCCCTGGGAGGGCAGGGCAGTGCTGACAAATCACTTTCAGAGGTGCCTGATGGTCTGAAAGCCATCTGCTAGCATGCAAGCATGAAGCTCTTGGAATGTCAGGCTCCTCAGCTCAGAGAGTTAATTGTCTGCTTGACACAAACTCATTTTGGCCTGGCTATAGATGCTTTAAATTTAATGCCCAGTATGATTGTTCAGTTGTGCTGCCCCATGGGGAACACTGGGCACTTCCCTGCTGCTTCTCCTTCACATGACTTCTCTTTCTGACCTCAAACAAGGAGGTGAAAGCCAATGGGAGCTGGTTTATTACTTTATTTATTATTTAGCTAGCACTTTTGTTGTGCCTGGAGATTTCTGGGGCAGTGCAAGAACACAGCTCTGCCCTACAGAACAGACCATTCAAGAGGATTTAGAGCTCCACAGAAAGTGATGTTTGCCCAGATATAAATTCTCCCCAAAAAGCCCAATTTCAACACAGCCTCTGCTGACAAAGATCTGTTCTGAAAACCAATAAGCTTCAGACAGTCTCTGATAAAAACTGGTATTTATGCTGCTCAAATCATCTGCACAAAAGGCCAGAATCAGAGAGTCTTTACCACCAGGGCACTCAGGAGGAATTGCAGCTGAAGCTTTGCACGGCTTGCAAATGCAATCTGCAGGGAGCTGTAGCTCCACTTGGCTCATCTTCCACCTCCTAGCAACCCTGTTTGACTTCCACAAGCACTCTCCAGCTTGCTGCTGTTACAATACTCTGCTCAAGGAGGAGGAGAAGGGCAGAGACATCAGATGGCAATCAGAGCTGCGCTGCAGCACTTGCCAGGCCAGCAGGCAGCAGCAGCACTGCTGGGCACCAGCATGAAAATCAACAAGGTGTTTTAGAATCACAGAATTGTCAGGGCTAGAAGGGACCTTAAAGCTCCTCTAGCCCCAAGCCCTGTGCCTGCCATGGGCAGGGACACCTGGCACTAGAGCAGCTTGCTCCCAGCCCCAGCCAGCCTGGCCTGCAACACTGCCAGGCCTGGGGCTGCCACCACCTCTCTGGGCAACCTGGCACAGTGGCTCAGCACCCTTCTGGCCATCAACTTCTGCCTAACAGCCAACCTAAATCTCCCCTCCTCAAGCTTGGATCCATTCCCCTAGTCCTAGCACTGCCTGACATCCTAACAAGTCCTTCCCCAGCTCTCTTGTAGCCCCTGCAGATCCTGGAAGGCCACAAGAAGGTCTCCTGGGAGCCTTCTCTTCTCCAGACTGAACAATCCCAACTCTCTCAGCCTGTATTCACAGGAGAGGTGCTCCAGCCTCTGAGCATCCTCGTGGCCCTGCTCTGGACACCTTCCAGCACCTCCATAGCTTTCCTGTCCTGTTGGCTCCAGAACTGGACACAGCACTCGGGTGAGGTCTCCCCAGAGTGGAGTAGATGGGGAGTATCACCTCCCTGCCCCTGCTAGCCATGCTTCTAAGTGTGATGAAGATGAATCAGATTTGGGTTTACTTTAGGCTTCAGGACTTCACTGCAGGTGAGTCACATGGCAGAGACATCAAAGCTGTGCTGAGCATATCACCCCTTCCAGGCACAGCATGACAGTCTGGATGCAGCATCCCAATGGAATCAAAATTCCAGGATTCAATCCCATAAATCTCAATCCCAGCATGGAAAGGTGAATGACAGAGATACCTTGAAACCTCTGCTTTAGGGTGTTTAAAAAGGACTTGATCAAGAGGAGGAGTCACAATGCTACAGAGAATAGACTATGTAAAGAGCTGTGGATGTCACCTACAATATCTGCATTAAGACAACGCTTCTCATCACACAGGTTAGGTTTTTCCTCAGCACCATGAAGGGCAGAAAAACTAGGAAACAAGAAGTGAGGTTTGACCCAAAGGTCATAAACACTTGAGGAAGAAGCTGGAATCAAGTGGGAAACACTGATACATTCTCACTTCTGACCTCAAAGTTAGAGACACACAAAAAAAACCCCAAAGGGAAATAGCATGACAGAGGCGGAAAAACCCCAAAAAGCACATCCCCTCCCCTAACCACATTTTCCAAGTAAACTCTGTGTACATGAAATTAAAACTAATACAGTGGAAAGGAAGAAAATAAGTAACCGTGCAATATGGAAAGCAGAGATAGTTCCAGAGCCCCAGGACAAATGAAATAAGAGATGGCAACTGAAAGCTGACAGTGCTGACCTAAAAGGGGATTTCGTTTCCCATGTCTGAAATCAGCTTTGTCAACACCTCCCTGATTACATTATTGTCCATATGCATTACATAAAGCAACATTTCTGAAGTCTGTCTGAAGGATCATACAATGTGAGGAGAGAAAAGAGCTACAAGGTCAGCTTAATGCACAGCTCATAAATAAACAAATGGTAAATGGATTGTACTTAATCCTTGACCACAGAATGAAAACCTGGCACAACTGAACAGTTTACTGTGATGGGTTCTACAACTCTGGAATCTGTAATTGCTACTTTTGATGGAAGTTCACAGTCAGGGAGACAAAATTCAATTATTTGGAAAGCCAGCACACAAGAAAATTCAATAGACTGACAGTATATTACAATAAGAGAATACTGTCAAAATCATATGGGGATCTGATCAGTGCTTATCAATACTTCAAGGCTGGGGGTCAGGAGGCTGGGGCCAGGCTTTGTTCTGGGGTCCCCAGGGACAGGACTAGAGGCAATGGGCACAAACTAGCACCCAGCAAGTTCCAGATGAATATCAGGAGGAACTTTTCCTTTGAGGCTGGTAGAGCACTGGTCCAGGCTGCCCAGAGAGCTGCTGGAGTCTCCATCTCTGGAGATATTCAAACCCAACTGGACACATCCTGTGCAAGCTGCTCTAGGTTCTCCTGCTCTGGCAGGGGGGTTGGACTAAATGATCTCCAGAGGTCCCTTCCAACCCCTAACAGCCTATGATTCAGTGAAATCTCATTCAAATATAAGCAGCCACAAACCAAACTAAACTTCTCTGAATCACTGTATATAGTACCTGTGCTAATCAGGATGTATTTATCACCTAGTTTTACGTTTGAATCAGTGGTTTTCAACTCAGGGGCTGTGAGGATCTGAGGACTACTAGTATAGGTGAGCAGGAGCTGAAAGAGAAAAAGAACAAGAGAGTGTGTGCAGAGCAGGGCAAGGAAGCTGGGGAAGGGTCTAGAGAACAAGTGTGGTGAGGAGAGGCTGAGGGCACTGGGTTTGGTTAGTGTGGAGAAGAGGAGGCTCAGGGGTGACCTTAGCTCTCTCTGCAACTCCCTGCAAGGAGCTTGCAGTGAGCTGGGGGTAGGTCTCTTCTCCAGGGTTAACAGGAAGAGGACAAGAGGAAACGGCTTCAAGTTGCACCAGGGGAGGTTTAGATTGGATGTCAGGAGGAATTTCTTCCCTGAAAGGGTTGTTAAGTCTTGTCCCAGGCTGCCCAGGGAGGTGCTGGAGTCACCATCCCTGGAGGGGGTTAAGAAACATTTAGATGCTCTCCTTAGGGCCATGGGTTAGTGGTATGGGAGTGATAGGTATGGTTGGACTTGATGAGCTTAGAGGACTCTTCCAACCTTTGTGATTCTGAAGAAGTTCCTTGCTGCTCTGCATCTATTTAGAAGAGATGCATTAATCCCATCAAATCACCAATGGCCTGTGATAGAGTCAAAGGCACTGTGTGATCCCCACTACTCATTATTGTTAGTCAGCTCTAGAAGGCAGTTCACAAGGTCACAAACACTCACTTCATGCATATTGTTAGTTCTGGGGTTTCTATTCCTGTAACAACACTTTTTCACAGAAGAAAATCCCTTTCCCACATCTGTTCAATGAGATGCTTAGCTGCCTGTCAGGAGAGAAATCTCTTTCTCTGAGGAAACCTCTGAAGGTTGTTTTGGTTTTTTTTTACATTAACCTTTCATTTAAGAATATGACACTAGAAAAACAGTTTTAAAAAGTAAGATACAGAGGGAAGCAGAGAAGTGCAACATTACCGCAGAGATTACTTAACTTCTTGGTTTCTTGCCCTGTTGCAGCTCTCAGGACATGCTTTAACCCAAGCCCCACTGCAGTCAGACAGCTAAGCTATCTGTGCTCCAGGGTTTAACTGAGCTTTCAAGGCTTCAAAATATATGTCTTGTTTAATTAATTTGCAAGAAGATTAAAGCACATTCTCTGAGCTGCCAAAGACAAGCTGCATGAACTAGCTGCATGAGCAAGCACTGCACTGTTAGCCAGTCAAGGGAGGTGACAGTCCCACTCTGCTCTGTGTGCTGCAGCCTCACCTCCAGCACTGGGTGCAGATTGGGGCACCACAATGTAAGAAGGATGTAAAGCTTTGGAGAGCATCCAGAGGAGACCACAAAGGTGGTGAAGGGTCTAGAGGGGAAGCTGTGTGAGGAATGGATAAAGTCACTCAGTTTGTTCAGCTGAGGGAAAGCAGAAGGGCAGGAGCTGATCTCTTCTCTCTCGTGACAGGATCTGAAGGAACAGCATGAAGCTGTGCCAGGACAGGGTTGGGTTGGATATTAGGAAAAAGTTCTTCGCCCAGAGGGTGGTGGAGCACTCAGGAAAGCAGTCATGTTGCCAAATCTGACAGAATTCCAGAAGCATCTGGACAATGCTCTTAGACACATGGTGGAGCTTTTGGGGTTGTCCTGTGCATAGACAGGAGCTGGACTAATGATCCTTGGGGATCCTTCCAACTCAGGACATGCTAGGATTTTATGATTCTAAGATCAGATCTCCTGCAGTACAAAGCCTGGGGGCAAGTCTGGCTGGGACAGTTCCCACTTGAGCAAAACCACACCTGTAGGTATAGCAGGCAGCTGCTCTCCTCTCAGTCCTCAGCTTCTCTTCCCCAACAGACTTCTCAGTCTCCCTGACCCAGCCACACACTGTACACCACACAACTCCTTCTAACACCCATTCAAAAAAGCAAATCCTTCCCAAGCCCACAGGTGAATATTGTGGTGCTTGAGGGCACTGCCCATGCTCTCACTCAGGTGTACTTGGGCTGGCTGGCAGGTGACCTGCTCTCCTTACCCAGCCATGGCAGTTCCACAGGCAGGACCTTGCACCACTGATCAGCTTGCACAGAATCACAGAATCACTAAGGTTGGAAGAGACCTCTAAGCTCAGCAAGTCCAACCATCAACCTATCAGCCCCATGCTACTAAACCATGGCCCTAAGGAGAGCAACTAAATATTTCTTAAACACCACAAGTACTTTCAAGGTGTCAAACAGCAATCCACTGAAGGGATGCTTTGCACATCAGGCAAGGGGTAAGGAGGCATGCTGGGGCAGGGGAAGTCAACAGCACACTATAAACCAAAACCTGTTGTTACTTTCCTCAAAAGACATCATGTCATGTCATGTCATGTCATGGCTAAGGCCTCGCAAACAAAGATCCAGGGAGGGCTCCATCCATGCCCTTCCCAAGTGTTTTTTCCAAGCTCTGATGGCTGCAAAGGCCAANTTGGGAACCATAGAAAAGAGTAGACAGCACAATGGCTCTAGAAACACTGAGCTTTGGACTTTGCTTCAAGTGTTTATTTCGCCAGACTCTTTTCTAGAGTTTTCCCAAAGCACTCGATGCCTTTGCTAGCCTATTGTCTATTTCTCTGTCAATCTTACCATCCGAGGAGATGAGGCTGCCTAGGTAGTTAAACTGTTGGACTGATTTAAGCTCTGAATCACCAATGATGATATGAGGATGATTAAAAACTTCCTGAGGTGCAGGTTGATATAAAACTTCTGTTTTCTTTAAACTAACTTCCAGCCCAAAAAGCTCAGCAGTGGCTGCAAAGCAGGATGTTAAACACTGCAGAGCTACTTCTGTCTGGGCAACAAGGGCAGCGTCAGCAGTATAAAGCAGCTCAGCAGGTATACTGCAAGGTCAACCTCAAACTACCTTTGGTATATGCTCTCAACAAATAGCACCTGGGGGTCAGCAGACCCACCTGCTGCTTGTGCTGCTCTTCTGCCATAGCTTTGGCAGCTTTGGTTACTGCTGTTTGTGCCACCTGGTTATGTTTTGTGTCTCAGCTCAATCACACACACCCCAAAGTATAGGAACACATCCAGAGATGTGCACTTCATGCTCTGGAAGGGATTGGAGCATGTATGTAAGAGGCCAGTTCAACAAAGCTCTACCAATTTGCATTCAGGCTCTGCATAACTGGAATTTCTTGAACAGTTTATGAAAAGAGTCAGTTCTGGGAATATGCAGCTTTTACAAGCTCTGAGACATGTTCTCAGCTATGGAAAAGCTTTATAAACATAAGCACAGAATGCTCATGCTTTTACACAGGTCTGTTACTGAACAAACCTGCCCTTCTCTTTGGCAGCGCTCAAAAGACATTTGTTTAGTAAGTGCTTGGCATTTCCTTCCAGGAGAACGCAGTGACAGTCAGTAACATCAAATCCTCAGGAACAGGTTTCTCTTGTTAATTTTGCCTGGCATAAGAAAAGGAATTAGGAAATCACTGAGCAATCAGAATCACTGAGCCCTGGCTTGGATTTCTTTTGTTTGATTCAGGAACAAATATAAATGTATTAAAGGAAATTGCCTCTAAGGGAAAAGGTACAAACCTCTCATTTGCAAGTAATAAAGCACTGAAAGCAGCTCTAAAGCTTCAGCCTAGAGGAGAGAGGGGAAAGGATGGCTGCTCCTGCCCTTCCTGCTCCACTGGGAAGTCTGAACCTGAACACCACCAACACAAAATCCTCGTGGGGTCAGTGGCAGGAGGATGCCTTCTCATGGCCATGGTCTGACTGATCTGTGCTCCAACCCTGGCTCCTGCCAGCACCATGTCCTATCTCTGTGTCTCTCCCTCCCATGGCCATGGTCTGACTGATCTGTGCTCCAACCACTCACCTTTCCTCATCCAAATGACAGCAGGAGAGGTACCATCCCATCAAGCTTAGCCAAAACCTGTTCCCTGTACTTCCTTTGCAATCTCCTGTGTTTGTCTTGTTTCAGACTCCACTGTGTGCTGGGCCAGCCCTTCCCCACTGCCCAGCAAAAGCTCCACTGGAGTCTTCAAACACCACCCTAACCCAAAGCAGTACAAACCCAACCTGTTCCCAGCCAATCCAAACACAGCAAAGATCAAAGCATACCCCAAAAACTATACAGAATGACCTAAACCTAGACCCAAGGACATCCATCTGGGCTGAGCCCATTCGTTTGTAGTTCAGTGCCAACACAAAGCCATGGTAAATTTACTCTTTCCTCAGGGAAGCACATACCGGAAAAATGATGCTTTCAGCACATGAAATGATCAAGTGCAATCAACTAATCAGTTATAATTAGCCTTGCATGCTGTTAAGTGAGAGTTATTCATAACATGAAGCAACATTTAGAACTTGTCCAGTCAGCCAGCTGCTGAGCAGGGAAATCCTCTCCCCAATTCCAACACTCCTAGAGAGGCAGTTGCTTACCCAGAGCTACACTTTGTTTCTCTCCAATACACTGCAAACATTTTCTGGCTCTGTCTGGATTGCTTTGCACAGCGGGGCTATGAGTAGGGGAAAATAAACTTCCAGAGTAGACTTGCTAGTGAATACTCACAGGGAAAAGAATGGAAATGAGCTCTGGGACAACAGAACCTGATAAGCTCAACAGATAATAGAAGTATAAGCAAATAAAGAGGAGCTATTGTGACTTAGTGTGTGCAGAGAAGGGCAAGGAAGCTGGGGAAGGGTCTAGAGAACAAGTGTGGTGAGGAGCAGCTGAGGGAACTGGGCTTGGTTAGCCTGGAGAAGAGGAGACTCAGGGGAGACCTTAGTTCTCTACAACTCCCTCCAAGGAGGTTGGAGTGAGGTGGGGGTTGGTCTCTTCTCCCAGGTAACAAGCGATAGGGCAAGAGGAAACAGCCTCTTGGGGAGGTTTAGCTTGGGTATTAGGAAGAATTTCTTCCCCACTAGGGTTGTCAAGGCCTGGCCCAGGCTGCCCAGGGCAGTGCTGGAGTCACCATCCCTGGAGGGATTCAGAAAACATGTAGATGTGTTGCTGAGGGACATGGTTTAGTAGGGACCTGGCAGTGCTGGTTAAGGGTTGGACTAGATACTCATAAAGGTTTTTCAACCAAAACAATTCTGTGGCTCTAGTCCCTAATGCCTGGTGGCCCTGGCATCACATTTACCACCTGTGCTGCCATCACTCCATGTCAATGGTACCAACAGCAAACATCAGGCTGCTCAGTCCTTCCTCTCTCTAGAAATCACTACTACACATTTCCCTAGGATTATTCATTCTCACAGCTAAATGGAATTAAATGCAAGCCTCCAAGTGCATTAAGTCATCAGGGACAGATGTAGGCAGCTGGGGTCACAAGGGCACAGTCTGTGGGAAGCTATCCCACAATTATTGATCCAGAGGTCATGTTGAGGCTAACACAGTACTGGAAGAGACAAGCACTCACCAGGACAAATCTGCCCAGGCCACCAATCTGCTCCTGGCATCTCTGATGCCCCAGGTGAGGAGATGGAAGTGATAGCAGTGCAGGAAGTAAGATGGAGTGATAAGTGGCAGCAGGACCTGAGAGCTGGATGTACACCAGAAGATAAAGGTGCTGCAGGGGTTCAAATGTCTCACAGTGGTTCAGAGCACATTTCCATCCTTACCTTGTGCAGAACCACAAACAGAGCTACCCAAACCATTAGAGGACTTGAATATCTCTCTTATGGGGAAAGGTTAAGAGAGCTGAGGCTGGTTAGCCTAGAGAGTAGACTGAGGGGAAATCTGATCAATGCTTCTCAATGCTTCATGGGGGGGTGTCAAGAGGATGGGGTCAGGCTTTTGTCAGCAGTGCCCAGTGACAGGACTAGAGGTAATGGGCACAAACTAGAACTAAACTGATGCTGTGGCTGAATGAGGCATTTCCACCCCTAGTAAGTCTTTCTATGTGTAGTTTGTTGCTCTCTGTCTCTTTTCTGAGAGAGAAGCTCAGAAGGTCTGTGTTTTACCTAAACATCAGGAAGAAGCTTTTCCTCTGAGGCTGGTGGAGCACTGGCCCAGGCTGCCCAGGGAGCTGCTGGAGTCTCCATCTCTGGAGATTCCAAACCCAACTGGACACATCCTGTGCAAGCTGCTCTAGGTTCTCCTAATCTTTCAGAGGGATTGGACTAGATGATCTCCAGAGGTCCCTTCCAACCCCTAACATCCTGTGACACAGATCCAGTGCTGATGAAGTCTTTAACAATCAGCAAACATTGACTGTGCCCCTTTGGACTACTGGTAAATATCTTTTTCCATGGCTAATTTCAAACCCCAGAATCCGGGGAAGAGCTCATAGATCTCTCTTGTCTTGAGTGCTCAAGACTACAGCTGCAGCCACTACTGTCCAAGTGTTTTTACCTCCAACACCCACACATGCATTTTTTGGTAGAGAAGCATCTGAGCTGGCACATGTCTGCTGTGAATGGAAACCCTGCTGTTAGCTTCCCTGCTGCCACCCAGATGAATAGAGAAAGAACAATTAGCCAAGGCTTCAGACTAATTTAGATGTATTTTGCTTTTTGGAGGAGAGACTGAGAGATGGCACATCAGAAAACAAAAATATTAACTCTAAAAGCTACTCAGAGGAGCACAGGATTGAAATACCACATGTAACCTACAGTCTAAGGACTTCTGATAATAAAACTATTGCCCAGTGACCCCAAATATGCTCCGTGCTGGACTGGGAGATGCCTGGACTATCAACAGCCAAGCAGACAAGAGGAGAGCCAAGAGAATACCTCCATCCACTATCCAAAACCCCAAAGCAGCTGACAGCTCAACTAGCTTGTCCAGTATTTAAAGTTCTTCAGTTTTCCATGAAAAGCTGAGTCTGAAGTAAGAAATAACTTCAGTTTCCCAGTTTACAGTAGCATAGCTTTTATCCTGTGGCACATCAATATCAAACAGCTTAGCAGGGCCTGGAGGAAAAACAGACTGAGGGAGAAGAATACTCTCGTGTGCAGACTCTCTGCTCTCATCCAGTGCTTGCCCCAAAATGTCCTAGCCTGATGTAGAAGGGAACAAGAGCCCAGCCCAGCTTCCTAAGAGATCCTTAGGACCCCCTGTCAGAGCACACTGCTGCACAGGCTCAGGAGGGCACTGAAATCAGCTCTTGCCCAATCTGTGGCTCTGACCACCAAGAGTTTCTGCAACACTTCCTCCTCTCCTTTCCCCATTGCCTTCTGAGCTTCTCTCTCAGCAAAGAGACAGAAAGCAACAAACTACACATAGAAAGACTTACTAGGGGTGGAAATGCCTCATTCAGCCACAGCATCAGTTTAGTTCCACAGAGAGAAGATAAGCCACATCTTGTCATGCTTCTCGGAGACCTTCTTTTGCCTTTGGCCACCTCCTGTCCTGTGAAGCCTCACGTGGGCTTTTGCAGATCCCATCCTGCTGTGCACATGTCATGAAGTCACTGAGTGAAGAGACATTTGGCTCAGCTTTGCAAATGCTGGAGCTGAGGAGCTGAGGATGGAAGGGTGCTGCACTGCTTCAGCATGCAACACCACCCAAATCCCTTGGGAACACCAGAGCTCAGGAGAAAGAAGTTTTACTGGTGGTTGTTATCTCTAAGTCATTAATTCATCTGAAGGACAAACGCTTTGGGGAGAGAAAAGGGTCTAACTTCTTTTTTGTTTGTTTGTTTAATTTGTAAAGCAAACTATGAGCAACAGAACAGAAGCATTACAGAAGCAATCTGTGACTGAGAACAAGGACACTTCAAAATGGAAACAATCTCCAGGAGGTATTTTCACCCTTTTAACCCCAAATGTATTAACTGCACTGCTTCACCACTTTGTGCTTTTAGGTAACCCCTTCCAGTTTACATCAGACAGACCAAGAAACTCCCTGAGACACCAATCTAATTTTAAAGGCAGAAGGAAGGTTAATGAAAGAGGGGGGGGGAAGTCATTTATGTATTTATAGACAAGTCAAGATTGACAAGAGACTCAAAGAACAACAACAAGAGGATCCCTCCACTGCATGACAGAGGATGAAAACAGGGAAAGTGTTTAATTGCCTAAGCAGAAGCCAGCAGAGGAATGCAGGGAAAAGCCAAAGCAAAGAAGGGTTTGCCCCACCTCAGTCACAAGACAATCTCTCTGCAGAAGGAACAGGAGTCATTCCTCCTTGTTAGCATTACCACAGGACTCCCAGTTTCCTAAGCTGAGCACCAGTGCTGCCACAGAACCTGCCTCAGCCACCCTGAGCCCAGCTGCCAGGGTTCTGCTGGGGCTGAGCCCAGGGACAGGAGCAGTGACAAAGCCACTGAAGGCTCCAGGAAGCAAGGCACACAAATGACTGTGGAGTTGGGCAATGACTCAGCACGGGGAAAGAAACAGAAAAGCTAGCAGCAGCTAGGAAAGTTTGTTCTATAAGAACCATGAAGTCTGTTCTGTAAGAACCAGAAAAAAATAAGTGCACTAAACAAAGAGAAACAAGAAGATTTCCCAGCCTGGAATTCTGCCTCCTCGTAGAGCTGTGCACACAAAATTGTTTCCTAACCAGCCATTCTTTATTACCCTTTGCAGCATACCTGAGCAAGCAAAAGGAGCAGGAAACTGAGCTGGCTTTAACCCTTACTTCACCACCACCTCTGCCTGGCTAGGCTTATAATGTGTTTTTCTTGGTGAGCCACAGCACAGGGAGCTAAAGCCAAGCCAGAAGTCAGAGAAGCACATACCAGAAAGAAAATGCCAGCCTAGAGAATCCAGCAGAAACTCAGAAAGGAGCAGGAGGGGTGGCAAAGCCAACTAATGTGGCCAGGACAGAATGATGAGGTGATAATAAGGTTCCTTCAAATGCAGAGGACAAGGCAGCATTGCAGAGCAGTGGCTCCCAGGGTCTACAGGACTGCAGTGTGCATCCCCAGTTAGCCCAGAGAAGGACCCACCAAGCCCTAGCAGAACCACCTTCCAGAGCACACACACAGCTCTCACCCACAGGAGAGGTTTCCAGAAGAGTCCTAACAGAAGGAGAATTGATTGCCATGGTGATGGGTGTGAGGCTTGAAGAGAGGCCAGAGCATCACTTCACCTCTCACTGATGGGTAGTGCTTCTGCAAATGGGTTGCATGTGGTCCTCTCTAGGATGGTCCTTTCTGGCCTCCAGGCCTGTGATCCTTAATTTAGCATCCTCTCATCCTTGATTTCAAGGGGAGTTAAAGGTTGGAACAAATGATCCTTGAGGTCACTTCCAACCTGATATTCCAGGGTTCTATGATTCTGCACCTCCTCTGTTGCTCTCCTAAGAAACTAGGGTGAAATTTAAGCTCTTATTTGACTTGCATAACTTCACAGGATGGCTCTCCCATGTCTTTTGAGGCTCAACAGCTCTCCCTGAAATGCTAAGATTAAATGAAATCTGTTAAACATAGCTGATGTAGCCCAACCAGCTGGAGGAGGCAAGAGGAGCTGTGCAGCTTGCTCTGCTCAGTTTGAACACATTCTCTCCTTCACCAACCTTCATGCAAAGAGCTTTTCAAGCACATTTAATCCTCCATCCTCCCACATTACCACTGAGGCATCACTGTCCTTCAGCTGGGATCCTAGCTGCAGGAGAAACAGCAAAGCATGCAGGTAGCTGCCTGGCCTGAACCACAGGGTTAAGTTCAGTGACATTTAAGCAGAAGTTTACATGCTTGGCAAGGCTAGGGTAGAAAAAACTTCTCTATCAGGTAACCATAATTCCTCTCCACCAGTTCTCACTCCCAAACTCAATCACCTGAAAAAGACCATGGTATGCTTCCTTCTCCCCTACCTTCAGAACCACTCCTGGCATGGCTCCACCAATATAAACTCTACAGGGTATATCTCTGACACCATTTTGCTTCAGTATCAGGTAATAAAAGGTAAGAGGATGTCAACAACACCTCTGTGCAACAAAACATATCTGTGTAACTATGTTGACTGTGAAGTCAGATGGGAGGGAAGAAAAGGCAAGAAAATCTGACTAGGGCTGCTGAACAGATCTCAGGACTTAGCAGTGCAGAGTCTAGTCAGAGGCTTGAAGCTCACAGTGTTCCCCAGACAACAGCACTGGGTCCAGTCTTGTTCAACAACTCCATCCCCCTGGATGAAAGCACAGAATGGACCCTCAGCCAGTTTGCTGATGGTACAGAACTGGGAGCAGTGGCTGACACAGGGTCAGGCTGTGCTGCCATTCAGGGAGACCTGGACAGGCTGAGAGCTGGGGGAGAGGAACCTCCTGAAGGTCAACAAGGGCAAGTGCAGGGTCCTGCCCCTGGGGAGGAATAACCCCATGGACCAGGACAGGTTAGGAGTAGTGTGTTGGAGAGCAGCTCTGCAGAGAAGGACCTGGGAGTGCTGGTAGAAAACAAGTTGCCCATGAGCCAGCAACATGTCCTCATGGCCAAAAGAAGACTGTGACCAGCAGGTTGAGGGAGGTTCTCCTGTCCCTCTACTCTGCACTACTGAGGATGAATGACTTTCTGACTGCTTACCTTGGCCATCATTCCACCCTCTATGGCTAACATAAGACATTGTCCATTCCCACCCTCCAGAAAATGAAACCCTGCAAGGCAAGGAGGGCTGAGGCTTTCCAGCCAACAGAGGAAGATCCCTGTATCTGCACAGCTGGATGCTTGGCACTGAGGGAACAAGAGAGATCCTGCACTGTTGTGTCAAAATAAGTTACAGTGAAAGCCAGGAGGTCCTAGTGAGGAGAATCCCAACATCTGCAGCATTGTGCTGACACCTGTGTCTACAATCACCACTGCCCAGCACCTCCTGCACAATCCCTAGCCTGCAAACACTTGGGTGGGGAAGCTAATAGCCAAGGACAAAATGCTCAAAATGCTATGCAGCCACTAAATCCACCTCCCAATCCTCTTTCAAAAGGCCAACAAGAATAACATCAAAGCTTGCCCTGAAGAAGTTTTCATAGTTGAGCCACACAACTCTTCATAATTAAGTCACAATGCTCCTGTAAAACAGCTGAGTTTGTTGCCCTTGCTTAGAAATGCTGTAAATAATAGCCAAAAAGACTCAGCACTGAAGCCTGGAGTAAAATCCAGGAGTCCTGACTGCCTGCCTTCAGAATCACCTTCTCTCCATAAAATCATGGAGCACACATCTTTAACAGCACACTGACAACCTCTCTACATACACTGAGACAGAACATTTCTCCTGATCAGGTCCTCCCTACAGGATGATGTTCACTAGTGAGGAAGAATTTACTG
Source organism: Bucco capensis (assembly GCA_013396975.1). Taxonomy (NCBI): domain Eukaryota; kingdom Metazoa; phylum Chordata; class Aves; order Piciformes; family Bucconidae; genus Bucco; species Bucco capensis. The sequence goes on from VWZO01009808.1 coordinate 128,357, forward strand.
GCAAGAGACAACTGGTAGACTTCTGTCTTGCAGCTAAGAGCACACAGAGTGTTAATTGGTTTTTTCCCCTCAGCATGGCTCAGGTAACATTTCAGCCCAGTTCATATTGCATCACATCAGAAGCTGGAATATTTCACTGCAACCTTTAATTGTCCTGACTCATGCTGTCAGTAAGAAAATGCCCTCTTGGGAGAATAAATAAATAGACAAAGCCTTAATGACTTGGTAAAGCAGGCAGCAGTGAAAGCACACTGCTGGCTTCTTTTGAAGGCATTCAAAAGGGCTGCAGGTGCACTGTGTTATCCTAAAGGACAGGTGAGGAACAGATTCCTAGCTTTTTCAGTCTGACAGAAGGAAAGAAATGGCAATGTGGATGAGCTTTTGAAAGCATTTGTCTGAAGGGTAGTCTGGCAAATGGAAGCATTTCTATGACATTGGCACTTGTGGGGAAAGGCAGGCTAATGAAGTGACTGAGCTATTAGCCTTCCTGAGGAAATGAGCTATAGTTGAAAGCAGTGCACATTGATTCCAGAGCCCAGGCCAATGGCAGTAACCTGTGCTCCTCAGGGGGTGCTCTCCCCCAGCTCTGAGCAGCTCTGAGCAGCCCTGGGCATTTCAGAACTGACACCTGCAAAAGAGACTTTTTAGTGCATAATGAAGAACTCAGCAGAAAGAGAAGGCTGAGAGGGAACAGGTTAGCAAATTAAACAAGGTAAGAATGCAGTGAACAAAGGAATCAAATTGTAAAATATAATAACAATTTGCAGGGCTCAGAGCAGCCTGACAACACTTCCAAAGGACTCCTGGGGAGGACTGGGCTGGCAGAGCAGCCCAACAGCTAATGAGATGTCCTGCAAAGCCTGCTACCTGCTCCTCACTCCTCACATCATCTCCTCACTACCATAACACTGGGGAAGGAAGTTCATCTTGTCATCAGGGCAGGGAGAACCTCAGTGCAGCAAAACTGAGCCTGGAATCATCATTAAGCTTCCTTACCTAAAAGGAAAAATGCACCCAGAAGGAGAGAGGGAAGGTGGAGAGTCTGAAACAGATAAAAAAAAAGGAGAGAAGGCAGCTTTGAACTAGCAGCTTGAGAGGAAAGCTGAGGGCCCTCAGGAGCATAGTTTCAGGGCCTGTTTACAGAGCAGGTATGGAGAGATTCAGAAACCCAAACTACTTAATACACTATGAAGACAGCCTACATCAGCCAAGCTGGGGGTGGGAGCACTTGGCCCATGCCTGCAGGGGAGGACATGCAAGAGTCCAGACCCCTCAGGGGCCCAGCTGCAGCCCAGTCTCCCAGGGAGCCAAAGCACCTTGCTCATCCCCAGGCCCAAGTGACCTCCACCTCTGTGTCACATTCCCAAGGCAATTTTGGCAATGAGTGGCCTGACTTGAACCTCCAATGAACTGGAATTAGGCTTCAGAGCCATGTCTTCAGGCAGGCTGTGGACCTTGATTTCCTATTACTGCTCCTTGTAGTGTAGAAATCTTTAGAAAGAGGAGCTGAACCTCCCTGGTTTCATGAGCAGGTTCATTGTGAGGCAGGCTCCTCTCCCTGCTCTCACAGAGAACAAGGCTGGTGGCATCCCAAAGGGTCATGACTTGGTTATCTCATCTCCCTCTCCACTCTGCTCACAGGCACTTCACAGAGCGAGACACGATTCCATCTGACAGCCCAAGCCAGAGCTCTGTAGGTTTTGCCTTCCCAGAGACAAATGAACTCACTGAAATCCTTTTGGCAAACTTGGTTTGGAAATTCTGCTTTTTAAATAGTCTTCCCTTGCTTGGAAAAACATCACTGCTAGCTACCCAAGTTGTTCTTTGTGTCAGGCAGAACACAGAAATACAATCAGCTGCACTGCTCGTTTCTGAACTACACCAAATTCAGCTGGTATTTAACCAAAGATTTTTACTTAACAGAAGACTTAGCAAGAAGACTCTTGCTCCTCATTCCCAGGAGTTTCCTAAGATCCTCAGATTTCACTATAGAAGTATTTCAAACAAAATCTAAGTGATATACATCCCACATTAGTAACCTCTCCTGGTTTGCTATGCTCTCCAATGAACTGGTAATACTATCAAGAGCTGATCCTCTGCTGCCACACACTCCCTGTTCCACAGAGAGCTGGGCAGCTTCACTTAATTCCTTTTAGCACACTCACAAAGGCCACAGAGGTAGTAAAAAGTATCATTGTTAAGTTCTGAGCTTCATGACAGTGGCAGAAGATATCCCTTGCCATACATGTTCTCTCTTCCTGCTCTGTTTGTGCATGGCACCAGGAAATGTCAGACATCAATTACTGGGTAGTGTTGCTGTGATTTATTTAACCTAGAGAGTGCTTTAGGGGAGCTGGCAAAGGACAATGTTTGGGCCAGGTTTGGGAGACAAGGCATGATATCAGTAGGCACAGGAATTTCTGGAACCAGCAAAAGCAAGTGTATTCAACCTAGTCAGAGGTTACATCTGGACATGTTCTAATATGCTATAGGTTAAACTCACTGGCTATCAGCTTCCTTTGAGTCCCTAATACTTCTGAGTTCTACAGTTCTAAGTATTTTTTTCAAAGAGAATTATATCACAATGTTGATGAAACACACAAGCAAAGACAAAGTCATGATAACAAGTGGGCATACAACAAGAAGAACCTGCAGTTTCTATTTCAGTATTTCCCCTCTTCCAACAGCACTGAAGATGAGGAAGGTTGTTTCCAGAGCTAGCATTTCTTGTTTGCCACCTGTGCTGCACACATGCCTGTGCTCCCCTCTGATCAGCACTTCCATAACCTGATGAGTGATAACACAGCACCTTCCAAACCCCGAACAAAAGCAGGCCTCCTGGTCTGGCAGGAATCTCAACACTGGCTGGAGCTCCCCATGCATGACTTGGTAGTCACAGAGACTGGAACCATCAGCTGACAGCTCCTCAGCACTGGGGGAAGGACAGGAACTCCTGGTTGTGCAGGTCCTTGGCAGTCACACTCACCCACTACCCAGGAGTCTTCACCTAACAGAACCCTGCTGATCCCTTTTTCCTCTCCTGCACTTGGCATGTCCCTCGGCAGTGAGCCACAGGAGTAGCACAGAATTCCTGCAGCCTCTTACCCTTCACTAATGGGACAGGGACTAAGTAACTCTGTTCTCCAAAAAGTTCCACTTGGTGCATTAACCTGGGGTGCCCTGACTGAGGTTCTCCTCCCCCTCTACTCTGACCTACTGAGGGCACATCTGGAGCCCTGGCTCCAGGTCTGGGCTCCACACTTCAAGACACACAAGGAGCTCCTGCAGAGAGTCCACCAAAGGCTCCCAAGATGCTGAGGGCACTGGAGCATCTCTGGCAGGAGGAAAGGCTCAGAGCCCTGGGGCTGCTTAGCCTGGAGCAGAGCAGAGCCAGAGGGGAGCTGCTCCATGCTGAGCAAGAGCTCAAGGGTGCAGGGGGCAAGAGGCTGGGGCCACACTCTGCTCAGTGGTGCCCAGGGCCAGGCCAAGGGGCAATGGGCACAAACTGCAACCCAGCAGGTTCCAGCTCAACAGGAGGAGAAAGTTGTTTGGTGTGAGGGTGCAGAGCCCTGGCCCAGGCTGCCCAGAGAGCTTGTGGAGTGTCCTTGTGTGGAGAGATTGCAAGGGCAGCTGGAGGTGATGCTGGGCAAGCTGCTGTGGGTGAGCCTGCTGGAGCAGGGGGGATGGACTAGATGATCCCCAGAGGTCCCTTCCAACCCTCACCATGCTGGAGTTCTGTGACTACCTTGCAGCTCTGAGTCATTACTATTCCCTAACTAGCCTGTTTTCCTGCACTTTTTGATTCATTTCAGAAGATGATGTGCTGGAACACTGTGTATCCTGCAGGGTTACTGAACACATTGTCTCCTCCAGGTCACAGTGGTTTCAAACAGGCAGGCACAGACAACTGCATCTCTGATTATGAAATGTTTGTTGTCTCTTTCAGGTCAAACAACCAGCAGGTTTTCTTCCAGCAGGTAAGCTGCCAAAGATCTGTTGTTCTCAAAACTCAATGCAATACCACATCACACATTTTATCTATAATTGCCCATGTCCTTTTCTCCAGTCTGGAGTTCTCTCCTATAACAGTTCAATTTCTCATCTCCCAGACTCCCTGGTAAAACATTTTCCCTTTGCAGCTACCAAGGAAACTTTGTGTATGCACAAGAGAGACTAGATTCAAAATGTTACCTTCTGCTCTTTCATAAGCCACTGGAGATGTGTCCAATATTCTCCCTGTACAGAGGTAGCTCTTGATTCCAAAAGAGGCCAGGTACTAAGTCTGTGTAGGCATCAGCTGGTGCTCAGCAACACTTCTACATCTCAAAGGGTATTTGTTACCAAAGCCATATCCTATGTCAATATATTGTTCACTGTAACAGGATAGGAAATCTCATTTGCCAAGCTGCTGCTCCAGTGAACATCTTGTCCTCCCCTTGCTGCTGTGGAGCTGGAGCTCATGAAATGCATCACCTTCTCTGCAGATAATGGGATAGGTCATGAGATACAGAAATAATTCATATATATACACACACATAGTGCTGTCTCTTGCTTTTAGGAGGCAAAGAACAACTCCACAGGCAGAGAGCACTAACTGAGTGCCTCTTCCAGCACCTAAAACTCCTCACTGAGGAGGGGAAGATGCATCAGCTGCTGACCTTCTGCATACATTTATGAAGCCCTGCACAGATGCTGCCACAGCACAACACAGGGACATGTGAAGCTGTGCTTAAGATCTCCATCAGAGGACAGAAAATGTCTGCATATTTATACACACACATGCAGAAAAAAGTATCTTTCCTGCTGGTTTGAAAGGAGCTGAGGAGAAGTGGGGAAATATTGTTGTTGCCAGAGCAGCCAGAAGGACTTATATGAGCTCCATAATTGTCACTGGAACTGGATATGACCTTGAACTATAAGCACATCAGGATACAATCTGCAAGACTCAGAATTCCTGTCATTTCACTGCAAGTCACTCAGCATTTCATCCTTTCCAAGCTCCAGTCACAGAGCTGAGCACTGAAGAACTATTCCCAACTTTCACTACAACTATTAACTCATCTTGCAGAGGAAAGGTGGACAACATGACCCATCTTGCACTTAACTCAAACAGGAGGGGAAATTAAAACAGAAAAATCCAATAACAATCAAAGTGCACCTCAAAAGGCATCATTTTTCAAGTTAATGCTGTCACTTTTCAGCAGCTTGCCTGTGTTTTCTAAGTGCTTGAGGGGTCAGTCACACTACAGCTGAGAAGGACTCTGGAAGATTGGCATTGCTTTAAAAGGAATCTTTTGGTCTCTGGAGTGACTGAAAACTCAGCCAAACTCAAATAGGGATTCTCCTACAAGAATAGAGAGGCAAAATCCACCATCTTCCATAAAAAACAGAATAAACTAGCACCAGGACAAGACATTACCATATAGTGGAAGAGGTGAATGGCTGGAGGAAGCTGGAACAGAGGCCAGGATGAAAGAGACAGAGAAATCATAGAATCTCCTCCTAGGAGAGGTGCTCCAGCCTCTGAGCATCCTCATGGCCCTGCTCTGGACACCTTCCAGCACCTCCAGCTCTTTCTTGTCCTGTTGACTCCAGAGCTGGACTCAGTACTCCAGGNCAGCCTGTCCATGTCCCTCTGGATGGCATGGGCTCACCTCTCCAGCCTGTCCATGTCCCTCTGGATGCCATCCCTTCCCTCCAGCATACCAGCCACACCACACAGCTTGGTGTCATTGGCAAACTTGCTGAGGGTGCACTCCCTGCCACTGGCCATGGCACCAACAAAGATGTTAAACAAGACAGGTCCCAGGACTGATCCCTGAGGGACTCCACATGTCACTGCCTCCCCTTGGCCATGGAGCCATTGACAGCCACTCTCTGGCTGCAGCATTCAAGGCAGTTCTTTCTCCAGCTCTCCTTTGGGCAGCCCTGGTAATTCTACTCCAATCTCTCTAAATTAAGTGTTCTCCTCACCCTGTGCAAGCACAGGACTGTGAGTCAGCACTGGACCTCCTCCCTCTGAAAAGGGAAGCACATCTCATTTATATTTGAAAAGAGCAAAGAGGTAATGCTGAGCTAAAAGCAATCCTGTGCCCTGGCCAGCCTCAAGCACAGGCAAGAGAAACACATCACCAGGCAGAGAGCTTGTCAGAACCAAGACCAAAGTCTTAACAGAGCTGTGTGACAGTTTTAGACAAATCTTCTCTTTCACACAACTTAGCTTCATCAAACATTTGCTCATACAAAGTGAGTCTGCTCTGCCAGTAAAGCTGCTGGAAAGGAAGAAAACAAAAAAATAGGTAATTATTTACCTCATGCTATTACAGCTACTTTTCATCTCTGAAAGATGCCAGTGGAATAAATATACTGACCCCACTGCACAGAGAGCCCAGTGCTGAAGACAAAAGGAAACATCATGATAATTTAAAAAGCATGGAAAGAGTTGAATAAAAAGTCATTTACAAAATCAGCTTTATCTTTTTTTCCTTTTAGTACAGTTTTCCAGATATTTAACTTTGTGCTAGCAGCCAAACAGATCAAGAACTTGCAACATCTTCACTACTGATCAGAGGAGCAGAAAGTGCTGACAGAGCTCAGAAGGAGGTTTGTGCCCCATGAACTAGGATCATGCACTCACACTACTGTCCCCAAGGACACTGAGCTCTGCAGTGACAAAGGACTTGTCAGTATTGTCACACGAGGCACTGAAGCTATCTCCCCAGAATGCAGAGGCAAAGAGCAGAGCAAATCACTCAGGGCTATCCCCTTCCCATGGAGGATTGGACTTCAGGATGAGTGACTCTGGAGGGCTGCAGAGTGCTGATGGAGCACAGGCACCCCAATGGAAGTAGAGGCACCCAGCAGCTGGGCAACCACTAGACAGCTACAGGAATACTTCCCTTTTTGGGTGTTTGTTTGGTTTTTTTGGCTAGATTAACCCAGTATGGCTTTCTGAACCCACACAAATTGCACCTTCAAAGCAGCAAGCCTGAAAGATCTGCACAGAGACATGAGAGTGCTTCCCTCCACCCTGGCAAGTCAAGTCTTCAGTAATATCTTTCTGCCTGCACACAAACCCATCAGGATTCTCCACCATAATGTACTTTGACAGGACTCAACATTAGGTGCCAGACCCAAGGAGCAGCTGCATTCCAGCTGGCATAGCCACACATGCTCTTCCCTGCCCAGGGAGCAGCCAAGAAGATTCAAGCAATTCCAAGCCCTTCTCTTTCTGGTGGCTTTGCTGGCTGTTCTCTGTGTGCATGTGGTCAAACACACATTCCATCCCTCACTGGCTGCACGTTGACTCATCTGAAAACCATTGAGAGGATTTAGCCTTACCTTTGCCCTGACATTTCCTCACCAACACAGAAAAAGAAATGAGAAATAGGGAAAATCATAGTCAAGGAACTGAATTCAATCTTCCTGGAAGGGAAATCTTCATCTTCATGAAGTCTTGTGGCCAAGAAGCTCAGATTTTCCCTTGCTGTATCCTACCAGCATTTCTGACCTCAGCATGCAACTGAGGAGCTAGTCCTCAAGAAGCTAAAGTTCTCTCCTGAAGTTCACAGGCAGCACATCAAAGATCAGTGTTTGCTGCTTGAGCATGCAACAGCTCTGCAGCCCCTGTAAATCCTACAGCTCCTGCTAGAGGAACAGTCGTGGCTCGGCTTGGCGAACGAAGCTCCAGGGAGGGCTCCATCCATGCTCCTCCTCCGCACCTTTTCCAAGCGCACTGATAAAAAGAGGATAGCAGANCAGCAGCAGCAAAGCACCTTCAATTTGCCAACCTCAAGTGCAACAAGGACTGGAGCAACCAATAAACCTTGTGTCACCTTCTGGGAAGGGATTTTGAGACTTACAAGTGTCCAGAATTTATGTTAAATGAGCAAAGAGGTAATCCTGAGCTTAAAGAGCAGTAACAGGGACTGGGGAAGGTCAGCATGAACAGGCCCAGTGAACAGAACATAACATTGTGTGCAGAGGCTGTCTGCATCTGGAATTCTTTGTGAGCAGCTGTTCCTGAGAAGTTCCATGTGTGGTCAAGCCCTTGAAAGGGAGAATGTATTCAAAACGAGAGAGAAGGTCTGTGTGTGATTTGCGTGTCTCCAGCAGTTGTTAACATACACTGAAGCGTGGAGAAAAGAGGTTTTATTCCTATAAGGAATCAGCGCTACACATGAGCCAAAAAGCAACATCCCCATGAAGCTAACTACTGCTCCAAAACTGGAGAGAAGCCATTTCTGTCAACTGGAGAGACACCACTGGGAAACTGGGGGGGGAACTAATTGAAAATCAGACATGCACCTTAAAGAGAAGCAGGGAGCTCTGGAGGTGGTGCACAGAAAGCCTGGCATGGAAACTGCAGCTGCTCATGTCTCACTGGCTAAAGAAAGCAGAGGCACACAACACTTCTGCACTGTTAGCTGTGGGGCTGAGCTTTGGGTTTAAGTAAAACTACATTCAGCTCTCCCTCTTTTGTAAGAAAAAGCTTCTCATTTTGCTCACAGGATCAAGCAATCATGGATGCTTCTATAAGCAAAGGGAAAATGTGCTCCAGGTGTCATTTAGACACTGGGCTATGACACCCAAACCCAACCAAGTGCTGCCCCTTAGCCTGAAGCAGGCAAAGGCAAGGAGGCAAGTCCTAGCTGGTTCAGGAGAGCACTGTGCATGCAGACCACAGCTAACTGGGAGAAGGGAAGGCATTGGTATGCCTGCCTTGCCTTTCCCCCACAAGGGCTCCACTTGTGGTGCTGGGAGCTGTCACAGCAGTTTTTCCAGTAGCGTAATTATCTCCCTATGAGAGTTGTTTCCCTCAGAGGATGGTGGGGGAGGAAGGGGGGTGGCTGCTTTTTCATCCCAGTAATGAAAGCCCTGGCTGGCAGCCTCAGCATCTCTGCTCTGCTGCTTTGAAACCACGCTGGCTCCAAGGCTACAGAGCAAAGCTTAGCTATACCAGCATCCCAGCAACCAAAGCTACTATGTCTTCCTTTAAGAACAGCTTTGGCTTCACCAGGATGGTCCCCCCCCAGACCCACAGAGCAATGACACTTCCACAGCTTCCCATGGGGATTTAAGTATCAGATATGGAAGCAATCAGAGCCTCCTTAATCTCATTACATTGCTCCTGTGAGCAGTGAGAAGCCGTGACAGCATCAAACAAATTACTTTGGAGACAAAATAATCAACAGAGCTTTGGTTCACCTTCTGGGCATGAACTGAATGGCTCTCTGCAACCACTAATACTAGGAGTGGAGAACAACCATCTTCTGAAATGGATCTCTTGCATTGTCCTTGTTTGCCTCAGTCATTAGGAGGAGCTGGAGGTTGTCAGCCATGTGTGCAGCTCCCTTGGCAGTGGAAGAGGCTGGGGAAGTCCCTTTGGAAAGGAAGCTGTCAGCACTGGATGAACTCATGCAAAATTAAGACATTACTGTAGTTTCCTCCTCTTGTTCTATTCTGCCCAATCCATGTCTTGTTTCTGGCTGGGAAAGCAGTCCAGCTACTCTGCTTTCCTTTTGCTGGACCATATGAACTCAATTTAACTTCAGAAAACTCTGCTCATACACTTTGCATTTTCCCCTAGACTAATGCTACCAAGAGTTGGCTTAGAAGCAGATTTTCACATGCAGAAGCATGTTGAAGGCAGTGTTCAAAAGCAAAGTTGCCCTACTGGCATGATTTTCACAGGAGAAGGTCTAAGGTCACAGGCCCAAGGTCAAAATTCACTCTTATTTCAAGTGTAGTAAGGTCCTTGCAGTGTGTTTAATGCCTCACTGCTACATCACTAATAGAAAACAGGAAAATACTGGGCCATGGCTCCTCTTCCCATCACTATGACTCATGGAATCAATCCTGAGCCAGCAATATGTCCTAGTGGCCAAGAAGGAAAATGGTCTCCTTAGTTGGGTGCATAAAGAAGAATATCACCAGCAGGTCAAGGGAGGTTCTCCTTCCCCTCTACTCTGACCTACTGAGGGCACATCTGGAGCCCTGGCTCCAGGTCTGGGGTCCACACTTCAAGATACACAGGCAGCTCCTGCAGAGAGTCCACCAGAGGCTCCCAAGATGCTGAGGGCACTGGAGCATCTGTGGCAGGAGGAAAGGCTGAGAGCCCTGGGGATGCTTAGCCTGGAGCAGAGCAGAGCCAGAGGGGAGCTGCTCCATGCTGAGCAAGAGCTCAAGGGGGCAGGGGGGAAGAGGCTGGGGCCACACTCTGCTCAGTGGTGCCCAGGGCCAGGCCAAGGGGCAATGGGCACAAACTGCAACCCAGCAGGTTCCATCATCTGAGCAGGAGGACAAAGTTTTCCTGTGAGAGTGACTGATCACTAGAATCACAGAATCACTGAGCTCAGAAAAGACCTCTAAGATCATCAAATCCACCTAGAGAGCTTGTGGAGTGTCCTTGTGTGGAGAGATTCCAAGCCCAGCTGGAGGTGATGCTGGGCAAGCTGCCGTGGGTGAGCCTGCTGGAGCAGGGGAATGGACTGGATGATCTCCAGAGATCCTTTCCAACCCTCACCTTGCTGGGATTCTGTGTGGTTCCATGATTTGCTCAGAAACCACACACACACACAAAAGTAAGAAGTAGTTCATTAAACTTTTTATTTGCTCTTGTTTTCATGCTATATATTAATAAGGTTCTCACACTTTTTCTCCTAGCACATCTTTAAAACCTGAACAGGTTTTCCCAAGGTCACCACAGGCACATGCACAACAAATAGTTGGATCTTTTATGTAAATAATTGTCAAACAAGCCTGAACTGCATTGCTCCAGCACAGTTCCACTCCTACAGTAAAGAGATAGCACACATCTCTACAAATTACATTTACCTCATTCAGACAGTTATCCTATTAAAGTCTCAGTAAGGGAGAATGCACAGAGAAGAGATTGAAAAGGCTTGGAAATTTTCTATCTGAGTTCCAGGGAGAAGTTTGTGTAGCATTCTTGTTACATTTCACTCTTGAAAAAGGACAAAACCTGAGCTACACAGATGAAGGAATGTGGCCAGAAATGAAAGCCTGTTCCATGGTTAAATCTCTCCCTCCAGGGCTGAAATCTCCTCTGCCACATTCCAACCTTCAACAAGGTCTGCAGTTCTGATTTATAAACCCTGGGGAAAAAACATTGAGAAACCCTTGACAACTGAATAGTGCTACAAAGAGGAAAAGTGCTGTCTAATACCTCATGGAAAGCAGAAACCACATATTCCTGGAGCTCACCAGTGTGTCACAGCTGGTTTACCACAGCAAGCTCACCCTGAAACTCAAATCAGCTGGAGAGTCATGACAACAGAAGTGCCCCTTCTAAGAGTGGTTAGATCCCACCACCAGGGCTACACACTGCATTAAATCCATTTGCCAAGAGAAAGCAAACTATTACCAGTGCCTGTCTATCAGCTCAGCATCCAAAGCCATCATCTCAACTCAGCAGAAGCAACAGGATGCTTGTGATCACCCAGCTGAAGCTGCCCCCAGCTTGAACTGTCTGAATTAAAAAACAAAGAGCTCTGTTCAGCTCTTGGCTAATGCAACAAGGGCTTTCTCCTCTTCTGCAGCATCAGAAGTGTCAGGTTAAAAGTCCTTCCCCAAGTCTGAGCAAGCAGAGATCTCAGAGCTCTGAGGAGCTTTAGAAGGAACCTGGAGTAACTGTAAATATGTAAGGCAAGAAGCAGTAATGCACTGTCACCTTCTAGATGCTTCAGGAGGTTATTCAGCCATGGCCCTTCCTGAAAGGGAATGCAAGGCCTGGCTACCTTTTAGATCACAGAATGGCCCAGGTTGGAAGGGACCTTAAAGATCATGTAGTTCCAACCCCCCTGCCGTGGGCAGGGACACCACACACTAGAGCAGCTTGCCCAGGGCCACATCCAGCCTGGCCTTGAACACTGCAAACAATAAGTAAAGTGGAGGCCATGAGGAGAACCTAGCAGAGATGATCCAACACACACACTGGTCCTGGTGCAGAGAGCTGAGCAGAGGTGACACTTAGCTCTGCTAAATGTGCTCCCAACTACAGCCACCACCTCTTGGAACTGAATCATAGAATGTCCTGAGGTGGAAGAATCCCCAAGGATCATTGTCTATGCACAGGATAATCCCAAAAGTCACACCATGTGTCTAAGAGCATTGTCCAGATGCTTCCGGAATTCTGTCAGGCTTGGTACTGTCACTACTGCCCTGGGGAGCCTGTGCCAGTGCTCCACCCCCCTCTGGGGGAAGAACCTTTGCCTAATACCCCACGTAACCCTGCCCTGGCACAGCTCCATGCTGTTCCCTCAGGTCATAGTGCTGGTCACCAGAGAAGAGATCAGCTCCTGTCCCTCTGCTTCCCCTTGTGAGGAAGTTACAAACCACAACTGAGTGTGGTCTTGGCCACCACAAAGCATCTCAGACCAGCCCCTGGATGCTGTCAGCTTTGCAAGCAAGCTGTCACGTATCTTTCAGTAAGTATTACACTCACCCAGTGAAAGGAGGAAACCAGACAACAGCAGGCATTAGGAAAGGTATTGGGTCACCGCATGCAGAGGATGGCGGGCTTTTTCCAGGTGCTGATTGGACGCGCGGGGTGTCACTCTTGCTTCCCCGCGCTCCTATTGGCTGGAAGCGCTTTCTGCCCCGCCTCCCCCCTTACATTGCTGCAGAGCGAGTTTGCCTTGTCGTGGAGGTTATGGCCGTGGGCGGGAAACGGCTCCTGAGGTCCTAGCACCCCTGAGGTTTCTCGAGATGCTGGGATAACAAATTGCACACTCAGTGTTTCAGAAGGAATGAACACAGGATGTGAGAGAAGCTGGAAGAGAAAGGTGCTTCATCACCAGGGTACCAAGCTCACCTGCCTCCATCCCCATCCTCAACCACCCTCTGGTCCCAGAACCAGCAGCTGCTGGTGGGAAGCACACACAACTGCTGAGGTTGACATTTCCATTTGCTTTTGGTACACACTTCAAACATGTTTGCAAACATTCTTCTTTCCTGCAGAAACAGCACACAGCAAGCCCTGCCGCAAACAAACCAGAATAACGAAGAGTTAAATAGTAACAGGATGTTGCCATTCTAAGAAGCTGAATGAAACCACCCAGATGCCTGCTGGAGTTCTCAGCCCTAGCCACTGCCTTCTTTTTACTACTTGCAACACACAGACACTCCAGAGGAGCACACAAAAGGTGCACAGCTGCCTTTTATCACTTAACAGGAACACTGATTGACATCCATACCCTGTTCTGAACTCAACAGCTAGAGGTGCCTGCTCTGGTCCTTCTCCTGGAAAGCTCAGCCCCCATTCCCAGCTCTGCTTTCTGTCCAGCACATCTACCACTTCAAAAGCACCTTATTTCTCCATCCCACCACCTACCCTGTGGGCATTTCTTCCTTTTCTCCAGGCTGAATGGAAGCTGGGAAGAACACTCCTTCTGATGACACAGGACAACTGGTGAAAAATGGAGATTTACTGTCCTTTCCTGACCACTACCAGGGGCAGTGTCAAAACATTACTTCTGTAATGATTCCAGGGCCTGAACTTCTCAGGAAGTACCAAACAGCAAGAAGAAACATGATTTAAAAGATTAAGTCAAAATGCTTAGTAAAGAGGGATTAAAGGATTTTTTGTGTTCTTGATACCTAGTTTAGTGGTGTGGGGGTGTTGGGTTAATAACTGGACTTGATCTTGGAAGTCTTTCCCCACCTTAATGACTGAGGATATGCCACACAGTGTAGCGGGAGAACTGGGGGTTGGAAGGCAAAGGATGCAGTCACTAGCACCCTGATAACATTGCCCCCTCCTTCAGGGGATTTTTTGCCATGGAAAGCATGCTGGGGGCTGCTGGAGCAGGGGCAGGCTGTGCAAGGCTTGCTGGAGGACCCAGAGCCATCAGGAGCAGTGGCAGCTCAGGACATGCCAAGTCACCCAGAAGCAGTTGTGCAGAGCACAGCTCACCACAGACTGGCCTCCGAGGAGATGCTAGCTGAGCACAGGGACACACACTGCTCTGTGTGCTGCTCCCTGCAAGCACTGCTCTTGCACAAGCCCAGAGGGGCTCTTCTCTGTTCCTCCAGCCAAAAGGTTGCTGCTGCAGGTAGGGCAAGGATTCTGCAACCCTTACATGCAGCACTCACAAAATGGTTTTTCTTTTCCCCCTGAAGAAAATCTGCATCAGCACAGATCAGCCTCTGCATCAGTTCACTCTCTCTAGATTTACATCAATTCCCCACACTCCAAGCATCAGCCAGGAACATTGCATAGAGTATGAAGTTAAAAAATACTTCTGTATTCCTATTAAATGCAAGGCTTGCTTCTAAGAAACAATAGACATTTTTATCTCTACTCTGCAAAGCAGGACACTGAGGAAACATGAGTAATAGATCTCCCCTTCAGAGAATCAACCATAATAAGCTAATACAAAGTTCTGTCATGCTCTGGACTATCTGTACAAGCAGCAAAACAAGAGAGTGTCACTGCCAGAACTAAACCAGTTTATCTGCAGAGTTCCCTAGACCTGAAGATCCATTTGGAAGAAAACTGCCTAGGTTGTATCACTGCTAAACTTCACCTATCTTTGGCCACAGAGCTGGTAGTCCACAGACAGACATTGCCAGCTACTCCCAAATGCCAGAGTTTTCACTGGGAGTGAACTCCACACATTCCCAAGGGAATTCACAGCAAACAAAAACCCTGTGGTGCTCCTCTTTAGAAAATCCTTTATGGCATAGGGGTGACAACAGATTGCACATTGTGCTTTTCCCATCACAAAGCAAGTTGGGGAGTGCAGAGGCTTCAGCATCAGCACACACTGCACACATTCCATTTCTAAATACTCTTTGACTTGTAAGTAAGGGGAACCAGAACTACCTCCCTGGCTTTCTCACAGCACTCCAATCCCTAGCTAGTACAAACCATGAGGAGATATTCAATAGCAGCTTTCCTAAGGATAAATACCTCAAGAAATAAAAAAACAAACAACCCACAGACAAATTCAAAGCCACTTTGCAATGCTGGCAGGAGCTACTCTCCTTTGCTTTCTGGCAGTGGAAGCTGAAGTAGGTGGAGTTAGCAGAAATTATCAAGACTTTGTTGATAACATTATCAACACAAGATGATGATAATATAAAACCCCACACCTCCAGGTTCTATCAGCTACCTTCACACAGAACTTTTAGTTTGGTAGAAACAGCCTTGCTCTGTAAGCCAGCTCTGTGGTAACAGCATGCTCAATATACAGCAAGTTTTACATCCTACTGGTTCTCCAACTCTCTTCTCTGTTTTTCCCCCCTCCTACCAGTAAATATTTCTGCCCTCTCAGCCCTGAAGTAGAAAAGCCCAACTGAACTGCAGAGCAGGCTCCTTTCACACCAGCCACAGTGCAAACCCAAGCCCAGGGGGAAGGAGACAATGTGCCACAAGATTATCAGCACTGTCTCATTCCCCAAGAAACCTAACTACACAAGAACCTGGCTCTCCAGAGCCATTGCTGCTAACCCCACACCACATCCACAGCACTTAAGAAAGGAAAAGAGAAATCTGCTCAGCACAGAAGCCTTGTGCCTACTGCTGCCTGCACCCAGGCAAAGTACAGAGAGTGTGCTCTGCTCTGCTCCACACAGGATGGGTTACATTTGTGATTTAAAAAATGCAAGTTTCAGTCATGGTAATAACCACATTCTGTGCACTTTGCCCGAAAATGCCTCCAGGATCACTGTCACAGGAGGAAAGGGATGCAAAATTCCCCTCTGTCTGTTTTCTAAAGGCTAGTGGAACCTACAGAGTGTAGTCTGGTTGAAGGAGGCAATTAACCTTCCTCCAGTCAAACACTCAACCACTTCAAAGCCACAAAGCTATCTGCATATGCTCCAAAACACACCAAAAATTACCACCAGGTTGCATTGCTAGGTGCCAAAGCCACGCTTGCCTTTTCCCAACCACTCTCCCCATTCCCATGCCATACCGCTGCCTGTGCCCAGTTAGGAGACAATCGCATTCCTGGGAGCTAGGCTAGCGTTTTAATGCTCTGGGGATGAGCAAAGGGGGTTATAGCACACAAAGGGAAGGCAGAATCTCGGCGAGCACTGACCTTTCCGATACATCCAGGCTGCTCCCCGCAGTGAAGGCTGCCGCGGGGCTCCTGCTGAAGGCAGCGGCGGCAGCTCCGCTCCCTCCCTCCATGTTGCGCACACACACAGGCAGCCAGGCAGGCACACAGCCTCCCGCACGCTGCCTCTGCACGAGCAGCTGCCTGGAGGCTGCCGGAGGGAGCTGGCTACGAGCAAGGGCTGAGGAGGGAGGTTGCGTCCTTCCCCTCCTTTCTCCACTCTCCCCCACCTCACAGCACCCAGGCTGCTAGTCAATGACACGGGAACACCATCTGCTTCCCATCGCCAATGTCAGCCCTGCCGAGCTGCTCTGGAACGCTGGAGCTAACCTCCACCCCCAGAAAAAGGGAGACACATGAAAAGCACAATCCAGGCTGCGATCCTGGGCTTCCATTCTGCCTTCCCTCAGCAGCACTGATTCACCTTTTCCCGAGACTGTCACAGGCATTTCAGCTGTAACCCTTTCTGGGCTGGAAGGAGGTAAGGAAATGTCTTTGTCCTGTTCCTCAGATCCATCTAGGGATGTTCTTAGCAGCTCTGGGTCTTTTCACCCCTAAATAAAGCTCCAGCAGCTCTCCTGCAAGTGCCCAGTACGAGTCCTAAGAGCAGGAGTCTATTGCCAGCTCTGTAACCTCAGCTATGTCTTTGCTGCTCTGCTTCCTCCTCTCTGAAAACAGGATAATATTTACTGGGTTCCCAGAGGACACTTGTAAGGC
This sequence comes from Bucco capensis, assembly GCA_013396975.1. NCBI lineage: Eukaryota > Metazoa > Chordata > Aves > Piciformes > Bucconidae > Bucco > Bucco capensis. The sequence goes on from VWZO01009808.1 coordinate 145,159, forward strand.
TTAATTAATTTCTGTGTTTATGCAGCTGGTTTTAAAAGGAGCTGTGTAAAAACTGGTATATTTTCTAGCTTAGGCATTCAGCCATAAATAGGAAGTCAGTATTATTGCCCAACTTCCCATTAAAGGGCTGAGATCTTTCACCAGACCACCACTGCAGCAGTCAAGATGATGAGATAGCTGTAAGAGGCAGTGAGGTCTAGCAAATAAAGAGCAAAGCTTGGATGATGGATGAGTGCCTTTCAGTCCTGGCTTTGCCATTAGCTTGCAGCATGACCTTGATCAATTCGTTTTAATCTTCCTGATTAAAGCAGAGAGCTGTTCTCACCTCTAGAAAACAAACCAAGTTTGTGCTATTATCATCACTGCTGTCTGCTGAAGCTCTAGCTCAAACCTGCAAGCTGGAAGCTGTAGCTAAGCATGTTAAGATAGTGTCTGGACACAGCCTGTGGAAACTCAGCTTATCTGAAGGTACCTGATTCTGCACATAGCTCCTTTCAGCTCAGCAGCACTGCTGAGGAGGATCTGGGTGATCAGTTTAGAGTGAGGATTTCAGGTGTGTGAAATATAGACTAGAAACATCAAATCATTTTAGTTGGAAAAGACCTTTAAAGATCATCAAGTCCAACTGTTAAACAGCACTGCCAGATCACCACTAAACCATGTCCCTCAGCACCACATCTCCATGGCTTTAAAAGCCCTCCAGGGATGGAGACTCCACCACTGCCCTGGGCAGCCTGTGCTAGGGTCTGCCAACCCTTTCAGTGAAGAAACTTGTCCTAATATCCATCCTAAGGCTCTCCTGGCACAACCTGAGGCCACTTCCTCTTGCCCTATCACTTATTACCTGGGACAAGAGATCCACAGGGATTGGTGGAGTGAGAAGGTCTCCCCTCAGCCTTCTCCTCCTCCAGTCCCTGGGCACCACTGAGCAGAGTGTGGCCTCAGCCTCTTGCCCCCTGCACCCTTGGTGAAATACCAAGTGTAGGAAGACAGAAGATACACAAAATAAAAAACACTTTTTGTTGTTTAAAATGCAACAGAAGAGACTATGTCACCCCAAATTGTACAACTATGATGTTCTCAGTTTGAAATGGTGGATCAATGCTCTTTGCTAAATGCTGGACAACAATAACCTTGTTAATTAGACCTAATGCATAAGGACACACTCCTGCCACCCATTAGTTCAGCAGTTACAGGAGAGGGGAAGAGGAAAGCTTGGGGAAGCATGAGCAAAGTCAAACAGGTTATACCTGTTCGTGCCTAGAAAGCCTAATGATTGTTTCTAAATCCCTTTCTCCCAACACTAATTTTCCTTTATTTCACCAAAACTGACATGCAGGAATGAGGCATGCTAAAGATAGGAGAACTGAACAGGCAACATCACACCCATTTAGGGAAAAAAAAACCCTCTTCTGGCTTGGCCTCAGGAGCTGCTGGACTGTGGGAGCTATTCCAGCTCTCCCTCCACTACCTCCCTGTGGCAGACACCAAACAATACCAGATGGATTCATCTTGGGGACTATATTCCTCAATTTGTGGTCTTGACCCTTCTGACTTGCGTGGATAAGTTAATTCAACTGGAGTCAAACTTCATGACAGGAGATAAGAGCAGCATAGTGCAGAAGTGAAGGTGTCCAGCACCCCAAAGCACTGGCATTACTGAGAACACCAGGGGAGAAAGTCTTGGAGCTGCACCCTCAGGTAAGCACAGAGAGGATAAGCCACTGCTTAAGAGATCAAAACTAACCCCCAGCTCTGTAGCTGTTAGCCCAAGTGATCTGTGTTCAATCCAAGCTGAATGAAACCATAACCAACACAAAGCAAAGACAAAGCTGGTGTTTTATGAAGTGCTAAAGCATAAAACCTCAGCAGATACTGTCCACACTGCACCTGTAACAGCTTAAGGTCTCCTATTGTGCTTAGCAGCAGAGTAGAAGTAGCTGTGAGGAAAAGCTGAAGCAAATCTCTTTACTGTAGAGCTCCAAAAGAGACTCTTGCCAACTAACTGCAACCAATGACTGCTCCAGAGGAGATGCACTTACCAGTGCATGGAAGTCTAGCATAGCCACTACCACCAGCATCCAGCTGTGTGTGGCACAGAAGATCCTACCCTGCTGCTACTTTCCATGCTGTATGCCAGCACCACTGCTGCTAATGGCATCCTGGGCTGCAGCAAGAAGAGTGTGGCCAGCAGGGCCAGGGAGGTTCTGCTTCCCCTCTACTCTGCCCTGGGGAGGCCACAGCTGGAGTGTTGTGTAGTTCTCCTATCCTCCCTGTTTAAGAGAGACAGGGAACTTCTGGAGAGGCTCCAGAGAAGGGCTACTGAAATGCTGAGGGGACCTGAGCACCTCTGTTATGCAGAGAGGCTGAGAGAGCTGGGGCTGCTTAGCCTGGAGCAGAGCAGCCTGAGGGGAGATCTGAGCAGTGCTGAGCAATCCTTAAAGGGTGGGGGGCAGGAGGCTGGGGCCAGGCTTTCTTCTGGGGTGCCCAGGGACAGGACTAGAGGCAATGGGCACAAACTAGCACCCAGCAAGTTCCAGCTGAACAGCAGGAGGAACTTCTTTCCTTTGAGGGTGGTAGAGCACTGGCCCAGGCTGCCCAGGGAGCTGCTGGAGTCTCCATCTCTGGAGATATTCCAAATCCAACTGGACACATCCTGTGCAAGCTGCTCTAGGTGATCCTGCTCTGGCAGGAGGGTTGGACTAGATGATCTCCAGAGGTCCCTCCCAACCCCTAACACTCTGTGATTCTGTGAACCCCAGCTCCTCCTCTCAGCTCTTCATCTGTCACGTTGTCTTCATCACACATCACCTGTTGTCTTGCACTTTGGCTGTAGCTCCAGTGAGGCCAGAGACTCTCTCTTGCTTTTTATTTCACACATTGAGTGTCAGAACCTCCAAAGATCTTTAAGACATCTCTCCAAAGACCAGGCTCAAAACTGTGCTACAGCTGATCTGAACTAAGCTTTACTGTAGATGAGCTGGATTGTTTCTGCTGAAGACAAGTTTTGACAGTAATGGATCAATTTTTCCTCACACAGACAAGATCTAGTCTCCAGTTTGCTACTTCTTATCCTTATTTAGGGCTTAAATTATCACAATCATAGCAAAACAATTAAAATGTTGACCCAAATTGTGGTGTGATATTTTGTTTAATTAAGAGAACAGAGCAGAAAGATAGCACTGACTGCAAACTCTAATTTGCTGTTAAATTAGCAATGGGCTTGGAAACATTTTATCTCTTAATCCTTGGGGTAACAGAGGGCAGAGCAGAATCAAAATTAACAAATCTCCAAACTGGAAAGCTTTCCTATGACACAGTTGTGCTCATGACCAACTTACTAACTGCCAGGTTGATAGATCTCACAGGAATAATAATTAGATTTACATAATAAGTGCATGAAAAAGAGTGTGACCAGCAGGTCAAGGGAAGTTCTCCTCCCTCTCTGCTCTGACCTACTGAGAACACATCTGGAGTCCTGGGTCCAGGTCTGGGCTCCACACTTCAAGACACACAAGGAGCTCCTGTAGAGAGTCCAGCAGGTGCTCCCGGGANGGATAATGATTCAGCTTTCTGCTACTACAGAAACTTTGGGAAACTGCAACAAGAACTCCTGGTTCAGAGAATTCTCTCCTAACTGAAACTTCTGTCAGCTATGTAAAGTCTATCCAAGCTGAGTACCTCTTGCCACCTCTGCCAATGCAGTCACTCCTCTTTTGTTAGTTCCTCTGAGTTTAAACCCTGTTCCATTTAAAAAGATAAAAAAGCCAAACAAGAGTGGATTTTAACTTTTCCAATTGCTTGAGGTAAAGGAGGAGCAAGGATGCTGCCAGCCAGCCTTCCTCCCTTGCTCTTAGCATAATTCTTCACTCAATTAAAAATAGATTGCAATTAATAATGTATGCTTGACAAGATAATATAGGACTGCTTTTGATTCCAAAAGCAAATGAATTTAATGGGAAAATATTTCAATGCTGAGCTATTGTTGAACAAGTGACCCGAAGCAGCAGCACTCTGAGGGTGTACACTACAGCCACACTCCTAGCTAAGGCACTGCTCAGCACACACTGACATGTCAGCACACATGCAGGCCAACTGCACACCTGCAACCAAGAAACTCAAAGATCTACCAGAAAATCTTGCTGTGAGACTGAGATTGAGTTATATACCAATCTGCTCTCTCCTGAAGGGTGTGACAGGACATTGGCCTTCTCTGAGTCACAGAGCACAGGCATTCACAGCCTGGTCAGTCTCATGGTGTGTGTGAAAAATGGGGTTTTATATAGCTGGGGGACTCCTATGAATCACAACAGAAGAAAGATCAAATCAGACTGCAACTTCTGACTGACAAAACACATGTAAAAGCCTTTCCACCCCTCACCACATCAGACACTCCTCTTGCACAGTTAAAGCTAAGGGATGTTCTGCACGGCTGGCTCGAGACATGCTTTCCCCATAGACATGCCACCCTGAGCAGTTTGCAGCAGACACCAGCCAAGCTTCATCCAAAGGGAGTTTGCATTCCTGCACCTCCTCCCCTCCATGAACTCTGCTCAAGGCTCTCTTTAAAATACAAGCTCTTGCCACTACTCTACACCTCCACAATTAATCATCTTCAAAAGCCATTTATACAGCTCTAGAGTAGTCCAGCTCCCTGACAGTTACTGCCACACTGAACTCCTTGGTGTAGACCATCTGATGATGGCCAACTCATCTGCTAGAGGTATATTACCAATTTCTCTCTAAATAAACTAGAGGGTATATGTGTATGTGGTATCAGGGGAAGGAGAGGAGGACAAACAATTTAGGACCCCAGTAAAAAAGTCAGCCCTGCAAACACCTCACATAAGGAGTGCTTTGATTGATATAAGACAGAAGGGAAGAGACTTTTTAAGCAGTCAGACTGTGATAGGACAAGGGGGAATGGCTATAAGCTGAAGGAGGGGAAATTTAGATTAGAAGGAAGTTTTTTACCCGTAGGGTGGTTAGGCACTGGCACAGGTTGCCCAGAGAGGTTGTGGCTGCTCCATCCCTGACAGTGTTCAAGGCCAGGCTGGATGCAGCCCTGGGTGACCTGGGCTAGTGATTGGCATCCCTGCTCAGTGTGGGGAGGTTGGAATTAGATGATCTTTAGGGTCCCCTCCAACCTGCCCATTCTATGATATGATATATGCAGATGAGAGAACCACCTCCTCTCACACTGGGTACATCACACAGAGCATCCTCAACTCCCAACCAAGCCTTTGTTTTCAAGGTGTCACCTACAACTTTGGTTCTAACACAGGCTGTTAAAGGACCATCCACCAGCACAGCTATTGCTAGAGGTGCCAAGCAAGCTTGCAGAACACCTCCACCAGACTGAGCCATCAGTCACAGCTACAGACCAGTAGCATGAGATAGTTAATGACACTTTTGCCCCACACTAATGCAGTACAGACTGACCCAGCCACAACCAAACCCACCATGACAATGCTTAAATCCTTCCTTGGCTGAATACAAGTGTAAGACTACAATAGGATGCTTACACCTCAGCTTGATGAGAAACAACCTGCAAAAAGGAAGCCAAGGAGCAGCTCCCCAGCTCTTAAATCCTCTATGACACAAATGGCATGTGGTTTTAGGTCATGAACCATAATCTTCACTGCTGGAATCCCTGCCAGGAGTAGGAGAAAGAGTACTCCCTGCAAATTGTTAGTGAACCCTGGTTCCAAAGAGAAGAAGGGCAGCCAGCCTGGTGGAGAAGAAGAAGAAGAAGAAGGGCAGCCAGCCTGGTGGAGAAGAAGAAGAAGAAGAAGGGCAGCCAGCCTGGTGGAGAAGAAGAAGAAGAAGAAGGGCAGCCAGCCTGGTGGAGAAGAAGAAGAAGAAGGGCAGCCAGCCCTAGATGACTAATTCCAGCATTCCCACACTGCTTCTCTCCCTCTGTCCAATGGTCTGAGCAAGCTGCTACAAGTTTGTGCTTGTATAGATGCTTTGCAATGTTGCGTGCAAGGTGTGGCTGTGCAATCCACCTGCTCATATCCAACAATCCCTCAGCCACCTGCCCTCTAGGGAACATGGAACATGGCAGGGAGGGAGCATGGACCCCTCAAAGGTGTCTTGGAAAAATAACTCTGCACTACAAAGGGAAACCAGCAAGCTTTGTTAAATATTTACATCTGCAGAATTTAGCTCTGGATAAACATCACCAGCCTCACAGATGTTCAGGAGCAGTTCATGCCTTGCACTAGCTTCCCACTTCATTTTTGGATAAGGACTTGGAGGCCTGTTTCTCCTGAGCCTAGAGAAAATGCAAGGTAAGCTACTAGCACAAAAGAAAGTCCTGAAGGATGGTGAAGAGCAACATGAGAGGTTCAGTAGTAGCAGTGAGAAGCAGAGGCAGGCTCAGGGAGAGGAGAAAGTGAGTGGGCACCTGACACCACTCTGAAGAACTTTGCCACCTTAAACTCATGGGAAGAGCAAAACTCTCTTCTCACTGAAGTTGGGTGATGGCCCTGGACTGCCTAGCCAGTGAAGGAGAGCCACAGCTTGAGATGTTCTGTGGTGGAAGGTAAAGTCTGGAATCAAAGTCTGAGTAATAGGGAAGCAGATCAAATGGCAATAAGTACAGGGACATTTCACTGCCAGCAGCTCAAAGGCCTCAAAGCTAACAGCTTCCTGACCCCCAAAGGACAGCACCTGAGGGAGCAACCTCCTCTCCACTGCAAAAGCTTAGCAGTACAAAGGAAACCGACAGAACATCCTGCACGTGATTTGAGCATCCATGTATCTAGAACCAGAAGAGACTGCACAGTAGCTGTAAAGTTTCAGAGGCTTCCTCCCTCTCACTGCTGAGCATCATTCCACACTGCCTCCAGTCCCTTTCCAGCCAGCAGCTCTTCACATGCAAGCTAAACATCTCTTTTGTCATAGGAGCTGATAAACACATGTGTTAGCTCTGCTGGGAGTCCAGGCCACCAGAGCAGCTCACCTAAAGGCTGCAGAAAGATACCTGAGAGGATTGTGCAGTCCTTCGTCTGCTCCAGGCAGGATCCAGCTCCATGCTTGCATACCAGTGAGCTTCCCAGCTCAGAGGGGGGAATTCCATTCAGCACTTCTCCTGGAGCTGTCATGCATCCAGGATCTGAACACACAACCACACAAGGGACTCCAGGTAGGCTTTTTTCTTTTTCCCCCAGGCATAAAGCTAGCAATATGCTGCTCTGGCTTAGATTAGCCAGGCATGGTTCCACTCACAGCAATACCCTGTAGTAATTCTGCCTCTCTCACCTCAGGACCCTCGGGGATGAAAGAGGGGACTAAAAGAAAAAATAAATCTAAAAAATAGAAAATAATAGAAAATAAATAAAAAAATAAAAAAAA
>VWZO01009809.1:1752-85022 GCA_013396975.1 Bucco capensis
CAAATATTGTCTCCTAAATTATTACTCCTGTCACATGACAAGGTGACATCTCAGCACAAGGTATGTACACAGAGCCTGCAACTGAATTTGCTCATCGAACGCTGGACACGTTAGCCTTAAGTGCAAAGAAGAATTGGTAGCACAGCAGAGTAACAAACTCACTCATCGAGAAGAGCAGCTCGTGTTGTACACATTTTTCCTGGCTTGTTTCCATCTGGATCATACCACTCCTTGGTATCAAATCTCTCAGAGGGAATTTCCACTGTGCAGTTCTTGCCTTCCTCCAGGACTTTCCAGAAATTGTCAATTCCATCACCTGTCGTACAGAGGTTTTAAAGTCGATTAAATTATGTGCTCCCCCTCACCTACGCTCACTCTGGGCACAGTCCCTTGCAAGTTTCAAAGCAATGAATTCTACAAAAGGAAGGGAGGAACATGTTGGTTTCCTCCAGCCCAACAATAAGGAGTGACTGTGCTTTTCAATGCTCAATGCTCAGCAGCCTGCTCTGCTTTCACCCAAAACTTACCTCCAGGAAAGTTGCATCCTATTCCAACAATAGCAATTTCATCTGCTGTGTCCACCTCCATCTCCTGGGCTACACAACAGAGGTATAAGTGTCAGCCAGCTCAAATAATTATGCCTTTATCATTAAATAAATATTAGGTTAAATGGCGAACTTCCCACAAACACATGTACTTGTTGTAAGCTTGATTGATCTTGAATAATCTCTTTTGGTTGTGATGAGAAATGACACTCCCCACAGGTGACCATTGCTACACAGTATTTTTCTTCTTGTGTCTACTTTAGAGGAAAACCCTGATTATTCCCCAGACTTCCTCATTCACAAACCCTTCCTTTTTACTGTTAACCTCTGCTACTCCTACCACCAGCTCATCAGCTCTTGAGCCTCTTCCCAGATCACTCCTGCTTCATTTCTTGTGTACAGAATGAATTCTGCATTCACCAAGGCACACTTTCAGCTCTATCAGCTCTCTTTGATTTACAAAGCAGATCTCCCAAACAGACTCTGCAAATTACCAGCAAAAATCAGACCATGAAAGCAGACAACAGACAGACAAACAGCTGAAGGAACAAAAGGTGCATCTTCCACACCCCAGAAGAATGCCTGGAAAGAAAACCCGTGGTTGAGAGCTCTGCTTTGCTGGATCCCAAGTTTGCCTTAGCTCAGTGTTGACACAGCTTATTTTCAAGTGCAAAACATCATAAACTTCCAATTGCCCATGGCCATAACTATACACTTTATGTCAAAGTTACATAAAATAAAACAGCTTCCTGAAATGTTCAATTATTTTTCCTTATTATACTGAAATATTGAGCAAAGTTTAAACAATTTATGATTTCTCCTCAAAGATGTAGAAAAGGCTCCAACTGTTAAGTGAAATTACATTTCTTGAGAACTCATGTCATAGAAAATTAACCTAGAAGGAATCATCATTTGCTGATGGCTTTTTAGGCCATGCAGGAAAATGCATATATAATAAAGATTATAGAATCTATGATTTGATTCTGCAATCTAATCCTTGTCACCTGCCCATTTTCCTGCATGGTCTAAGAAAACACCAACAAAAACCCAAGGAGAATCAAACACACCCCTTTGAATCTTCAAAATCCCAGAGAAGATCCTATTCAGAGACATATATCATGGTGCTCCAAATGAAAGCATAAAGATCTCAATCTGAGACACATCAAATATATCTTTGGCATCTGTAGAGTTATTACGTGAGCTATGTAAGACTTACCTTCTATCGTCCCAGTAGGGTGCACTAATAGGCTGAGTCTCTGGAAGTCCTTTATATAGGATTCTGTAAGGTTTCTTCTTGAAATGTGTGTGTGAACGCCTTCCAAAATAAAAAAAAACCAGCAAATGAGTCATGTTATTAGTCACTGGCCATGACTAAGGTTCAAATCTACTTCCCTGAAGAAGTATATTCCTGATAAAATCAGGTTTTACACCAGGACAAGAGTAAAAACTCTGTCTTATCTAACTTCTTATAGCTAGCAAAACAATAAAGGGGAGATACCCTTGCCATGTAACAGCCCATAAAAATTTTATGAACTTAAGAATATGATTTAAAAGGCTCTAACGTAAGAACTTAATTTGGTTTGCTCTTAGTATCAACAAATCTGAAGTGATGTGTAAAGCCCCACCTGTTTGTTGAGGGCACTGCTTCTGAAAACTAAGCATGAACTATCTATAAACTTAAACCCTGAGTTGCATGTTTGATTCCACAGCTGCATTCTTTTACTGAGCAGGATCGCTTAAGTCTGCAAGTACTAAAAGCCTTGTCGAAAGATAAGTAGTCCCAAAATATTTCTAAGTCCATCAGGACATTAAAAGCAATATTGAGTTTTCCTTCTAAAAACTGTCATCTTCCTAAAAGCGAAACAAGCAGTAGAATATCCAGAAGTAACCTCCAAAGGATCAAGTCTAGTAGTCTCTCCTAGAGGCCTGATTTCACCTCAACCACTCAAATTCATCTTTCTCCTCTTCTTTCCAAAGGAAACACAGGGTTGGATGAACTAGAGAGTTCACATATGGTTAATGTTTTCCCTGGTCATGGGGCCCAACTCTTTCCAAAAAGACATCAAAAAATCACTGTGCTGAGAAGAAACAGTTTATTCTGCAACTGAAGAGCTTTGTAACCTGCTCTGAGTAGCTCAAATTCTGCTCTCCATTTCATAGCTGTAAATCTCAGTCACTCACTTCTATGAATTCTGAGGAAGCTACTGAATGATTTAAGTAAATTAACCCACTTATCTCATGTTGCTACAAGGTTGATGCACAAGGTGGGGCTAGTGTGAAGCTGATTTCAGAATCCCCATCTTTTACAAATCTGAAGAGCACTCTTGGCAGTGCTGGTACCATTAGCATCCTCTGGTAGAGCAGGATGTGGGTTTATCAGGTGAACTAACTGTGGAACCTCCACTACGTTTTCACAATCACCATCTGAAAGCAATAAAATGCGAAGCCATATTTCAAGGTATTGACAAGAATATTGAAATGAATCCTGCACAACTGTGGCCATTAATTTCAATGCAAGTTTAACCAATTTGCACACCAGTGACCCAAACACAACATGAACAATTTCAACTCTAATGGAGTTAAGGATGTGCTGTTAATGTCATAGTTCAAAACCTAACACTGGTTTATAGTTACCAGTGTGTTGCCTGAGTGCTGGTGACTTGCACTAGTTTCATCACAGCTAGAGTATGTTCACAAACCCAAAGTAAGGCAAGAATTGCTCCATCCAACTGAGCAACTCTTCTTGAGCAATGCTAGGAACAGAAACAAGAACTAAGCATGGAAGAATGTGTAGCAATAACTGATTGAGCCTAAGATTGTTGACATAAACAGCCTATTTATAACCAAATTAGAAGAAGTTGGTTTGTCTTCAAGTTTATTGCGTATTTCATCTGAATTTAAAAGTTCAAAATGGCAATAACAAAGACCTCTCATATGGGAAGCACTACATTTGTTTTGTCTCCAACATCATTACAGTGCTCACCTCTGAACCTAATTCTTTGATTTGTTCTATCCAAATCTATGTCTGATAATTCCAAAAGGACAAATAAAATGTGTGTTCTTCCTCAGGTTTTCAAACCAACGAGTACATCCTGCCATGACTCAGATACAAGAAAATAGCTATTAATTTGACTAGTCTTCATTCTTTCAATGAAGTTTTCCCTGCCTTCTGGTGAGACGCTCCAGTTGGACTGGATTTACCTCAGAGACAACACAGAGAAAAACCAAAAAGGAAAGTCCTTTTAAAGTTTTTTAGTTCCAGGTAGGTATTAGGACAAAAATACCTGTGGGTTCCTTGTTTCCATCAGGACACAAGAAGGCTTACTGTGTACATCACTAGAAGATGTTTCTTCACTGAAGCGGTGCTCTGACCAGCTAGGAGGCAGCGACACAAATACCTCATTCTGCATTATCATGAAAACCTGGTAAGAAAAGGCATTGGCTCTTGGGCAGACCATTTCCTAGGAAGTCAAATTTCAGCAATTAACTTTGGACATAATGGTAATTATGTGTCATTGAATGAGGGAGCAGTATTTACTTTTTTCATTCTACACCTGTGACGTTTTCCAGTACATTATTATTATCATTGTTGTTGTTACTGATAGAGCATTGATAATGAGAGGAAGCACAGCAGGTCTCTACTATGCCAACAGCTATACTAAGCCATAGGGAGAAAAATAACCTCACCACAAAGAGAAATGTGTGTGAAAACCCCTGGTTTCCCTTGCTCTGCAATATGGAGCCTAGTTAGGAGGAACAGAAGGAAGACAAAAGAGCAGTTTCTGGCCTCTAAAGTATTTGTCTTGGTTTGCTTACTTCTTTTTTCAGGTTTAATAGTAATCTCACCTATAATTGCAAAAACAAGCCTTATATATGATGCAAAGCTGCCTGCATGAACTTGCTGAGAGCCAAAACCAATAAACTCTCCATGCCCTGCCCCTTTCAGGCTAACTGTGGGGAGTCTGCTGCCATTACTGATTGTTTGACCATGGACAAAAGCAACTCTTCCTGATGACCAACAAGATGCTACTATCTTCATCACAGTATGAAGATTTTTTGCCTACTTTTCCTAAAATGTGGCCGATTAGGAAAGGAGGGAGCACAAGAAGAGTCCGTTTTCTAGAGCTGGAATCTGGAAGCTATATGTATTGCATAAATTCTGAGCCTCTGAAGGTCCCTGAGTTATGATAATAGAAATAATCACACTAGAACCAAAATGGCCCTTAAATTAACACAGGTTTTGTGCTGAGTGGAGGGGAAGGATCACCTCTCTTACTTACTACCTACTACTTATTACCTACTAGTAATACTTTGTCTAATGCAGCCCAGGACACCGTTGGTCATCTTTGCCATCAAGGCACACTGCTGGCTCATGAATAAGGCTCATCTCATTTAACCTGAGAAACCTAAATATTAGGCATGTAGTCTGTGCTAGCCATCTAGCTTTGCTCTTCAAAGACAACAGAAAAAAACTCCACAATGGGAAAATCAGATCAATTTAGATGGTTAAAGTTAGATAAATTCACTTCCATTGATGAATGAAGTAGAAGAATTATTTACCTATACCTACTCAATATTTTTTTTATATGCAGGGATGCCATTAACTTTTTCCCACACACTTAATCTCAGATCTGAAGTAAGCTGGTTATTTAACAAGAGTACCAGTTGCTTCTTCGGAATCACAGCTTCTCAGGAAGAAACACCACATCCTGTTTAAATCCACACTTTCTCTATTCCTGATTCACCATATTGCATTTAGCTATTTCAAAATGTTTCCCTGCTAATTCTACTATTGAGTAATAGCAGGTGATATCAAGGCTTAAAGTGTTTAAAATATTCTATTTCTTTAAAAAAAATAGAATATATTTGTGCATAAATAGGTATAATTTAAAAAAAGGGAAACTAGCATTGAACTACTGGGAAAGGCCTTGCAGCCTTTACAGTAAATACAAACAAGCATTTGCAAATAATCCTAGACTACAAGAACACCAGAATGCCAGAAAACTAGAGGGACAGAATGCCATCGCAGTGGAATTCCAGAATGCCATCACAATGGAATTGCAGAATGCCATCAACAGTGTTCAGTGCATTAAGGTAAGGAATAATATGTCACAATGATCTGTACACTGTAGTGCATAAGTCATTATACTAGTGATATATTATGCTGACATCTTGAATGACACAAAGCTTATGAGCAAGCCTGGCTGGTTAGAAATGCCAGAAAAAAACATCTTTTTGTTGCAGTGGAATTCCAGAACACAAGAATGCCAGGTTGGAAAGGACCTCAAGGCTTGTAAAAGCACAGTCTAGACAAGATGACCCAGCACTCTGTCCAGCTGAACCTTAAAAGTGCCCAGCCTTGGGGAATCCACCACTTCCCTGGGGAGATTATTCCTGGTTGTTCTCATTGTAAAACAATGTCCTCTTGTGTCCAATCAGAATCTCCCCAGGAGTAACTTGTACCCATTATCCCTCTTTTCCATGTCACTCCTTGTAAAAAGGGGGGCTCCTTCTTCTTTCTAGCTACCCTTTAGATACTGGAACGTGATGATAAGGTGTTCTTTTCTCAAGGCTGCACCAACCCAGTTCTCTCAAGCCTTTCCTTTCCCAGTCCTTTGATCATCTTTGTGGCCCTACTCTGGATCCTCTCCAGCCTGGCCACATCCTGCACAAAGTGCTGTGCCCTCTCAATCTCTGTTTGCAGTGCTCCTGGTCACAGTACTCCCTAGGGACATTTAAATCTCCTGCAGTTGCTGCTGGCAGGGCTCTCTGCTCTTCTTGGGGTGCTCCTGGCTCCAGCCATCAGCCAGAGAACTGACCATTGCTGCAGTTGTGTGCCTCACCAGCTTTCTTTACTGTTCAAGAGTAGGTTATTTATTCTTTTCCCCAGCACTAGATTATTGAACAATTAACACTTTGAATGCAGAAATAAATTGGTTAAATATAATACCTCATCTGTAACCATAACATTAATACCATAAGTTCAACAGAAGCTCTCTGTTAGACAGTTGCAGCCTGAGGCCCTAGCTTACAGCTCAAGCAACTCAAAACTTCCTTGAAGCAAAGCTGCTAACAGCCCTCAGCTCAAGAGCAGAGCTGTTACAGGATTACAGACAGCAAACAAGCTTTCAGAGGCATTGCATCTTCTGGCAGTTCATAAAGGTCTTATCCAAGTGGTCAGACAACCATATAACTCTGTTTAAATGTATGTTGTACTATGAATGGGAGCTTCTAACTGGCCAAAAGTACAGGTTGCTTTGCTAACTCTTGTAGGCACAAGAGCATATGAAGAATCTTCCCATACCTTCACACATAAGACAAGCACACACACCTCAAACATACACCAGCTCATGAAGTGCAAATGGCTAATGTTAGCCAACAGAGAAGATAAGTGAAGTCAAAGGAATTGACTAATCTATTTGCAAGATCTCAGCTACACCAAGTACACACATGCATACCTACAACTAAAATAAGCAGCCAGTGAACATACAACTACATGTGTAGATAAAGACTCCACTGTAGAGATACATGTGGGACTAAGAAGCTGGGAGACTAAGAGACAGAGCTTCTCACTAATAGAAGTTTTCTTAAGTTTTACCATGTGTTGTAGGCTCCTAGCAAAGTGAGCTAAGCTCCTCTCAGGCTCCTGCAGTTCAGGGTGCACTTCTGTTTGCAGCACAAACCATTACGAAATTTCATTGCAAAACCTTACTATTGCAAATAAGCAGAGGGGGACCCGAGCAAACACAGAGGCTGGGCAGAGGCCCTGATGGCACCAAGGAGGAAGGTGGAAAAGGGTGTAGGTTGCATGGCTCTCTTCTTCCATTTCTCACCCACAGTGCTGCTGAACGGAGGAGTTACGCCTAAAATAAGAAATGTTTTGTGGAACTGATAGAGGAACAACAACTGGACTACAGGACAGATGGCTTGGTCACAGTCCCACCCACCCACTCTGCAGCACACTGCACAACAGTAGATAATGAGGCATAAGTGTTGGCCCTTTTTTGTGTCTGTTTTGGAAGGGATGAGAATACAACACCAAAACCTCAGCAACAGCTGAGTGGGTTTGTTCTCCTCTCCCCCAGTAAGATTTGAGACCTTAGCTATGGTGAGTGCTTTCTCAGGAGATAAAGCTTGTGATCACAACTGCAGAGCTAGAGCTATTCTTCAGGGTTGGTGCATTTATCACCAGCAATCTTGAAAGAATCTGTGTATGTTGCATATGAACAAACCTTACTATTCATGTCCCAACTGTGTCTTTGAGTGCAGCCAGACCTACAGTGCAGACTGTCTGGGGACCCAGTGTTGGACCTAGAGTCACAGAAATAATTGGCCCATCTATTACAAGCTAAGTCCAGCCACCCCTAGCCCCTCTAATCTCTGAGGACTGGCTAGAGTGCAAGGGGGTTTATCTCTTACTAAATCCATCTTTTATTAAATTTATCCATCACCAAACATTTCTTTCTAATTCATAACAGCACTATCTCCAACACAAGGAACAAAGAGGTGAACAACAGCTCAGGAGAAAGACTACTGATCACTCTTCTGCTCACCTGTGGGCTTGCCTCCCTGATTTCTTGCTTCCTTGCAAGCTTGGTTAAGTGGCATGTCAACAAAAGATGGAGGAAAAGAACATTTCCATAGATCCACAGAAAGGTTCATGTTGGAAGGGACCTCTGGAGATCATCTGGTTCAACTTCCCTGCTCAAGTCTGGACACCTAAAGGTAAAGCTAGTCAGCAGAGTCCTGTGAAAACAGGAAAGCTGAGGTGAGGCTCCAAAACACATTAGTAACAGGAGAAAAACAAACTTGACTTACCTACAAAAGGCATTCCATCGTGTAGATACCTGCATGTAACCACACTTCTATTTTCTACACTCCATGCCAAAACTCCAACAAAGATTATGATGTTTTATGATTAAAAATGTCTTACAAAGCATGTGTTCATCTACCATTGCCAACAGACTGGATCCACACAAAGATTTCAAGAGCTACCTCAAGATTTCAGTGAATGTTAGGGACTTAAAGGACAAATTTAATTAAAAGAAAAAAAGAATTGCTCACCCAGCAGTCAGCTAATCCAGGAGGTGAACTGACAAGATTGTCCTGTCTTCACCTTAAAAGCTCCCTGAGCTCCTGTTGTTGCCATCCTGTTCACATCCAACAGTGTTCTGAGCTGAAAAAGTAAGCAATTAAGCAAGTAAGCCTATGAGGTTCTAGACAGACACACTAGAGACTCGTATGAATCCAATCTGGTTAGCAGGCCCAGAGCACACTTAACCAACATGAGTGAGTTATTTCCAAACAAAGCACTGATGACATTCCTTTAGCTTTGTTCTGGTTGGCACTGGAGATGGTGACACATTTTCAGCCATTAGCCAGAGCTAATAAATTGTTCACCACAATGAGCTTCCAATTCACCTGTCCCCTGATGCTCCTCTAGGCACCAGGGAATTACTAGGAAGGTTTTGTACCTTCTACCCTGAATTGTTTTGTTTCAGAAAGAAAACATTAAACTTCATTAGGAACCAGAATCAACATTTCCACCTTCCAGCAAAACACTCTAGCAAAGCCAAGCTCCTTTTTGCTTGCGCTCTTGACATCCTCTTCATTCTCCTTATGCAGCCACCCATATCCATCCTGTCCTTCCTGGATAGGGAATGTTCCAAACAAGGGAACAAGTAAGCTAGAATTTCTAACAATGTTTGCAAGAAAGAAGGAAAACTCATATAAAATGCAACCTCATGGCATTCTATTTCAAGTAACAGGCTTCTAAAAGATCTCTGCAGTTGTATGTGGAAATTACTTTAGGCTACAGGGATTTGTTGAAAGGAGAGAAATCACAGAGAGATTTCCTGCCTATGAAATACAGAGCAGATATGGATTTGCATTCATGCACACTTGGAAACAAATCCTCGTGAAGCTGAGAAACTGAAGAGTGATAAGTTCCTCCACTTCATTTCATAAGAATTTACACATTAATGCTATTTTGAGTCTATAGCCACCAGCCAACCAAGCAAGCATGAGCAAGCAGCAAAGCAACATGCATCAACAACACAACCTAGTGGTGAGGCTGGCCCACCACAGTGGGCTCAGAAAGGGAAGGGATTCTCTTCTTCCAGTCTGCACATGAGACCTCTTCTGTAGTACTGTGCCCAAAACAAGAGAGAGATCAGCTTACTGGAGTGAGAAAAGTGAAGGGTCACCATGCTGGTTGGGTCCTGCAGCACACAATGTACCAAGCCAAGAGAGCTCGATTGAGTCTGGGGAAGACCAAGAGTGGGGAGGATCTTCTTGCTGTCTTCACTGTATCATGGGAAGGTGCAGAGAAGATGTCAGATTGTTCTCAGATATATGCTGGGAAAGGACAAGGACCAACTGTCCCAATTTGTACCAAGAGAAATTCCAGTAAGATATCGCAACAGGCAAAACCTGGGAATTGTCATGAATGTAATTGACTTGCCAAGTAACAATCTATTAATCACAGATTCTGGTTATCAAAGAAGGCTGAAACAAGCACTTAGGAAAAACACCCTTGCTTCCCTTCAGACTCCTCTTTCTCCTTTACCCTTTTTGCTCCTCAGTCCCCTCACCACACACCTCGCTCAGACCCTTTGGTGGGGCTGGGGTGGCACAGGAGGCTGGGGCCAGTGTGTGCATGGTTGTTCCTTCACTGGCAGCAGCCCCTTTGGGGTCAAACCTCTCAGCTTCTGCTCAAGCAGTCCCTTGGCTCCAGCCCCTGTCCAGCCATGGTCTTCTCTCTTTCTTCCTCTTTTTTCCTGCTTCTCCTTCTGCTCTGGCCGTGTTCTTCCTCTCACTTGGGGTTTGCCACCCCAACTCTAATAATTTTCAGAGGTGCCACAGACTCCCCTGAGGAGTCTCCTGGAAGTGACTGTGACTGGCTCAGGGCAGCCCCTGCAGCCCTGCTCCCCAAACCTTGACATTTCTGAAGGAAAAAATCTCACAGGGAAGGTAGTCAAACACTGGAACAGGTTGCCCAGAGGCTCTGGAGTCCCCATCCTTGCAAGTACTCCAAACACAGCAGGACAAAGCCCTGAGCCCACACCAGCCCTTCTGTGAGCAGGGTGTGGATGAGATAAGAGCCAGAGAGCCTTTCCAACCCAAATTGTTCTGTCATTTCACAAACATTCGAATCCCTTCCAGTCTCAGTAAATGTTTGGAAGTCAGAGACAGACCAGAACATGTCTGTCTCTGCATTACTGAGGACAGCTTACCCTTCAAAATAAGTAATGATTCTCTCAGTGTTTGTGAGCCAAAAAAGGCAGGGAAGCACAGCTAGAGCAGGGGACAGATCCTGTTCTAAGCTAGGAGCTGCTTCAGCCCTGGAGCCATCAGGACACCTGAGCCACAACCAAAGCTTTGTCTGCAGCTATGAGCCTTCCTGGGCTGTGCCTGAGGGAGATCCGGGCTAAATTCTCCTTTTCCTTTCTCCTTGCAAGGTACAAATGCCCCAGCACTGCCCTGCTGTGAAAGAGAGAAGATTCTGGCACCTTGGTTTGAGGGTGGAACCTCACTTTGGAATGCAGAAACATCCCTGGGCAAAGGCACTGGCAATACTTTCACAGGAACACAATGAAATCACATCTTTGATTTTCTTGTCTTCCTCCTTTCGTTATCTGATCAACTGTCTGCTCTTTTCAGAATTTATTTTCAGGGTTGAACTTAGGTCTCCTTCCTTCCTGAGAAATTCTGACACCATGTAGAGATGAGGCCACTGGGGATACTAGAAATGAACAGATTCTATGCCTGGGTCCCCACACATCTTGCAAAGATGCAAGTAAAAGCTACTGAAATTTGGGGCACCAGTTACCCATCTCAGCTCTCTTCTAGGTATGTCAGGTGGTATGTCTGCTTTGATTGTCACTATTTCATTAGCTGGGAAACACAAAGAAATATGCTATTGTTTGTATTTATTTATGTGGGAATGTTTCCAAACACTAATTCCCTGGAATCTCACTTTGAAACTTCCAGTAAAGGCAACAAAACCATCAGAAGAGAGGTTGTGCCTTCATCCACAAATACAGGAAAAGCATGACTTGCTGTTAGTGCTCTAGTGCAGTTCCTGTGCCCTGCCCCATGGAGTATTGCAGATTTTATCCTGGTAGAACTTTATATAAAATGCATTCATGAACAGGCCTGAGAAACAAGGACAAGAATCCAGACTCTTGGAGATAATACTGGCAGGTACCACCTGCTTGAAGACCAAACTGAATTGGGAGTTGCTGAAGCCACCTTCCCACATCATGAGCCAGACTGCCAAGCCTCAAAAAGAGTTAACCTAAAGGCACCTACCTGTGCCCAATGTGCTGGGTACCCCAACTGGTAACTTCTGCCACCAGGCCATTTCCTACCTCCTGATCATTTCCAGAACTTATCTCTAGCTCCTGAGGAGCCAGAAAGAAACTGAGTATGTCAGGTGGTCAATTTTTAGTGTCTATCACAGAAAGCCTTATCAAGGTTAAAAAGATCAGTAACCCTTTAGGGCTTTTTCCTTACAGTGACAGCTTTTAGCTGGACATTGTCTCTTGTCTGCTGCAACAGCACTGGATCATCCACAATCTGGTCCACTGCCAGGATATCCTAGAAGACTTCTTGGCATCTGGCCACATGGATAGGTGTCTCTCTGTAGGTTTTTTTTTACCAGCCATTGGTCTATTTTTCTCTGGAGTGATCTCTGCATAAGAGAGGCTTATCTTTTCCTGCTGGGGAAATCATTAACAAGAACTCGTCAAGTGTCTACAGGACATCAAATAGCCTTACTCCTTTTTTCTGAGGACAGAAGTGTCACATCTGAGCTTAACGTTGCCCTCACCCAGAGGGCACTGAAATAACTGTCACTTAGCAGTGCCAAGAACACCAGCCTGCAGGACGTGTTCTGGACTTGAAAAGATGCTTTCTGTCATTGTTACTGCACAAGGCTCTGGTGTACCACCACACTGAGATTTTTGTGGCTTGCTCCTTGCAATCCCCAAACCTTGTTTCAAAGTCTTTTAATTCTTCTGCTCTCACTCCCCTGGTTTGTCAATCTGTTAACACAACCACTTTCACTTTCGCTTCCAGGCAGAAGGAAAATCCTTCGTGATGAAGTAATGAGTGTAGCAGATTCCTGGAACACAGGGCCATGCCTAGCAGGACCTGGCCGGCAGCCTAGCCCGCGGGAGCCGGCCAGCACGGCAGTAGAACCGGGCTCGGGCAGCGCTCAGCACGACAGGCGCTGTACCGGCACCGAACGCGCGGCGACACAATGGGCGCTGTACCGGCACCGAACCCGCGACGGGACCAAACCGGGCAGGGGAGGCGGAGGGACGGCGGGAGCAGGCACCAACCCGCCGGAGACCCCAGACCGGGGGCGGCGTGGCGGGGGGAACCTCGTGTCCCTGCCTGCATGTCCGGGAAGCCGGCGGAAGCCCCGGTGAGTCAGAGCGGAGAGGGCGCGGCCGCCGCTCCGCCGGGAGGACCCCTGGCCGCGCAGTTGAAAACCACTCGTTACTTCCGCGGCCCCTGCGGGCGGAAGGAAACTCTCCTCCGGCGTAGCAACAAGCCTGTTAGCATCCCGTAGCACAGCCTCCCCTATGGAGCGCTGCTCCTGCAGCAACACCAACTGCGTGGAGCGGCCGCTGAAGCGGCTCTTCGCGGGGCTGGGGAGCGGCGTGGCTACCTGTCCCTGGCCCTTCGTGCTGGTGCCGCTGCTGCTGTCGGGTGGGCTCGGCGCAGGCTTCCTCTTCTTTCAGGAGAGGCAGGCGAACGACATCGAAGAGNCATGCCCTCGGAGCTGGAAGCGCTCAGCTTCACCTCCATCCAGGTAAGGTGGCGGCGGGCCGAAGGACCTGAGCTGCCCCGTGGGTGGCAAGGAGAGGAGGTGGTGGAGAGAAGCGGCAGGCACGGGCTGCAGGGTGCGGGGACCACGGGAATGCATTGGTGCCAACAGCATGAGGCTTAGCAGTGCCAGTGTGTGTGTGTATAAAAACAGGAGCACAGGTGCTTCATCTTGTCTGCCCTTGTGCTTTTAACAACAGGTGACTTACTTCAGCTCATTGTCCAGACAGCAGGAGTTTGAAGGAAATGCTGACAGTGTGATCCCACTCTTCTCCATAACATACTTCTTGACAATAACCTTTTCAATCGTCTCTTGCCTGAGGTAAAAGGTCTTCGTTCTTCTCTGCCTTGCCTACACTGGTTTCTGTTCTTGACAAGTGAAGTCATTCTTGAAGCAGCGGGCTTCATGTGACATTTAAAGATAGGCAAAGATAGTATCTTCACGTATCTTTATTTTGCCAGCTCTGCTGGTATTAATGCCAAGGTCAGTACTCATCTTTACTCTTATCCAGTAATAATGTATTTAGCATCTCCTATATAAATTAATCTTGTCCAATGCTGACACCTGGGAACTCTCCTAGCAAACAGAAGCTTCCATCAGGGGTTCTCTCCACAGACAGGATGTCCTTGCTAGCTGTGCACTTAATGGCAAGCACCTTGGTGAAATAATTTGACATGTAACTAAGATATTCCTTGAACTATTTTCAGGCTGAACTGTATAAGAAATAATGTCTGGCTTGCATGCTGTGGAGTGCTTTCTGCTGGGTTAGCTGTATTAAGCAGCTTTGGACTGATGCTCTTCTGTGGAGTGCCCTTTGTGATCACTGTAGCAAATTCACCGTTTCTTATTCTAGGTAAGTAGAAAAAGTGAGTTGGATTCAGATATGAAGACTAAAGTGGAGTTAAAACTACCTGAGTGTGTTAGTCTGTCGTGATGTGAGCATCAGCTCATACACAGCTTCATCTTGCAGGGAGGGAGAAGACATATGGAGGTTTTTATGTTTGCTTATCAGTTGCAGAGGCTCTAAATTTCAGAAAGAAAAGGCTTAAGCCAGCCTCTGCAGATCTTTATTGATAACATGCAGACTTTCTCTTCCTTGCATTAAAGCAATCAAGTTCTCTGTGCATGAGATGAATTGCTCTGAAGCTTGCCTGCTCTCTGGAAGCAGCCTGGCTCGCTGCCATCCAGTAGTTCCTTTTGACATGTTGCTTGTCTTTCTGTGCCTACTGGCAATTGCCTGTTCAGGCAGCAGATAGTGGTTTCATCTCTTCTTCTATGCTTAGCTCTATCATCTAGGCTTGCTCCTTTGTTCATGTGGTCTTGCTTTCCCTTTCTGTGTGACACCTGCACAGCAGACACTTGTCAGAGATGGGCTATGTGTGCTCAGCCCTTGAGCAGAGTGGGGTGAGGGATCAATGACCCATCAGGTCACCAAGAGCTCCTGAAATGTATTCAATTCAGCTACACACAACAGATCTGTCTTCTGTCTCTTTAACTGCTTCAAGTACTGAGGCAGTGTTCATAGCCTAACTTTTTGCAGACTGAAATGTGATTCCCTTTTTACTTGGCTGGTTGTCAGTGGAAGCTGTTGTTCACAATGTTGTGTTAACTTTGTCTCCTCTTGCAGGAGTTGGTGTTGATGACATGTTCATTATGATTGCTTCCTGGGAACAAAGTTCCAAAAAAAAGGAGAAATCTGATGTTAAATCTCTACTAGCTGAGACTTATGGAGAAGCAGCACTGTCTGTGACCATCACCACTCTCACAGATGTTTTGNCTGTTCAAAATTGTTCCCAGTTTTGAGTGGGACATTAACAAGACTGAGGATAAGCTAGAAGCCTCACGGTTCTTCATCCAGACAGTGAATGTGACTTCAGCTGTTGATGAGAAGGATCTCCTCAATGAGTTAAGAGAGACAGCCAAGCAGTGCAGTGTTCCCCTGATGGTGTACCACCCAGCCTTCATCTACTATGACCAGTACCTGGTGATAGTGCAGAACACCATCCAGAATGTTGTCATTGCTGCTGGGGCAATGCTGGTTGTCTCCCTTCTGCTCATTCCCAGCCCCTTGTGTTGCTTGTGGGTGACTTTTGCTATAGCTTCTGTTATAGTTGGGGTGGCTGGTTTCATGACATTTTGGGATGTCAATCTAGATTCCATCTCCATGATCAACCTGGTCATCTGTATAGGGTTCTCTGTAGATTTCTCTGCTCACATTTCTTATGCCTTTGTTGCCAGTGGAGAGTCCTCAGCCAACAAAAGGGCAATCGATGCTCTGGCCCTGCTAGGTTACCCAGTGTTACAAGGAGCCATTTCTACTGTGTTAGGAGTAGTTGTCCTGGCTGCAGCAAAGACCTACATCTTCAGGACATTCTTCAAGATCATGTTGCTTGTTATTTTGTTTGGGGCTCTTCATGGTCTTGTTTTCATTCCAGTGTTTTTAACCTTTTTTGGATCCTTTGGCCGATCACCAAACATTACCAACTCTAAAAACCTAGAGCTCAGGGCTAGAAATGGTAAAGGTTGTCCATGATGGAATTAAATGTAATATATATTTATTATAATGTAAATAAAAATGCAGTGGTTTTCAGGGAAATAAATAAAGGACAGAGAAATAAATACAAGGGAGAAGCAAAGGTTTCAGAAAAGCCAGATGTGAAACATAACAGAAGAAAAAAATGAAAAGGCAGAGAATGGATTTGCATTTCTCATTTTTAGATGTGCTTGCCTGTAATGCCTTACTATTGTTAAATATTTTCTTTGTGACTTGTTGACTGGGTGTATTAAAGTTACTTTGCCCACTGCATCAGCTTAACAGCCTCACCTTTTCTGTTCAAATCCTTTCTTGGGGTCCTGTTTCCTCACTGAGAACCCATTCAAGTCCCACAGCAACTGAAGAACATTCTGAGTCTCTAGGAAGATCATTCCCTAGCAATCTAATTAGAGAGAGTGCCATTTTGCCATCATTCTTCAGTTTATTTACAAGTTTCAACTTTTATACACCTCAATTTACAGAGTAGGGAAGCTGGTATTACATTTGAGAGCAATTTACAGGGAGGAAAAAGAAACCCAATATGCATAATTAAAATTAACCTTTATTACTCCCAAACCAGAGGCCAAACATTCAGTATATTGCTGCTTCTGGTGGCATATTCCTAACATACATGTACAACTGTAACCACTCAGCCTAGGCTGCTGGTATACTGCTTTAGAACATGGGGAAGTTCTCCCACAATGCTCTGGGATGTCACTAGTGGAAGGTGACAAAAACCAGGCAACTAGAAAGTTATCTTGGTTTGGAAAGAAAAGAATTCATCTGCTCTTCCTAAAAAAAACTGGGTTATAATCAAACATTACACTCAAAGTTCTCCAGTGCTATCAAATCCCACATTACCTCTAGGTCTAAGGGTAGCTACAAACTGCCATTCACATTCAGTGGCACCAGCCCAACTCTTTTAATCTCCAAGGATGGTAAACCTTCAACATTCATTCACTACTAAAGGTCCTTTCTGTAACACAAGTTTCTAGTCCCAAGAGTCTACAATTAATTCTGCAGAAAGATTATGGTTGAGATGTGTTATTCTTCAAAATCAGTTCAGAACAACACTGGCATCTAATTGCTAGCAAACACCTCTACTTGACTGGAAACTGCTTTTGTTTTCAAACACTTGTTCTGATTAGCTCAGACTTTCCAGAGGTTTCTGTAAGGGTTGAGAGAAAAGGGTTTATTTCCCTATGTCTACTGTAGAACACAACTGGGAATGTGATTTGCAACAACAAATGCTTCCAAGTTTCTGAACTACTCTTTAAAGTGAGCAATATTGCCCTTTGTGAACTAGCTGTTGGATTATCAATGTCCCCTCCACAGTGCCCTAGTACCTCCAGCACTGGCATCAAAGCATTGGTATCCTTCTACTGCACTGATTGCCAAGCAAGGCAAATCAATCCTCCTGGCAGCAGCACATCAGAGGTCACAGGTTTCTTCTCTCTTAGGATCCCTGCCATGCTTTTGCCCAAAACACAGTCCCAAGAGGCTTAGAAATCTTCAGCCTGTTGGTTTGGCATTAACATTTCTCTCCCAGCCATGCAGGTGTGTCCTGAACCCCAAGAGCACTGAAAACATCACTAGTAATGTTTCTGTCTAAGATGGAGCTCCCACAACTCTCTTTAACGGAGATGCACTGTGTAGCCACTTCATTTTTGGAGATGTTCTGTTTAGAAGTAAGAAGCCTTCTTTAAAAGTGCTCTCTAGCCTCAGAGGATGAGCATGAGTTAGACTAGACACTGCTGCTTTACAGCTGAGCCTGGCACTGTCCATAAGACAGTCACTTCAGATGCACACCCAGCAAGCAATGCCAAAAACACACCAGTCTATCTCCATCTTTTTCTTCTCAACTTCAAGCCATCTGACTCAACCAAAATGCTGAATTCAACCCTGAGATTTCTCCTTCTGATTCAACTTCTTGTGGGAAGAGTAGAGGGAGCAGAGGATGAGGAACTTGCTTTATTTTTGTGTGCCTTATTCTGAGGAGACACAACCAAGAGATGAGTAACAGAAGCTCACAAGAGAGAGGAATAATATTGAAGAGTCACTAATGCCATACACACATCAGGAAGGGTATCAAAAGGCTGCACTGCATAAGACTACTGCATTGCTAGGTGTACATTCCTCAAACATTGCTAGATGGACATTCCTCAAATCAGCAGCTACTGCCTCCCACAAGTTATCATCTGACTTCTAGTTTTTTGCCCTCTAGAACAATTTGGATTTCTTTGGCATCCAAAGTCTCGTATTTCAGCAAAGCCTCTGCTAAGTTCTTGTGTTCTTTTGCATGAGTCTTCAGGATGTTCTTGGCTCGCTCATAGGAGTCCTAGCAGTAAAAACAAAAAGGCAGAAGGACAGTTTAAGACTTTAAAACAAAAACAGCAGCAAGAATCCACTTCAAAAATGGTTCTGAGGGAAACACAGCTTGAAACAAACATTTAGAGTTGTGCCTTAACATTTCAGAGCTAGCACAGACTTATCATCTACCTGGCATCAATATTACAAACCAAAGCTACACCCACACTGGCTGTCACCTTTGCAGGAGTAGGAGTTAAAAGCAAATCCTGAGATAAACCTTATGATTTTGACATGTGACTTAGAAAAGACTTTACTAGATTGCAGAGCTTTCTGAGGAAACAGATTTGCTTTCCCATTAGCAGTGCTAGAGCATTCAAGGAGTGTTCCTTTAAAAGACTCATTATTATGTAGTTCTAGAAAGCTGAAAGCTCCCCAGCAAGTTGTCAGATGCTGCAGGTACAGCTGCATGTTGCCAACTTGAAGTAGCTTCAACTTCAGCTTTTACTTCTACATACATAGTTCTTACATGACCAGGTCAGTTCAAAACTAGCTACAGCAGAAGTGTTAATCATTCAAGGGTTACCAGACAAGCAATTCTTCTGCCTGTACTGAACTAATTCAGATTATCACAAGAGTCATCTGGAAGTTCTGTGATAATCAAATCATAGAATCATTAAGGGTGGAAGAGACTTCCAAGATCATCAAGTCCAACCACACATATCCCTACCATATCACTAAACACTACATTTCCCTAAGCATCTGATACTAATCCCCATGAGGCACAGGATCCTGGAAAGCCCTCTGACCTCATGGGGCCTCTCCTGGGATTCTACACTCAATGATTTAGCTGCAAGGAGCACCACAAAACAGTCACAGAATCACAGAATCATAGAATGGCCAGGTTGGAAGGGACCTCAAAGATCATCTAGTTCCAACCAGTTCCAGAGTAGTCACATCTGCTCTCCTCCTTTCTCTCCTAGGAATGGAAGAGGCAGAACACAAATCCTGCCCAAATGTAAGAGGAAGTGTCAAAGCATTTACTAAAGGAGCCAGCACCATTTATGCATGACAATCACCAAGAAGTTGGATATGCAGAAATCCCAAGCTGCAGCTCCATCCAATACTTGGGAATACTTTGATCCACCTCTGTATTTTCACCAGTACACATTAGCAAACTGAATAATCACCTAAGCTGATGCTCAACTCATCTCAAAACTAAAGGTATCAGAGTGGAGGAGGAGAGACTCTTACCCGGAGAAGAATTCTCACTTCCTGTTCAATTGCAGACTGAGTTTCAGGGCTAACCTTCCCTGGATCAGAATAGGTCATAACACCAAGCTGAAGAAAAACAACAACAAAAAATACCTTTAGCTTGCCACTGTTGCAGTAATAGATATAAAACCCTGTAAGAACTTCATCACCTAGTGCTTCTACGTGCAAACAAATCATTCATCAGATGCTTAAATGCTTGCTGAGGTGCTTGTAGCAGCAGCAGAACAAGCAGCCTGTTCATCAGCCATGGAGTCACTGCACAATTCTCTTTCAACAGGTCACTGACTAAGTATTTTCTCACTAAAAAAAACCCAAAACCCTAGATTACTAACACTTGGAGGCTCATAAAGATGACTGAAGTTTCTCACAAGTCTACAGAAGTCAATGCTGTCCTGTGTCTGTCTGTAGCTGCTCCACCCTAAACCCCAAATTGTCCTCAATTCCAAAAAGTTTGGGTTTATTATAAACATTTTCTGCAGACATTAGTAACTTTCAAGATAATTTGGAGGTGAAGCTCTTGCAAGCTGATTTTTAAAGTGTCAAATACACAAGTTTTCTAGTTATAAGCCAGTTCTAAGGCTTATTTTCTTTGCCAGAACTCCTTAAGTCTCTCTGAACACTGACTGTCCAACAGGGATTTAGTTCCAGACTATTTCTCTGTACCACACCAACACTGAAGGGCTGATAACTACCTTCTCACTCATTCCAAATCGAGTCACCATCAGCTTTGCAATTTTAGTAGCATTGTCAAAATCACTGGAAGCACCTAGACAGCAAAGGATTTCAGTTATGTTAATGACATCACAGTGAACATGCCAGTCCCACAAGTTCTGATCCAAGATTGTTCTGACCCCGCTCAGCTGACCTGTTGTGATGTGATCACTTCCAAATATGAGCTCCTCTGCCACTCTTCCTCCCATACACACATCCATCTGGGCAAGCAACTGGGATCTAGTTTCACTCCACCTGTCATTTTCTGGGAGCAGAGAGACCTGTAAGATGCAAACAGGACTGCGGTCAGCTAACGATAAATGGAAAAAAGACTGAAATCATCTGAAAACTCCTCCTTGTTTCTATCCAAAGGCTTTTATGCAGTACTCTGGGGGCCTCCTGCTATTCTCTGCACTCATCAGGTTTGCCTGGAGATGCTGAAATAGCCTCTTACAAGCCAGGAGCACCATAGAAAGTGAAGCCATTTAAACCTACCACTAGAAGAAATAATCTATTATATTATACTCTGAAACAATATATTCCATCCATTTCTTCTTGTCCCCTACACTTGTACTGAGCACACATCAACCTGCATCAGGCTAATGGTTTTCTTGAGCAGAATATCTTAACTTGGATAATAAACTCCCAGAGAAATAGACCTAATAGGAGTATTTTTCTGCTCCAGTGCTTGGCAGCTCAAGGCAGAACAGAAAAACTTCAGTTTATCTATGGTAGGAACAAGGTAGGTAAATAATTAGGTTTAGATAAAGTGACAAAGAACAGCTTGGTAAAGGAAAACAGAAGTACTCACATGCCCAAGTGTTGTTCCTCTTGTCATGATTGTAGCCTTGTTAATTGGCATTGCATCCTTGGTGTAATATGCAATGAGAGCATGTCCAGACTCATGGTAGGCAGTGATGGTTTTGTTTTTCTCATCAATTTCTACACTTCTACGTTCAGGGCCTTCAAGAGAGGAAGAGAATAACCAAAGGTTTTGTACAGCTGACCACCACCATCCACACCTTACATGTGCTCAGAGCACAAAGCAGCTGAGGAACAGCATGCAAGCAGGATTAACTAACACCCAGGAACTGCAAAATGTAGGATTTCCATGAGTAAAATAAGTTAACAACTTAGTATATTCCTTACTAGAATTTATACACTACTCTCTGCTCTCAAAAGGTTCTGTTTAGAATGAACTAACAGGAGATCTGTTTGTTTTAGAAACAAACAACAAACCCAGATAAACACATCCCCAACAAACCAAAAGGCAACAGCATAAAAACTGTCATAACCACACATGAAAATCTCTTTGTATTGTAACATTTATATATGTCTTTCATACAAAAGCCTACCCATGAGGATTTTGTCCTTGGAGAATTCCAGTTCTTTCATGGTTACCATATCTTTTCCATCAACAGCTGCCTTCAAGGCAGCTTGATTGACAAGATTCTCAAGCTCTGCTCCAGAAAATCCTACTGTGCCTCGTGCAATTATTTCTGGATCAACAGCTGCAGGGAAACACAAACCAATCTATCATTAGAGTCCATATTGCTCCTGGAAAAACCTGTATCATAAAGCAATATCTAGAAGTGATTGAATTAGAAGAATCATGTTTTATTAAAAATAATGCTTGAAGAAAGGAAGCCTGATTCTCAAGACACTGCCTCAGGAAACTCTTGTAATGTTGGTGTTCTTTACCCACAGTAAACCACAACTGCTGATGGAATAAAGGCCTAATACATGAGTGGGTACATGATCCAGTATATTCTTTGCTGCAAGGGTTGTGAGCCATTGGAACAGGCTGCCCAGGGAGGTGCTGGAGTGCCCATCCCTGGAGGGGTTTAAGAGCCAGGGAGATGTTGCATTGGGAGCATCATTTAGCAGGTTGCTAGGGCTAGGACAAAGGCTGCACTGATGATCTTCAAGGTCTCTTCCAGCTGGAACTGTTCTAGGATTCTATGATAGAAAGTGTCACATCCAAAGATACTGCAGTGAAGCAGCTACTTACATGGATCATACTTGATTTTATTGAGGTACCACTTGAGGATCTCTGTCCGCCCTCTGACATCAGGCTTGGGAACAGTAACTTGCATATCGAAGCGCCCAGGCCGTATGAGAGCACTGAGGGAAGAGATCATGGAACACAGGCACTTCCAATGCTGCACTACACTCACAGCAACACAGCTAAGGAGCACAAATCCAGCTATGGCTAGCAGACAACTGCAAAGAGGCTGTTCTTCTTAACTTTGACACATGGAAGGTGTTTCTTACCAATTCATTTTAAGGGTTTACGGGTCACTTGAGGTAGAAAAACTTGCAGAGATTTTGGATGCTTAGAAGCATCTCTAGATTTAACTCAACAGCCTCTGAACTACCAAAAGCTAGCCAATCCACAGCCCTTTGAAGAGGGGAGAAATCCCACCTCTAACACTAATACTTGAAGATTAGCACAAGCAACTCTGCTGATGTCATGGGGGGGAGGTTGTTTCTTTATTGTTTAATACAATGAAGTGATCAATACATGATACTCACTTATCTAATGCTTCAGGGAAGTTTGTTGCACCAATAATAACAACCCCTTCATTAGGTTTAAAGCTGTATGGGGAAAAAAGAGGGTTTATTTTTGAGACAGAATTTATACCTCTTTGGGTCAAGAAGTACTTCAATTTCCTATTTTGGATGACTTCAACTGGCTGGTCAAAAACATCCTAGCAAAGCACAGTATGTGATTCAAGAATGACTACATTTAACTGATTAAAGACATGTCCTGATCTCACATTTGAGCTTCTCCCTTTTGAAACACAGCCAGTCTAGAATAAAAACGAGAAATTACTCTCAATATTTGCAGCTTTTGTGCTCCTACAAGCAGAGGCTTCTATATTCTTTACAAGTTGGGCATAATGCTACTGCTGGCAGTACCAGAAAGTGATCCTAGGAGCAGCTGAAGTTTATATCCTTAAAAACATTACAAAACCATCAAAGTCGTCAAGGAGAAAACAAAATTCACCCAAATATTCAAAATGCCAGCCAGCCAAGTACTTTCTGTGCCCTCAGAATCCATATACTTACCCATCCATCTCAGCAAGAAGTTGATTGATGGTCTGTCTTGAATAAGGATGCATTGGAGATTCAATTCTCTTCCCACCCACAGAGTCCAACTCATCAATAAATATTACACATGGTGCATTTGCTTTTGCTTCCCCTGACAAAAGAAAAAGAGCAGGACACTTCAGCTCCACAAAGGAACACAGAGTGTATCTTGTCACGTGGGCTTCTGCTACTTCTGTTACTTTTAGACTAGAAAGTGTTCTATTAAACATCACCAGAACTGTCTTCATTTTAGCCTAAAAAAGAAATACATCTTTGCAACTAAGCAATATAAAGACAAGCAAGGTTTTTCCTCTGCACATCAGCTTATTCTTATCTTGCTGCAAGAAATTACTAGTAAAATAGTTAAGAAATGTGTCGTATTTTATTCTGTATCAACTCCCAACAGTTTATTTCCTAGGCTATCAAGTCATTCACCTACCAACTCACCTCCCCCAGCTAGACCTATCTGTAGCACTGATGTTCAAGTACATGTGAGTCATCTAAACTTCTGTAGCTGACAGAAGGAGTTTCCAGATCAGAGTTACATTTTGGATCCCTTCTATGTGAAGCAAGTCGCATTCCTTCTCCAAATGCAAAACCTACTACAAATACTACTTTCTACACTCTATATGCCTGACACTATTCCTCTTCCATTTAAGAGAGAGGTTTAATTCCTCCTTCCCTGATAATATTTATTTGCATACTTCAAATAGAAAGCCTCTTCTGGAAAAGTGAGCAATCAATGCATTAATAAGTTTCATGCTAATGCTCTTTATTCTGGGCCTGCTGATGGGTTTGAGAAAGGAAATCTTAGAGCTTTACAGCATCAGTGTAGCACTAAGCTAATTCAGACAGTTTAATATACATAAAAAGATGAGGGAAGTGTATATATAAAAAGATGAGGGAAGTGAGAAGGCCAACACAATCTATCTTAACTTTACAACTTAATTCAAATTTACAATCACTTACAGATGACAGCAAGCCAATTCTCATTTTCAATATTCCATTTTGTTTATGGGACATTACATTTCTAATTCAATCATGTCTGTTCTCTCTGGGAGTCTTGTAACCTCAGTTATCCTTTATGCTGTAATTCCATCTGACAATTAACCAAACTCTACAGGTAACTGATGCTCACAGAACTCTCAGATTCACCTACCCAACTAAAGTTTTATTTATTAGCCCTCTACACTACTACTTTCCACTAACTCGATTTGTACCTCATCAAAACTTGTCTAAAAACACTAACTATTTAATTCCACATGTGAAAAGACTTCAAACCCCCCAAAGCTTTAACTTACTGAAGAGGCTTCGGATGCGACTGGCTCCTACACCCACAAACATCTCATCAAACTCTGATCCAGAGGCATAATAAAAAGGAACATCAGCTTCCCCAGCTACAGCTCGAGCAAGAAGGGTTTTACCAGTACCAGGAGGTCCAACTAACAGAATACCTATAAAGAGAAACAAAAAAAACCCAAACAAAATCACCAAACCCACAGAGTTTGATTACACGTGCTGTTTCTTCCAGGCATTAAGAGGAATCAGTTACACTTGGCTTCAAAAAGCTGTGAACATCTCATTTCAGGTACTGCTAATTACTTGCTGTCTGAAGAAGCTTCCTCTAACAGGTCTAGATACATTCTGCTCCCTGTTTAAACAACACAGCTTGTTTAACACCTATCAAATAGAAACAGAAGTCTCAAGTAGCCTACAAAATGACAGTGGAGTTCAGAAAGCTGAATCCCTAAGAGCATCTCCTTTAACATTTTCCTAGCTCCTTCTCAAAGTGGAACACTTTAAACTCAGTCACTCCCAAGCAACTGACTTTAAACAGTGTAAAGCACTAACAGGAAACTGACTGACCACGTTTGGGTATCTTCTACTAAGATCAAGCTGAATCATCCTTTTAAATGAAAACATTTGTTTCTGAAGTGTCTAAAGCTGCTAGCAAGCACCAAAGGTACTGAGAGAAATAAAAGCCTTTGAAGATTCAGTGCCTTAAAACCTCTAACTGACAAGACAAAGAACTACTGCATATTAGTTTAATAACTAAAGGCACAGTAAGCTTGTAAGGTGACAGGAAACAATTCACTTCAAAAAAAACCCCATAATCCTTACAGAGATAGTTAAAGGAAGAGGGGAAAAAAAGACAAGACCTCAAAACCTCTGGGCTACATAAAGTTCTACTCAAAAAGGCAGTAATATCAATTATAGATCACTTTATCAATAAGTATTTTTTCAATGCTATGTTACATTCAGTGATCAAGTAACAGAATGTTTGCAGTTCAGTGCATCAGCTCTAAAAGGTTTACTTGGCACTTGAAAGAAAGAGCCATTCTTAAGCCTGTAAATGAGGCTGCTAACAATTACAGACACAGGCTTGATTTTTGAGAGGCTTTTTGCCTGGAATCTACAGTCACTTTGCACTGCAATAGCTTACTACCTCTAGTACTATTACTGAATTTTTGCCAAATGTAAGATATATCCAAGGCAGCTTTGCTCCTTCTATCTGAGCATCTCAGCTACCTCACATTTTCTGTGGGGGAGGCAGTAATGACTCATTTGTACCTGTGGGGAACTGAAAGTAAGGCAGGAAAAGCATGCAAACAACCACATTAACCTCCACTGCTCCACCCCCCAGTTCCTCTTTTAAGGGTATCCTTTAATAAAGAAGCTTTCACAACTTCTCTCTGAGAATTTATCTGTTCCTCAAATATTTTAAACAAACAATGACATCTACTAGCTGTTCCCTATTTTTCCCAGATACAAGCTAAATAACAACAGTAGTATTTAGGCCCAGTTTGGCTATATGCTTTTTGATTTCCTAACTAAAGAAAAAATACTCAGAAGCTAAGCTGTATATTAGTTATTCAGCATCAAATAAAGCTACAAAGATAACCACAGCCACAATGATCCTTACCTTTTGGAAGTTTACCTCCTAGCACAGTAAATTTATGTGGGTTCTTCAGGAATTCCACAACTTCTTGCAATTCCTGTTTAGCTTCTTCAACCTGCACATTAAAAACACAGCAGAAAATACAACTAAGCATTTATAAAACACTGCTTTTCCTTTTTTGTTGGCGAGTTTTGTATTAGAGACTAAGTCTCTTAACTGTTTCTTGATCAACAATACACAACAGCAAGAGGATAAAAGTGTACCACAGCATTTGTTTGGATACCAAGGGTCCATGAATTTCAACTTATAGCCTAGAAACTGTTCATAGGAATCAGTAAAACACTAAAGTTAATAATACTGAAGGAATAATCAAACTGATCTGAGCAACAAGATAAATACAGGATCAAAACTTATATTTAATCAGTTAAAAAAGAATTAATTCTATTTGTCCAAAGGGCAGGAGAGGGAGATGTATTCATTTTGCCACTGACAGCTAAAAAGCAGCTGAATAGGGAAAATAAAGCTATCCCAGCAGCAGTGACATGCCCTCTTCTCTGAGGATCTTGGTGTGTCCTGTCCTAATACCAGTTATCCAAAAGAGATGGTACTAAAAGAGAAATGATCAAATGCCATTACCATCTTCTTGTGTTGGCCAGCTTCTGGAAAAAAATAGAACATGGATACTTATGGCTTGCCTTTTGCTATTGTAGCCTTTAAAAGTGTGATTCAACAAGTCAAGAGTGCACCTTTTGGAAGGCATTAAATGCCACAGAGAGATAAAATAGAACAAGAGGGGTTAAAACCCTCCTTGATCTTGGAGTAGTCAATAAGCAGAAGGTTTCAGTTCATGCAAAGAGATTTCCTGAACAGAGTAAGGCACTCTTCACACTCACAGTCATCACTTAAGAACTCGGACACTTTCCTGTTGAACTTACCCCTTTGACATGTTCAAAGGTGACATTTTTCAGCTGGATTGGGTCAACTGCTGCATCAAAGATACTCGAGGTTCGAAAACGTACTAATAGCAAACAGCAGATGATGAACAACAACTTTACACATCAGTCCAACACTGAACTCTGCACCTGAATGCACAGCAGGAAGCCACTAACTTCACACCTCCCTTCTGGAAAGGGCACATTTCCATTTATAAATGTCCAGCACTAAGACATATTCTTTAAAAGAATCTCTCAAACACTTGCAATTCATTCAGTGATTGAAGTCAAAGTTCTGCATGCAAACTACACCCACAAAGCCAGATGTTCTCCTCAGTGCTTCTGCACATGCTCTAACTTTCTTAAGCCCCAGGTGATAAATGAGTATGAAATGGAAATTCTCCACTAACATCAACAGATTTCTCAAGATAATTAGGCCATGCAAGCACCTAGTTGCTATAAACTAGGCTGTGATTACAAATAAAAATGGAACCATTTTGCCTACTGCTGATCTAGATAACATACAATCTAAATTCAAAGATAAATATATAACTGGTGAACAGTTTGACTTCCTCTGTGCTTGGTTCCATGTAATTGTTTCACTCAAAGAATCAAAATGATTATACTAATACACAACTTTTCTCACACTAGCGCCTGGAAGGCCACAGCTAAAAGCAGTAAGTAACTTTTTCATTAGTACATTGAAATGTTATCCTAAAACAACCTTCATGTTATAACATCTTTTCAGTTGTGCTAAACCAGCTGGAAGAAACAACACAAGTAAAACAGTGCAGGGAAAGAAAGTTAACTAACCAGCATCAGAAAAGGAACCTTTCCCAGGTAAAAATGATGAATAGAGAGCAAGATAAAAACAAAGAACGATGAGAAAGAAAGAAAGCAAACGTGATCTTCTCAGGGAATCTGGAAAAGAAAACAACAAGTTTGGTTAAGGGCTGAAAGAAACTCCTTTCTGAATACAGAGACATGGGATGTGAACTCCAACTTACCAAGTGTTTTTTGGAGGAATACCTGTGCTTTCAAAAAGCCTTCTGCAAAGCCAGTTTTAAAAGCATCCTGGTGTGCCTCTGGGATGTTTTTGATTTTCATGAGTGAATCTAAGTTTTCAACATCAATTCTTCTCTTTCTCAGGATAAAGCCCTAAAACATTTGCCACACGAGGGTTAGTATACACTAAGTTTTGATACATTTGTTAACTTACTACCTGGCTAATATGAGTGAGGGGGAAAAAAAGCCTCTAATTCAGGTGCTCTGAAGTTAGACAGCACAGGGCAGAGGCTTGAGTGTAGCATCACAATGGCTTTGCGAGCAGCACCCTGATTTTTTTCCCTAACAGACCCCAATTCCAAACAGAAAATGCAGCTTGAGGTAGATTTATACACAGCTACCTTTGTACACTGGATTCAGGGGGTTATTAGCTTTATTAAGCTTTTTGCCTCCTTAAATCAATTTCCAGATGTGTAGTTTTGATAGAGCTTGATCCAATACATCTCCTATGTCCTACCACATTTAAGAGCAGCACTGCCTAGAGCTAGCTCTGGTTTATCTTCATCCATGGTATAATTAGTCCACAGATGAAATAAACCACACATACCTAGAAGGAAAGAGTTCAAAGCTAATTTACACATCCAGTAAGATCAAGTGCTTTAACAAGCCTGACCTCTGCACAACCAATGAGAAGCAAAGAGTATCTAGGTTAACTTTTGTTAAGTGTTTTGCTAGCCCAAGCCTGGACAGTTATCTGCTGCATTAATAGTATAAGTGAGTTTGTAACCCATAAAAATACCAAGTTTAATTGTATTCTATCTTAAAAATATACTAGCCACAGGTAAATCTACTCTTAAACTACCAATCACATGCTGAACTGCTTGAAAAATAAGACATTCTTCTATGTTAAGCTAGCTGTTATTTCTGCTTAAACAAATACTTCAATTGACTCCAAGCCATTGTTACCAAAGCCACAAAACCAGAATACAGTGGCTTTTATTTCTAGAGTTAAAAACCATTTTTCAAAGCAGGTCTTTTGAAACTACTCTCCTAAAAACCTCAAGTAATCTTTATATTGATGATATATGAAGCCAATCTGTGTATGAGTAAGAAGAACAGGATGTTCTCATTAGCTCCAGTTTTAGAATGAAGAATTACTTTCACAAAACACCTTTGGGAATTGGTGAAGGTTGACTCAGGAGAAAGAGATGGTCTGAATAAGCCCAAACCAACTTCATAATGTTGCTTATTTACCTTCAGAAGTGAAGAAAGGGAGTATTTTGTTTCTGGGAACTGTTCAGTTGTTGACTGCAGACGTCTGGCTCTTGATCTCAAAGTCTTAAAGCTCCTTGATTGTATATAAACTTCAAGTAATAATAATAATAAATCAAGTTAAATGCTATCCATTATTACCACTACAAAAAAAAAAAAAGATCTTCCCAACACATCCTCAGTAGAAAGTAAAAAGAATTACCAACAATGTGTTTAAAACAAGGCTGACCAAAAGGTTCAAACCAGGAAGAGTATGAAAGATGCTTCTGGATCTAATAGTAATAAACTGGGTAAACAAACTAATAAATTTGAGTAAATGGACAGTTACAGGATCAAGAACCATGCTTATAATCTGAATTTACAATCATACTCTTTCCTGTTTCACAATGTTATTGTTCCCATAAAATGTTCTGTTCAAATAATCAGGAGTTGACACTGTGAATTACAAGCCAAGCCTCTCAGTGTCTCAGGGAACAGAAGAGATGTAGAGCTGAATTAAATCCAAGCAGGCTGACTGAGAGAAAACATTCAGAAGATAATTAAGAAGAATGGGAAAGAAAAGTTCCTGCTCTAAGTTAAGCTTTGTCTAAAAGCTCAGCTGGAGCCCTGAAGAGATCTGGAATGGCTTAAGTGTGCTGTTAGCTCAGAAAGTGACAGAATAAGACCACTTAAACACAGAGAGCTTGCAGCATTCTGTGTCATCTCCTATCACATCAGAAACCTTGTGATGGAGACTCTATCACAGAAATCACAAAAGCCAAGAATATTTATCTTCTTTCATTACTGTGTTGTAAAATAATCATCAATATCAGTCAATTATATGGTTTTAATTAAGCCTTCTGTTATCATACATTAGCACCAGATAAAAGGAATTTCTTGGAGGTGATCTAGCCAAACCCCAGCTCAAAAACAGTTTAACTTCAACACTGGGTCAGGTAGCTCTGGGCTATCTCTGTTTTGTCAGCATCTCTCTCAATCATAGCACACAAAACCAGAGAGTTTCCAGATCAGAACTGAATAGAAGACAGAATCAGGAGCTCAGGGAGTTCAGTTAATGTTCTTGTTAATGCAGTCTTATTGTTACCTGTATTACATCCAGGAGTAGTTACCAAATACCTCAGAGATGGATACTAGATTCAACATAGAATTAGTGATTCAAAAACAGTCAGCTCATCTACCACCTTTTAGGAAGATAACCCATAAATAATGACATCTTTAACAAGATTCTATAGTTACTCCATGTTTACTAACTTCTGGAAACATACTAATCAAATGCCAAAAATAACTTCATGATTTGAAGTGTAAAAACCATTACAAAGTTCCTCCTAGAAGTTTACTGAGTATTTCCTGAGTGACACCTCTAAGACAAAAAGGAAAACTACTTTCCCCAGGATAAAAAGGTAATCTAGAGATGAAAAGCTGTGGAGTTTCCTGGTTTATACCTGGCCAAGACTGAACACCTGAGCAGAAATGTTGGAGGGGATGAGGCTGCTGTCTGTACAAACAGGAGGAGCGTAAAGCACTGAAGACATCCACAAACCCTGTAAAGAGATCAAGCATAAACCACCCTGTAGTAAAAGGCAATTAAACATTGCTTTTTCTTTCTTAATCTATGCAAGAAGTAAATATTAATTCTATTTTACTACAGTCCTTCAGGCATCTGTAATTAACCATTACAATGATGGTTAACTTCTTTAACCAACGTCAGGCACTTCACAGTATACCAGAATTTTCTTTCTAACTAGAACTGCCAAAAAGATATTGCTACCCAAAATGTTGAGTCTGAAGCTGTATCTTGAAGGGAAAACTCTGTGCATCAGTATAGAGATGAAGAGATTTATCTAGACTGGACAGGAAGCTGAGGGAGCAGCATTCAACCATTCAGTCAGTTTTAAAGGCATTACAGAACAGATTGCTCAGCAGCATTTTAAAGCAGACTCTGCCTAACATAGGGAAACACTTTAAACTACACCAAGTCTGCTTCATTGTGCAGTCCTCAGGCAACACAGAAACAGAAAGAAATGTGCATCACAGTGAAAGAGTGATCAGTAGACACTATTTGAAGCACACTATAGACTGCAAGACAAGAGGACTGTCATTTATCTGATCAGTTACCAAAACCTCTGCATTATTTATGAAACAACAGCCCAAGAGATTAAACTAAAGAATAACTGTGTTCACCTCTATAATCTCTGACCAATTCTCATTTTCCTCTGAAACTTACCATGCTTATTCTCAAAGAAGGACTCAGCAGAGATGTATGATGTATGCCACTGAGAAGAGACTCTGTTTGCTGCACAGTAGCCAGGAAGCAACCTGTTCACCAGCTCTTTGAACTGGTTAGCTTTCAAATCTGACAATCCCAGATCTCTTAAGCTAAGGAGAGACTGCAAAACAGAAAGAAAGGTTCAAAATGTACTTAAGATTGCTTTGGGTATGATGAATCAGAGAGAAAATACTAAATGTGAAAAACCTTTTGGATTTAGAAGGGATCAGATTCTACTGCTGAGTAGAAAGACAAATACAGAACTGAATAAATGAAACAAACACACTTTTAGCTTCACTCAATAAGCCAGGTCCCATGTGAAGAACCAAAATTACCTAATGAGAATGGGAAGTATTTTAATAGAAAAAGAAGAAAACATGCAAATGTGCTATTGCATCTCTCAAAACCCCCTCAACATATTTTTAGTTACACTCAAGTTTTCTCACAAGCAATAACAAAACAAACTTTGCCACAACTCAGTAAGGGGTTTATTAACAGAAAGATTCATTTACTTTAGAGCAAGAAACTAAGTTGAAAGTTAACACATATTCCCTCCTCATCTGCAACTTTCCACTGAGACAAGTCCCAGTTTTTCTCATACCTCACTCTTCTGATGATCATGCTCAGGGGATTTGTCCCTCTGGGCAGGCTGTGCAGATGCTGTGCTGGCAGGAGTAGTGGAGCTTTTTGGTGAATGAAAGGCATTGATAAGATGACTCAGAGGAACAGTAGCCTGGGGGAAAAAAAAAAATCAAACAGATCAATTTTTAACCTTGTTTAAACTATTTAAAACACATTTCCATTCCAAGCCCTGACTTATAATCATAGATCTTGTATGCTGCCTCTTAAAAAACCACAACTTAGCTCCAACACCACAATGTTAGCTGATACCTCTATTAAAAGAAAAAAGAAAGTTGAAGTGTGCATGACAGATTAGAAGATCACAAAGCTTGGAAGAGGGGAAAAAAAGAAGAGGCTACATTTCCTGGTTTTCAAACGTAAGCATAGTTTAAATAAAACGATCACTAGAACTGCAAATACAGAAGTAGGTCCAAATTAACACTGAGGAGATGCAAAACTACCTTCAATCTGCATCTAGAACAATGTTTAGTGAAAAAAAAAAATCATAGACAGCTTCTTATATTGTTCTCAGCTGGAAAAGCAGGGAAATAAAATTACTAATACACTTCATACTTCCTTCAGAATATTTATTTATTCATTTTATGGTTTTACCACAAACTCCAAGAGTTTAATTATAACTGAGGCAGTACCACTGACTCCCATATTCTTCTCCAAACAACATCTAATTTCATCTATAAAGTAATACTTCTATAACTTGGAACATCTGTATTTTTCCTGCATTACAGAAATTATTCCCAAAAGTTTCCTTGATGGTTTCTTCCTTGAGATCTCACTTTAGCAAGTATCCCAAGTATCAAACTAACCCATACACACAGCACAGTCAGTTCTGCAGTTCAGCAGCACTCTGCCCAGTGACACCAGTACAGAGCCCAGGTGCATCACACATCAGGGCTCTTCCTCTAGCACAAGGCTATGTCTGTTGTGAACATATGGTACAAAGAGTTCCAACACTTCCAAAACACCCCAATCTCATTAAATGTCCACAGGGAAGAGCGTTGGGATGCAGCTCTGGCTGCTGGAATGATACCTGATGGCAATACTTGATTAAGCATCTGCCTATGAATGTTCCTCCACAAGAACTTCCACCTTGGTATTGGCTAGACAGAAGATAAAGAGAGAGGCAATGTGGTGAGACGTGGGAATTGCCTCAGAATTAATTGTCCAAAGTTGTAATTATCCTCTAGGAGTTTGTGGTAAAACCATAAAGCCTCCAAAGGTCAAAGGCAGAATCTCAACCACTAACCAAGCTTTCCTCCCGCAATTCCCACTATGAAACACTGGGGTGACAAATTCCTAGAAACATCATCCCAGTTGTGTCATTTGACTAGACTAACAAAAGTAATTAACACATCTGGAAAGAACAACCAAATCCCATTGGGGAATAAGACTATCACATACTAATTCCCCTCATACAAAACATAAAAGTGAAACCACTGGTTCAGATCAAAGTCCATAAAACCTATTAGACTCCCTGTCTAATAAAAGATACCTTCCCGACTGCAGCCAGGCTTTTCTATGCAACAAGTAATTGAGACACTTTTCCT
This sequence comes from Bucco capensis, assembly GCA_013396975.1. NCBI lineage: Eukaryota > Metazoa > Chordata > Aves > Piciformes > Bucconidae > Bucco > Bucco capensis. The sequence goes on from VWZO01009809.1 coordinate 35,615, forward strand.
CCACTGATTCTTCTCATTTTTAAGTTATGTTTCTTTGGGTTTCACAAGAACCCATGAAAACTGGCAGTACAGTTTAACTTCTGCTGTAATAACACACACACACAAACATTTCCGCTATAAAAACCAGACGCTAAGAAGCGCCATCTCCAGGTTACTCCTTCAGTTCAGACTTGATAAGCTTTATCTGTACCTTCCTCCCTCATTTAGCTACTTTTTTTCCTGGTTAAGAACCGCAGGCCACTCTACTCCCACCGGCTCCTCTGTCCGCCGCGACCCCCGGTTCCACCGAGCCAGCAGGCCCCCGCCCGCACTCTCCCCACCCCTTGTTCGCTCACGCCCGGTCGACGCTTTCCAAAGCCCCAAAACGTGGCAGTCCGGATCTCGGCTCCTCCCGCCGAGGCCTGCAATCCCTTGGCTTTCCAAGTGCCTCCTCCCGGCCCCGCTGCCTCTCCCCGGACACGAAACAAGCCCCTCAACCGCATCCCGGCGGAGAGGGGACCCCAAGCGCGGCCAAGCGCGCATAGCAAGGGGCCGCTGCTCCGCGAGCCCTTTCACCTGCGGCTGCACGGTTGAGAAGGAAAACATCCTCCCGGCGGTGGCGGCGACAGCAGCAGCTCCAGATCCCTCTTCCGCTTCCCAGCCCAGCCGCAGAAGCTGTGCCCGCCGCTTATCCGCCGCTCAGCCGCCACCGCCAGCAGGAGCGCTCCACGGCTCGGGAAAATGGCTGCGGCCTGTGGGGAGCGGGCCTCCACCTGGCCCGGAAGCGGCTGGCGACGATAAGAACATCCGGGTCGCCTCCGCCTTTGTCTTCTGCGCAGCTGCCGCCTCACAACTGGCTCGCGTAGCAGACGGGTTTGGGAGTGACGGGCAAAGTGCTCTGTCCTGGGCAGGCTTGTCCCGGCGCGGAAAGCAGTGAGGCTGGCGGGAAGAGGAGGAGAGGTGCGGGCGCAGCCAGGCGCGAGGAGGGCCCCGAGGGGTGCCCGCTGGCACCTAGGAGCGGTGGAGCTTCCAGGCCAGCCCCGGCCCGGCGGGCGGCCGGAGCTGGACTCCTCTCGCAAGTTTCAGGAAGGGGCGATTCGTGAGGAGGGAAGATGGGTGAGGAAGGCTGGCGGTGGGGCCCGCAGTCTGACACCTGAGCTGCCCCCGTGCCACTAAACCACAGCATGAATTTGAACACTCTCAGGGGTGATGACTCCACCACCTCCCTGGGCAGCCTGTTTCAATGCCTAACCACATTTTTAGGGAAGGAATGTTTCCTAATATCCAATCTGAATCTCCCCTCCTGGTCTTAGAGCTGAACTTGATTCCCATTTCTTCCAGGTATGGTTTGGCCCTTTCTGTAACATCAGGTTTGAATCCTGCTTCTGCTCCACTTCTTCCATGAGCACATGGGAGTGAATGAATTATGATCAGCAATGTGGATGTATGAAAGCAACATAAAAGCAGGAAGGAAAGAGTTAAAAGAATGGCCAAGAGCACAATTAAGAGCAGTAAACCTGGTAAACACTGAGGACTTTGCTGTGTACACTGAAAGCAGCAGGCCTGTGCTCTGATAAGGTGCTATCACAGATGATTTGTCAGGAGGCCTGTGCTCTGGGAACCGGAGGATGGCAGCAAGGTCAGAGCACACTGTACACGTCAGTCCTGTGCCTACTGTCAAAACAGAAAGGCAGATAGTAGCCATGGAGATGAGAAGCAACCCTGCCAAAGATGAGCAGATGCTTTAGTTATCAAGAATTGGAAGGAAATGACACTTTAACTCCTGATCATAAAAGACCTGCCCAGAAAGTGGCTTGTCATCACCAGTCCAGAGGACACCAAGAGACAGTAAGGCCTGGATAGATAGTGCACTCTTGTACACAAGCCATCGTGGCTACACCATTTGGTTGCATAGCTGTTGGAGCTTGCAAGTATGAGGGAATGTGAGGGGAGCACATGAGAAAATTGAGTCTGTGGGACCAAAACCAGATGTTTCTTTACAGATAAACATTACCTTCCAGTTCCTTAATGTCTCACACTGAATTCTGCTCAATTCCTACACCTTCAAGGACCCCATGGAAATGAGAGGACAGTCTGCTTGTTCACAGCAAGTAACAACCTGTTGCCACATTAGAAACCTAGATGACAAATTGAGTAATTAGAGCAAAGCTTTGACAGTTTGTCATAATGAACGTTCTATATTTAAAAAGCCACATAACACATGCTGTGGGGTTTGTTAATTGTTACAAACAATAGAGAACAAGGACATGCTTAAGGAGTCCTGCTCAAGCTGGGAATGCTGTAATGAAGCAACACGGTTTAGCCAGAGGTGGGGTAATATTGCACTAGAGCAGGTAACAACATTCCAACCAACTTTATTCCGCGCGTCTGTATCAACAATAAACCTCTAACTCCTGCCTGCTGGGAGCAAAACCCAGCACACCGCTCACCAGAGACCAAGACCGGAAGGCAGGGACCACGGCAGCCACCAGGCAGAGACCTTACACAAACCGCACCGGTGGCGAATCTTAGCGGCGGGGACGGGGGCGCTTCGGAACAGTCACATAAAGCGCTCCAGCTCCTCCCTGCTGTGAGGGGTTGTGCGGTTTCGCGCGCCATTCTAGGTATTCTTGCGCGGCATCATCCGTGACACGCGAGAACTCTCGCGAGAGCAGCGCCGTCCTCTCCGGCGCCCGCCCGTTGGCCGCGCGCGGGGCGGGTCAGGGCCGCTTTGAATCTGCGCGGGGAGCCGGGCTGGAGTGCGCTATGGGAACTGTGGGGCCGGTGGCTGAGGAGCGGCCCGAGGAGAGGGGCGACGCTGCCGCCGCCACCGCTGCTGTTGCCGCCGGCCCGAGGCGCGTCGAGGTTCCTCGGCCTCCCTCCATCGAGGAGTTCACCATCGTGAAGCCTATCAGCCGCGGCGCCTTCGGGAAGGTGTACCTGGGCCGCAAGGCGGGCAAGCTCTATGCCGTGAAGGTGAGGGGTCGCGCGGGCTCAGGGGCATCTCTCTTGCAGCCTTCGGGGCTGCCTTGCTGTCACCTCACTGCATGGTGGCCTGCCTCCGCCCTCCGCTTTCGTTTAACGCCACGCCGTGGGGGAGAGGGGAAAGGAGAGTGCCCGCAGACGCCTGCCTGGCAGGCCCTAGAGCTGCCCCGGCATGACTCTGGCACTGGGATGTTTGAGGAGCTGCTAGAAGCTAAGTGCCTGGGAGGTGTGTTGTCAGCGTAACCTGCTCACGTCCCTGTTCTCCTGGAGACTGTGCTTAGAAGGCATCTGATAATAGCGACTGCTTTTGGAAGTGCCTTAAACGTCAAGGAAACGACGACAAAAGCCTTCCAAGGCGTCAGTGGGCGATCTGCTTCTTGCTTGTAAACACAGTTTATAATTGAATACACGCAGCTGTCGTGCCACTGGGAGGATGTTCTCACATTGGCTCACGAATGAGAGGTCTGCCTCCGAGATGTACAAAGAGAGGAAATTGCAAAAAGAATGTTTACTGAGTACACACCTTTAAAAAAAACCTCTTGCTTTATGCTGATATGCCAAGGACTATAAAGTAGGCTTCTCAGTAGCAGAAACTTTACTAGTGGTTTGTGCAAGCTTGGCTTTGCAGTTAAAAGAATTACAACCAGCAGTAAAAACTTTACCAGTGGTTTGTGTGAGTGTGGATAAATAAAGGACTGTGGGCTGAGCAAGGGAAAGAATATTTACCTATTTCATTTTTGATTTGTTTTTTTCAGGTGATGAAAAAAGCAGACATGATCAACAAAAATATGGTTCACCAGGTCCAGGCAGAGCGAGATGCCTTGGCTCTCAGTAAAAGTCCTTTCATTGTGCACTTATACTACTCACTTCAGTCAGCTAATAACATCTATTTAGTAAGTAAATAAATGGCTGTGCTGTTTTCACATAGTGTTGGAAATGGAGTGCAGAACTGTATTCATGTCTGAAAAGGTTGTTTTGTGGTAGAGAGCGGGTATTCCTTTGTCAATTTTATTCTATTCTTTCTCAGAATGGTTCAGCAAGTGAAGTATTTCTCTTTCCCTGGTATCTCTAGGTCTTTCCCACCTTTTTTACAGGAGAGTCTTTCTAATAGCTAATCTGTTTTAGGAAGATGTAGAAATCTTAGGGAAGCCAAAACAAGAAAGCATTCTGTTCAAGCAGAATCCAAGGGACTGAAAATAGCCTGTGACTCACTTAAAGGAATCTCTCTTGTTGCCTGTGCTGAAAATTCATTATTGTAGTTGGCCTCTATGACAAGAGGATAATTGGGTGACAAAATTAAGTGCTAGTCTGTGTGGAGTACAGCAAGACTTGAATATGGTTTTATATACTGCCTCCACATAAAGGTAGTATGGATTAAGACTGTCTACAAAAGGCCAAGTGTAATTCATCTGATCTATTTAAAGAAAATATTTCATGACTTCTGAAGCTTTAGTTATTTTATCAAAGTTAAAAGTATTGTGTGGGACATGAAGTTCACACAAGGAAGCTTCTATATCAGCTTCTGCTCTTTGAAACTGTTTTCCTAGAGGTGAAAGCTATTTTTACATTTTACTTTCAAATTTGAAAAGTTATTTTAAAATATTAAATTTAAACCACTTGAATGGCAGGTGATGGAGTACCTGATTGGTGGGGATGTCAAATCTCTTCTGCATATGTATGGGTATTTTGATGAAGAAATGGCTATTAAGTATATTTCTGAAGCAGCACTGGCTCTTGACTATCTTCACAGGCATGGGATAATCCACAGGTAAAACCTACTTTTTATTTCTCTTACAAATAAGTGTTTGGTAGTTTGGGTTTTTCACTCAAGCACATTACCAGTCACTGTTTCACAGCAACATCGACCTCGTTTGCCAGAGCTTCTGGAAGCTCTTTTAGCATTTGTGCTGCAGTAATGTCATGCAACAACACCTAAAATAAAACCTGTCCATACAGGTTAAGCAGACAAATACACACTGCTCTCCCCTGCCTGCATGCTCTTCCCCAGTACAGTGGTGTCCTAGCAGCTATGCTGCCTTCTAGCTCCTCTCTCCCTGTGGCCTTTAAATGACTGTCAGTTCAGGAACCTTATGGATACTGCAGGATAAAAGGACATTGAGTACTCTAATGCTCTCCCTGTAGTGAGAGTTCTTTGCTGCATTCTGTAGTGCTACAAAGAACACACCTGAGAACTTTGTGTAGGAGTTATACATTATTAAATGTGATGGTAGAATAATGTTAAACTTGCTGAAACAAAATCTGCAGCTCTTGTGCCATGCATGATGGTTTTACAAGGCCTGAGATGTTTGGGCAATATTTAATACGTGGAATTGTTTTGGGTCATTCCAAGTGGAATCTTCTGGCTTTGCTTATAGGTGTTTCTCAGTAACACCTCTGTTTTGTATTGAGTGTTTCTGCTCAGTTCACTTTCTTAATATTGCTTAGTTGACTTTCTGCTGACTTCAGCTCTTTTTGTGTCTTCAGGGATTTGAAGCCAGACAATATGCTCATTTCTGATCAGGGTCATATAAAGCTGACAGACTTTGGACTTTCAAGAGTTACTCTGAACAGAGGTAAGAGTTGTCTCTAATATTTTAGATGACTGTCTGGCAATAGGCTGTGTGGGTCTTCAGGTGAATAGCCAGTTCCTGAACTAGTTTGTACCTGCAGCCTCTTAACCATATCAGCCAAACTAATGCTTCACAGCACCAGTTTAGTTTTTTGAGACAGATGCTGGCAGGTACATCCTTTTATGGAGTTAGAAGAATATAGAAATACAGAGTTGTCTGTGGAGTTTGATTCATGGCTTTAAGCACATAAAGGAAAATCCTAAGTATACTGTATTTTCTATAACATACTGCTTTAATTGGTAAGTTCTAATGGGAGAGATTGCCTAGTTCAGTGTATGGAAGCTATAATCCTTACCTCTAGTGAGCAAAACATGGCATCTAAGGTTAAATTCTCACAGGTGAAAAATGTGTCTAGTTGTTTTTTTTTTGAGATGCCTTTGGGAGTGAAGGCAGGCTTTGAATTGAATTTGCCACCTTAGCTCACAGGCTGGAATTGCTATCTACAAACCAAAGGTGGTTATCCACTTAGAAAACATAACAAAGCATAGAATGCTGGAAAAGAAATTGGACTTTTGGAGTTTCTGTGTTCATAAACTGCAATTTTATGATGGCAGCTTATGTTGAGTAACAATGTGTAGGGATGTCCTCACTTGGGTTTGGTGGCTTCTCTGGTAGATTTGCTCAGTATGTGACTGAATTTTATTTCCCTCTTGGTAAAACTTAAGTAAATGCCTGTAATTTTGCTTATTTAATAAGCAAATCTGACTCCCTTCATATTTCTTTGTCTCTGTTTGTAGAGATAAATATGATTGATATCCTTACGACACCATCCATGGCAAAGCCAAAACAAGATTACTCACGTACTCCAGGACAGTTGTTGTCTCTCATCAGTTCTCTGGGTTTTGTAAGTGATTTTTCACTCTTGGAAGTACTTCATTCTTTTAATTAACTTATCTTAAATGTAATTCCAGAAGTGATAAGGCTGTTCTTGCACCTCTTCTGCTAGCTGATAGAATGACTTGTGTGTTTCCAGTACCTTGACGTTCTGAAGCGATTACTTTGAATTATATTTCAAACTGCAGACTGTTGATTATTGTGATTCAAACCATTTGGTAAATGGACATGGAGATACATGCAATGTAATCAAGAATGTGTGAAATTACACTCTCAGTCCTGGATGTTTTATTCATGCTCCATTAACTTTTAACTCTGCTTCTTCCTGCTTGATAGCATAGTCCTGTTGGAATGAAAACACCAGAGGGCAATTCAAGTCCATCATCTGACAGCCTGCATGGAGTAGTTTCTCCCTTACCTATGTCCCAAAAGGAAAATGCCACTCTTTCAACTAAATTATTCAAAACATGTGAGTATACCAAGCCTTGCACATAGTAATATTCTGGCTGTAAGATTGTGGTCTCTTAATTTTATATAAGTAGCTTGGACCCACTTCATAAAAGAAGTGCTTCCAGCAGTGTGGTGCTGTCTGTTATTCCTCCAGGACTTAAGGTCTGACATTTTTTCAGCTACATTACTTCTGTCATCTTCTGATCCTTTTTCAAATGTACAACCACTGCATTCAAAATGACCCTTTAAGATTTGAAGTGTCACTTCTTGACATACTTCCATTGAAAATGATTGACTATAGCAGTGTGTGCTTTGATTTCAATTGCCTTATCTTGCTGCTTTCTCATTTTTTAACCTGAAAATGAGAAAGAAGGCTATTATGGTGTCATATCTTTTAAATTCTTGGCAAATCTTTACTTCAAAAACTTGTCTATGCAGGGAAAATGACAAATGATGTCACACATTGCTTTTCATAACTTCCTTTGATGTGAAAGCTTGACCTAGTGTGAAGCTGGTGAATATTTGTTGCCTGTTTGTGTCAATGTCTGATTTATTTTCTGTTTTATTCTCTCAAGATCTTGATACTTCTCAATTAACTCCTGTGATGCCAGTGAGAAGTTTAACTCCTATTCTCTGTCAGTCAAAGAAAATGTTTGGTACCTCCAGTGCCAGTAGTCAGTCACACATGTACCTGTCCAGTGTGGAATCAGAATGCTTCAGCAGCCCCAGGTGGGAGAAAGATGTAGAGGTCAGGACTGTTTCATCTTCCCACTCTAAACTTCAATTAGCTTGTACTTGAATATGCACTGATACAGATCTCCTCCTTTACTAACTTCCTCTAGTTAGGACCAGTGTAGAGAAGCCTTCCTACAGGAGAAGGAGCAGGGGTTGTGATCCTTGCTGAGTAGCAGTTTGGAATCAAATTGGTATTATTTTTTTCTTCAAAGAAGTAGGAGTTCTGGATCAAATTGGTATTGCTTTTTCTTCAAAGAAATAGTAGTCCTGTGCAACATGACAGGAAAGTGATTGCCATTTAACCTGCAGCAAACAAGTAAAGGAGAAGGCTGCCACTAGACAGCACTGGTTTCCCCTTATTCTTCTTGGTATGGTAGGGATAGGTATGGTTGGACTTGATGATCTTAGAGGTCTCTTCCAACCTTTGTAATTCCTAGTGCTGGGAGCACTGGCTCTTTGGAAGCTGACCTTATCCCTGTAGCTTTATTAGCTCAGCATGCAGACACAAGAATTTCTTTAAAAGACAGAAAAATAACAACCAAAATATACTCCAAACTTATGTTAGCTATTAAAAACTGAAAAAGCTTAAGGTTTAATTGCTGAAGGGTTATTGCACCAGCTAACCTAACATCAGGAATTATAACTGAAACAAAATGCTTTCTCCTATTTTAAACTGTTAATGAAATTCTGTACAAAAACAGACCTAACAGAAAATGCTACTGTGCTTTTTATAGTCCCTTGCCATGATTTTTGTTTAGCTCACTCACAAAACCTTGTGTTTAAAACAATTTCTGGTCCTTTGTTTTATCTGTCTATTTCCCAAGGCCTTGTTTTTAGTGTTGTGTTACCAAAACAGTGGTAATAACCAGACTTTTGTCATCTCTCAAGTATAAGATGTCCCAGGGTAGTATGGTGAGGTTATTTGGTTTGAGGTTTCTTAACATAAAATTGCTAATACAGCATTAATTGCTATATTTCTTCATCCTTAAGCATTACAAAATTCTGCATATTCTATTGTACTCTAGCAAGCTTATTTTATACTCTTAAAGTCAAATTATCCCTAATTGAGTTTTGATTTTTTAATATATTATGTCACAATTGTAACTACTAGTGGTTATAAAGATTAAGCCATACTTGCCAATTCCCAGTTCTTTGTGGAAGTGGAAATAAGGTATTTTAAATACATTTCTAGAATGCTGCAATCCTGTTTTTCTTGATCCTCAAAACTTGATGTTCTCATTTGCAGCAAAGTGAAGGTGACCTCTGCTCTACAACAGGCAAAGCAAGTACCAGTGGGGCAGCTCTCCTTTCAGTTACAGAATTGCTGAATAGCAAAGATATGAAAACTTTAAAGACAAAAGAACTGGAGTCTGCCATTTCTCCCTTAAGCAGCAAGGATTCTTCTGGCAGGAGACAGAAGTTGGGCAGTGAGCACTGTGCTCCCACAGACACTCCTGTGACCGTGCTGGATGCAAAAGGTATAGCAAGGAAATGTCTGTATGAAAACAACACTTGGGAAGAAAAACTCTTGGTAAATGAAAGAGAGATAACTAATGAAACAGCAGAAACTTCACCCGTAAGGCAGAATGAGCCTATTATAGAGGAAGAAGTTTTTGAGAAGCCAGGTGTAAAAAGAAGCTTTGAGCTAGTGGCCACTAGTCCTGGTCAGGAACTTAACTATGTTAAGAAAAGCAACGCGGAATATAAACGTGGCTGTCAGATCTCTGCATTTCCAGCTAACAAAAGGACTGGTTTGACAACAGAAATTCAATCCTTGATGCTTTATGAGGATAGATCCCTGCATGACACCTGCAAAAGCAAGGAAGAAGTCAAGAGTTTTGGTAACCAGCAAACTGCAGCCAAAGCCTTTAGTCCAATTATAGCCAAAAACCTTATGTGCGAGCTGGATGCAGACTATGGGAAGGATAATAAAAAGGAGTACCTGAACTCAAGTTTTTTTGGTAATGATGATGAAAAACCTTTAGGAATTCTCAGTGCAGATTCTGATTTATCATTTCCTGAAGTGTCTGTTACAGAAAGCCACTTGGAAAAGCAGCTTTTAGATTTGGACAAAAGTGTTAAAGATCTCTCCTTTGAGGAATCAAAGCCAGAGGACATGCTAGTACTGTCACCAGAGTCCCAAGATGCCTTGCAAAATGGAGAGGAAGCACATGCTGTCCAGGACTGCAAGCTGCTACATCATGAGAAGGATGCTGACCAAAAACACAGCGAAGAAACTTGCCTTGACACAGTATCTTCTCCTGCAGAAAAGATGATGGAAGCACTGAATGTCTTAAAAAAAAATGCTGTTGTTTTTCGAAGTTATAATAGCCCAATTAATACATCCAATGTATCTGAGCCCTGCAGCAAGGCTTCCTTGGATATCATGGATCTGTCACCTGCTTGTAGTGGCTCTTACCCAACAGCTATTACTCCCCTACAGAAAGGAAGACCCTATAGGGTCTATCAGGTATGTAAAGAAACTTTGTGCATGCATTAGGTGTTAGTGATCTGAAATGATTTCAGTTGTTAATTTAGGGGAAAATGGAAGTAGTTGGAGGCAGTCTGTCAAAATAACCATCTCCTGAGAAATAACTTACTGATGGCATTCTATGTTGTAACTTAGATTTGAACAGGAAGATACCTTGTTTTGATGTAATTTTGTGATGCTTTTGCAAATGACATCATTGTGATCTGATTACCTGTTCCCTGTTTGAAATGTGGATTCTGTAGCCTTTATGGCAGAGTAATGATGAATTGATCTCTGCTACACTGAAGATGGAGTTGGAATCAAAACAGGAGATCTTTCACTGTAGTCAACCTACTGGCTGTGATAATTATTATTGTTCTACATACTTTATCTTCAAATAATGTCCCCAGTGAATTTTCAGAAGGTTTAGAGAACTTAAACAGATGAACAGAACTTGATCTGCATGTTTTATGCAACCCATAGAGGATACAAGTTTGATAACAAATGGTTCATTTGATCTATTTTGAGTACATCTGGTATGCAATAGGTGAGAAAAGTCCAGCTTGTCCTTTTTCTTTTCCAGCTATTTGACATATGTGCTTACTTTTTGTTAGTGCTGAGTTCTTAACATCAGCCAAAACTGAAGGTTATTTTGTCATTTTTTTAGTAGGTGATTCTGAGGTTTGTATTTGAAAGAGGAGTTTAAGATTGATTATTTTGGGGAGAGTTTTTTGGAGACAGTCCTTGAGGATTTGACACTGGAAGAACAACTTAGGGGAAATTTTCTTTACAGAATAGGCATAGATAAACTTATTCTCTTCCAAGATGGCTGAGAACAAAAACTCATAGACAACGGACTCATAGACAGACTGGTTTGGGTTGGAAGGCACCTTTGGAGCTCATCTAGTCCAACCCCCCTGCAGTGGGCAGGGACATCCCCAACTAGATCAGCTTGCCCAGAGCCCTGGCAAGCCTCACCTGGAATGCCTCCAGGGATGGGAACTCAACCACCTCCCTGGGCAATTTACCACCTCCCTGAGCTGGTAAATGGAAGTACATTTACCAGCTCATATTTTAGAGCATGTGTACTGTGACATGTTCTTGACTTGAAAAACTCTTAACAAAACTTGGGAGATGGGAGTTTGTCAGCTGGTTTTGACAGCTGAACTCTTCATTCCAGACCCCTCACCAGGGAGATGCTGGCACACCATACAGGACCCCGAAGAGCGTGAGGAGAGGAGCTGCCCCAGCGGAAGGCGAGCGCATCCTTGGCACCCCTGACTACCTGGCACCTGAGCTGCTCTTGTCAAAGCCTCATGGTGAGAGAAACCAACCATGCAGTTTGTAAATACTGGAAAGATGACATAGTGACATTTCTAAAGGTCTCTAGAGCTCTAAACCATTCAAGTAATGGGATAGTGAATGCTTTAGAAATACCTCGTGCTTACTTTTTGCCATGGTGACTAGTTGTGTTTGCTGCAGCTGCTCCTTCCATTTCTGTTTGTCACATGGCTAGAGTATTTGGCTGTCCAGCATTGTCTTGCTTGCTGCTAATGCTTCAAGTTGCAGCAGGGGAGGTTTAGATTAGATATAAGGAGAAGTTTCTTTTCTGAAAAGGTTGTTAAGTCTTGGCCCAGGCTGCCCAGGGAGGTGGTGGAGTCACCATCCCTGCGGGGGTTTAAGAAATATCTAGATGCTCTACTTAGGGACATGGTTTAGTGGCATGGGAGTGATGGGTATGGTTGGACTTGATCTTGGAGGTCTTTTCCAACCTTAATGGTGCTGTGATTCTGTAATCTAATGGTTTGGAAGCTGTGCTTAGGCAGCCTGAGACTTGTGTGTGCCTTAGGAATCACAACTTGGTCATTCAGGGAGATTCTTTGGAGTGGGGACGAGGCACAGAATGAAATTTAGTATGAAAGGTTTAAGCCTCCAGTTATTCTAAGCATTTATTCCATGCTTATGTATAGTAAAGTGTTATGTGCATCCAGATAAGTTTATAATGTTGCATTACAATCAGTTACTGAGTTGGGTGAGCTCATGAAACACTTAAGTCTTCTTGCATGACCTACCTTAAGAAGAAAAATCTGCATTCCTGTGTCTTCAGAGAATCATACTTGATAATTGATGTTTGTATTTGTTAGGGGGGTTTTGCAATAATCATAATGTTCTTGCTTAATTGTCTCTTTCATATGCAGGGACTCAGATCTCTGGTGAGTTTGATATATGCTGTGCAGAAATTGAGTGTTCAGCATATCTGTGAGCAGTCAAAGTGTAACTAGATCACAGTTTCCAAGAAAACAGTTTCTCTATAGAAAGATATGGCCAATTTACACTTCCCATGGGAATGTGGGATGCTTCCCCAAAAGATTCAGGAAACTTCAGTGTCACTGTGACTAGGCTCTCAGAAACCCCACTTAAGCCTGTCCTTCAGGAGCAAAGTCAGCATTCTTGAAGAGGTTGTGTACCAGAATATAATAAACCAGAGGCACCTTTTCCTCATTGCTTCTTTTCACTTGATGCAATCAGACTAACTCTGAGTGGAGAACACTCAGATGCTCCAGACCTGGTATCTCTCTTACTTCAAACATTAATAGATTTAGCAAGGATATTGTAGGAGTTAATCTAACCTTTAGTAAAACCTTGGGTGGGGAAAAATTGCTGTTGAAACCTGTGTTACGAGTTGTGATCTTAGTAGACTTTGACTGAAGCTGGCAATATTTTATCTGAACATTCAAGAGCCTCTAACAACTAGTGGATGTGATCTCACTGCTTTGATAGCTTAGCTTGGTGGGGAACTCTTACACTGCTCTGACAAGCTGCTAAAAGTGCAGGAGATTACTAAGTTTACATTTCTAAATTTAGTCAGTAATGCTTTTGAAGTGGCTGAAAAGATTTGGTTTTTTAACTTGGAGTTACCCTAATTTTGTCATATGCCAAAAAAGCCAAGAAAAAGTACACTTATTCTCTTCCAAAGACACGGGGGTTTTTTGCAGCAAGTGTGGCATCTGTTCTTTATACAGTGGAGTGGGCATGGCTTAAAGATGCAGAAAGCTTAGAGTGCATGCAGTGGTGTCTGGGATTGCTTTGCCTGCCTGGTTGTAAGTAGGTTAATAAGATGAGTTTGGCAAAAAACCACCCTGGAATGGGGAAAACCACAATTATTTCCTAACAAGAGATAGCTAGAGAGAATGCACTGCCCTCATCAACTCTGGTGTAGTGGAAACTAATTCCACCTGCTTCTGTGCTAGCTCATCTCTGCCAGCTGACTTCCAGATCTGGCACACATTTAGACAAATTAAGTTTAAAAGCTTGAGTTCTTGGAGTCTGCTCCAAGAACTGAGAGATGGAAACAGGTTACAACACAGATGAACATCCAGGCTCCAGAGCAGGTGTTCCAGTCAGCTGTTTTGATCACTAAACAGTCCCTTGGAGAAGCCAGCTCCTGGATTCTCTGCTGGGAGTTGCTCAGGAGATTGTTCTCAAGAGCCTCCTTGTATTTTCTGTAATGAATTAAGGAGCAGACTGGCTTGATGAAAAAGCCTTTTAATACATACATAGATATATATTTTAAATATACTACATGATTGTCAAGTACAACTTATTTTGTTTCTTCATTTCCAGTAGATTTTGCAGGATTTAAACACTCTTAATTTCTACCTCATCTTCAAATCTTTGCCAATATCCTCAACCCTTTGTTAGTGAATGACGTGGCTTTCTCTTCCCAGGTTCTGCTGTAGACTGGTGGGCCCTTGGAGTTTGCCTGTTTGAGTTTCTAACAGGAATTCCACCTTTTAATGATGAAACACCTGCACAAGTCTTCCAAAATATTCTGAAAAGAGGTAATCTGTTTCAGTAAAAGGGAAAAGGATTTCTTTCCAACATTTGTTTTATGGTCTTGAATTAGTGACTCATCTGCATCTCTGCCTGTAGATATTCCCTGGCCTGAGGATGAAGAAAAGCTCTCTGACAATGCCCAAAATGCAATAGATATTCTTCTGACAATTGACAGCACTAAGAGAGCAGGACTGAAGGGTGAGTGTTAAAATTCTAATGTGTTCTTTGCAGCTAATGAAACATTTAAGTGGTGATCTCCTCCTCCTGAAACTTAGACTCATAAACTTTTAATGCCTATTTAAGTTGCATGTATAGTGCCAAGACACAGGCACTGTGGTTTCTTCTCTATGAGGAAATTTTGGGGAGGGAGGGACAGAGGGGAGTGGTTGGGATTCTTTATTGAACTTGTGGTTTGCTCTAGTGCTATTTTGCTCTGGGTGTTGAGTGTTTGACAACTGACATAGTTAGGAGTGAACTTGGCTAACTCAGTAACAGGTATTTAGTGGTTTTGACCTAACTGATTAAAAGCCTCCTACAAAAGTTGATTTAAAGGACCTTTCTCTTAAGAATCAGCCTGTCTTTACTGAATATAACCTGAAGAAAGCTTAGAGTGAGATTGATTTGGGGAAAACAGGAAGAAATCTGACAAGAAAACTGCCAGAGAGATGACTACAGAAGGCAATTGTTATGGAAATGCACCAAAGGAAGGTTCTAATGCCTCTCTTCTGTTTCAGAACTGAAGCATCACCCCCTCTTTGATGGTGTGGACTGGGACAATCTGCAGAATCAAACCATGCCCTTCATACCTCAGCCACATGATGAAACTGATACCTTTTACTTTGAAGCTAGGAACAATGCTCAGCACCTGACTGTGTCTGGATTTAGCTTGTAGCAGCAAGATGAGCAAACTTGCTCTGGTTTTGCACACTTGCAGATTGTCCTATAACACTAGTTAGGCCTTAAGTAACTTTGCCTTGCTAAATTTAGGGTGTGTTTTATCAGTCTGGTTTTACAATGTATCCTTTATTCTGAAGTGAAACTACTGTACAAAACTGAGCTGGTATCAAGTGCCTTCCTGCTCCTTCTTATCTCTTCCTGCACCTTACCAGAGGCTCAAGCATTGTATTTCTTGGAGCAATGATGGGGCTTTTCTTTAATAGCAATGGGTAACTCCTGTTAGGAGATGTGAAGTCATTTCCTAGTTAAACATAACAGGGGAAGGACATCCATGCATGCAGCTTGTTCCCAGTCTAACTTCCCTCGTGGTGGCTGGGTGGGAGGGCAGTCTGCTTTGGGAGCAGTCCTCTCTGAGCAGTTTGACTCTGCATCCACTGGGCAAAACTGAGCAGTTGGAATCTTCTTGCAGCACTGAATTGTCTGTCTTTTGTTTGGCTTATCCCAAGAAAGGTTCAGAGGCAGTGTTGTTACCTCTGCTGGATGGGAGATGAACAGGAGTTCCACTGCTTGTTGTCCTTTCTTAGACAGAGAGAGTAGGGAAGGAATAGCTGGGGTAAGCTTATTGAACAACTGCTCTGTTTAAATTGGCTTGCAACCACTTGCACTGCACAGAGATGGTCTGAATATTTTAGCAATGACTTGTTTTAAGTAGAAAAATGCTGTGTTTGTACTTAACTCTTTTCAGATGGTAGAAAACAAATCACCTGAGTGTTAGCTAACAAGTGAAGTGTTACTCCTCCTGAAGCTGCTATATATTAAAGACTATAATGGATTGCAAAGGAACAGCCTGCTCTGTAAGCTCACAACCAGAGCTTAGATTTCACTCAAACTTAAGTTATTCAGCATTAGAAATCCTAACTATATTTAAATTATTTTACAATGCAACACAAACTTGCATCTGCTAGATTACTTACTAAAGGTTTTCATTTTCCAGGTTTGTACTTGTTAGCCAAAAGTGGTGCCAGAAGTCAAGCATTTTACTAGTGATTTTCACCAAGTGGCTTTTGAATCTGATGACCTGACCCTTCCTGATAGGGGAGGAAGTTGTCCCTTCCTTGCCCTGCTTTCTGGAAGACAGGATTTATTGCTGGACTTCTGAGCAAACAGTGCCTGCTAGGCTTCCTGCTGGCCCCTCAGGCAACTGGGAAAGGAATGGGAAAACAGGTGTTTGCTAGAAGGAGCAAAAGAGCTAATTCTTAGCAGCTCACATTGACAAATCCCAGTGCTAGGTGGGGAGGCTTGGGACGTAGATCTTTATCCAAGGGAAATCCCTGGTTCTTTCCTCCTACTCCAGCAAAGACAGGGATTTTTAGTAGGGAAATATCTAATACTTCCTACTCCAGGTGTGCATGCCCTTCTGTTCATAACTTGCTAACACCTTCTGCAGTCTTTATTATAATGGCAGGAGAACAAAGAATGCTGAAGTGGTCTGTAGCTCCTGCTGGGAGCCCTCACTAGAGTGATTCCAAGGCTCATTCCATCCCTTGGCACTTACTGTGCTGCCACAGGATGGAAAGAGAGGGAGGGCCCTGAGGCCAGCAGCTGTGTGCCCCTACCATTTGTACCTGGCTCTGTTGTGGTTCCCTCAGCTGAACACACCTCTCAGCAGGTGCAGTGGCTTCCCTCTGCTTTTGGCCAGAGCAAACCTGTGCTTTGGAGATGAAGTTGGATTCACTAGAGGAGCCTAGCAGGACATTTCCTTCTCAAGTGCAGTGTTTTGAGCTGGCTCTAGGTGTTTCCAGTGCTATGCAGAATGATTTTGACTTGCTAGCCCTCCTGAGGAGGGGACAACACATCCCAGTTCTGCGCTCCAGTGATCTGTTTATGCCACTTTTTGTCTCTTTGTACCTGGGCAAATGAAACAATAAATCACTTTTCCTTACCTTTAAGATGACCTGGCAATCTTTCCAAGTTACAGGGAGTTGGAGATACTCCTAGCAGCTGAGAGCCAGCTCTGAGTTACAAGGAAATGCTTCTGAAAATGGTGTTGGTTTCTATTACAACTTGGTAAGAGAGCCAGCAGGCTCTTCTGTGCAGCCAAAGCACCTGAGGTGTGGCACTTACTAAACACAGAGAAAATTCAGGATAAAATACAAAATCTGCAGGGATTGATTTATTGAAACATGAATAAATAACAAGTGTGGCACATGCCTACATCGATTTTGGTGGGAATTTAACAGTTAAGTATCTTTGAGACTGTCTGTACCATCTCCTAAGAGCTAGACACCTAGATGTAACATGGATATGAAGTGGAGGAGGAGGCACTCCAGGGTGCTTCCTCCTGGCCAAAAATGGGCTGCTTCAGGAGGTTTTTGTTTCAAGTGACCTTCAAGCTAGAGTCTCCTTCCTGCATAATGATTGCCATCATTTTATGATCAGAAATCAATCACTCCAGGAACTACAAGCTCCAGGCACAATGGCTTCAGGTCACAGCAGAACTTCCCTTCCAGCAGAAGCTTTATTCAAACCTGAGTTTTCAGTACATTTTATGCCAAAACTCCTCTCTGGCACACAGAACCATCTGAGTGTTACAGCAAAGAGCTTCTCACCCTTTCAGTTTAGCTCAGATTTACAGTAAGAAAATCAGAAGAGAGGGGAAAGTAACTCTTAAACTCACACAGCTAAAACAGAGATTAAAACAAACATGAAACTCTGATTTCATTTTTCTGCTATACAGCCTGTAGGAAAAATGTCTTCCAAACTCTAAAAGATCTTCAGGAAGGACAGAACTGGTTTGTAAGAGATTAGTCCATGAGAATGAAAGCACATCAATAACATGGTGACATCTCTGAAGACTCAGATCCTAAACACAGCTTATGTGATGATGCAATCTGTCAGAGCAAATGAAGATCTTGGTTTTCTGTCAAATCCAATTTTAGTGTATTTCCCTTTTCTAGAGATTTACACAATTTATTTTAAGTGTGAAGCATGCTTTAGTCAAGCAAACTCCACAAGGCTGGGACTCTGCAGATTGGTTAACAAATAGTCCATTAAAAAAAAATCAGCACCAACATTAGCTACAAAGTTGTTTGTTTTGCAAGGAAGTAGGAGGAGAAGAGAGAAGGAAAAACCAGAACTGTGTGCTACTTTTTTATACTGTGACTTGGGAGAAGCCCACAGTAGATTAGAGCTAGATTAAATCTTAATTTGACACAAACAACAGAAAACTCAGTCTACTGAGCTTTTGAAAAGCTTAGAGCTAGCCTTCAGCTGATTTTCAAGCACCTTGTGCTTCAAGTCTATTTCAGTGAAACTTGTCAACAAAAGTACAGTTCCCCAAGCTAAAGAGGTAAGGTGCAGCCTCTTTAGCTGGCTCTCTTGTACCACAGTTTCTAAACTTCCATCTGACAGCCTCTCTGTTAGCAAGAGCTCTGACTTTTACAGCAATTCCCACCTCTCCTTTACAGTCTTCAAAGGATAAGAGCAAAGAACTCCATTTCTGCCCAATTTACATAGCACTCTGCCCCACATTGGTTTAGCAGCAAAAATCACCAGCTCAATTCCTCAGAGCTAGCTCCTATTTTCCCAACAGCTTACAATGGATTGAATTCCTATTTTATTAGTGCTTTCCTCTGATAATATCTAACCCTGGGGAAAAGACAGGCAGGGATGTAAAGTTATTTTCTCTATTAAAGTGACAGTTTGACATCTTTTTCACTTCTGTTCCAAAGATGATATCCTCTTCATCCTCTGCCATCGACCAGACCAACAATTACTGAAGGCTCATCCACAAGCACATTCCAAAGTCATTAAAGTTCCTCTGGGCTTGAGGATGGAGTTATTCAATTAATTTGATTTGTAACCTAGGAGCTGTGAATCATTCAAGTTTCAGTAAGGTTAGTCCTTCAATGGTGAGCTCAAAGGTAGTACAATAGAATACTCTTAAGAGAAGGAAAGTCATCCCAGAGGCTGAGCTTCTAGGAGATTCCACAATTCCTTTGCCTTCCAGAGCCATCTTCTAGCAGTCTTTAGGCCAACTCCTGAATTCTCAGTTCAGTTTTCTAAAAGAGGAACCAAAGAAATTAGTTTAATTGACCATCAGCTATAAAATGATGTTTCCATTTGTCTAAAATCAAATGGAAATGATTTCAGCTCCATTAGAACACAGCACTGCTTCCAGGGACCTGACCAAAAAATCTGCAGCCTTACAGACCTGGCCCAGCCTGCACTGAGGGGTGCAAAATAGCACTAGGAATTCTCAAGTGCAGCTGGAATTCCTCAGAAAAGGAGTCCCTGCACAGCAACACCTCTGAGCTGCTTCTCCAGTCACTGCACAAAACATGCAGTCAGAATGGCCTAAAACCATAAGCTGAGTCTAACAACTCTCAAGTCTGCTTACAAATACATTTCTAGCTGTGAGCAGCTTTCAGAGCCCTCAGGATTCAGACTGTGAAGCTTTCTGCAGTGGAGGTGCCACTGTTACATTTCCAGCATTAAGTATTCCCTAAAAGAATGAGAGAGGCTAAGAGGCTCCAGAGCTAAGGCAGCCAGCAGGGTGCCAAGAGTGAGCAGCACTATCCCTTCCCAGGGCCATGAGCTAAACACAGAGCAGCATTTGCTCCACGGCCTGAAGGAGTTGAGGAGTCAGGAATCAGCTTCATGATGAGAAAACATCACAGAGTAGCACAGACTCCTTGTTTCTGCTCCTGCATTTTCCAACCAGAAGTACACAGATGTGGTTAACATCTGCACTGTGTCCAGCTGTTGCCTAAAAAGCTTGCACACCCTAGCAGAGCACAGGCTGGAACTGGCAATGGGACAAGAGAGAGGGACTCTTGTTGTGCAATCCCTTCTTCTCCCTGAGTGTGCTTGATCAGCTTCCTACCCATTGCTAAAGGTGAGGAAACTCCAGCTGGAGATAGTCCTGAAGTTCTGGCTGTGGGAAGATCTCTTCAGAAACAAAGAGGAAGGCTGAGGAGCACAAGAATTCCTTGAGTTGTTTCTGTTCTTGAGGTTAACTCATCTTAACCGAGGAGCATGTGGGGCTCTGCTGTCTCTGTATCTCACAGAGCTTGGTTTAACCAGATAAAAGGAATAGCTCTGCATGTCTTTACCTTCTCTTTCTTTGAAGATAGACATGTACCAACCACTGGGCAACAAATGGCCATACAACAGCAAAAGCTAAAACACCAGGAGAAATGTCAAAGGGCCACCAGGATGGTTTCTAAGGAAAGCAGAGAAAAAAATCCAGTCAGCCATCTGAGTAACACCTTGAATGCCACTTGTCTGCTTCTCAATCAGCTCAAATGCTACAGGATCAAAGTAAAGACCAGAAAAAGAGATTAATCTATCAAATAGCTTCTTCAGATAGAGACAACAGGAAAAACACATACTAAGAATTAGATAGAAAATATTAATCTCATCTTTTTATCACCATTCACACTGCTTTACAAATGGAAAAAACCTATTTTACCTTGGCAGAGGAGGCAGGCTGGTAATTTGACTGTAGTGTTGCAGATTTGGCCTTTAAATACAAGAAAAAAGGGTGGTAAATGTAAGAGAAGGAAAGTGCAATTAACATTTCTCTGCTTCACAAACTGAGCCCATCAAGTTTTTCCATCTCCTCAAGGCTTTGCAGTCTGTGTTTTGTGACAGTTTAAGGCACAGAACCACCCCCATGCAACCTCCCTCTTACCACTCAGTTTCCAACTTAACCTTTTGTGTTTTCAGGACTTCTTAGAGCATTTTTATCCCACTGTCACAAACTCAATCAGTGTCACTTCCTGGACCTCTTCACAGTTTTTCAAGGCTCTCGTGGCAAACTTAGCACAACTTCCTGAGCTCTGGTCCAGTCCCACCAGCTGCAACCCACAGGAGGAATCCCAGCAGCTTAATTTGCATGCTTCTATGTTTCAGCACAGGGCTATTCAAAGGCAGACTGCACTGGTTTAGTCTGTCCTGAGCTCAAGCTACAAGCTTGTCTAACAGCATCAAGGAAACTCTGTTCCAAATCTTCCAGGCAATCCAGAAAATGAGAAGTCCAAGAAGCTTTTCATGACTATTCCCATACACCACTGTGGTGCTGCCACAAAACCAAAGCAGTCAGGTTTCCAGGGCTGGTTTAATTTATCTTAAGTGTGAAGCAGAAACTTCATGATAAATTCCAAGAAACTGGATTACTTCACAGGGAAAGAAAGCTATTTTTCTGCTAACTGAAAAATGGAATCAGAAGTTCTGTCTGCAAACATTTACCAGTCTGGAAGATGAAGATCATTGAGTCCTTCCTTTGAAAATGCTTTGAGATCTAGTGATGAAGAAATGAGCTGGGATCATGTCTTGCTGACATGAACTCTGGGATCTCCATAATGTGTGTCAATAACCATGGCTCTGAGCAGAAAGGAGTGAGATCAGAGATGGTTCATTTCTAGGTTAAGATGCATGGGTTTGTTCCCTTGTACAAGAGTCCTGAATTGTGTTCCTGAGAGTAGATACCAATTGGAAGTGGAATAAGCTAGAGAATATAACTGAAATGTCTTAATAGTTTAAGAAAATACTGTCTGAAATTCTAATCTGAAGAAAAAACCACATTACAAATGCAAGGAAATTGAACTACCTGTGATGCTGTAGCTGCCTCCAGCATGTGCAACCTCTGAAGGACATTCTGCATGTCTTCTTGCAGCCTCATCAGCACGACTGCAATCTGCTCATTGAGGCTGCCCCTGGGGGCTCTGTCTGCTCCCCAGCGCTCTCCATCCCCTCCACTGCCCATCTGCCCTCCCTGGGAACCTTCTCCCAGGGGATGAACTCTCTGACCTGTTGGGAGAAAACACACAATGGGCTACCAACTCCATGAAAAGGCTCAGTTTGGACAGTTCAGCTTTCAGTTCAAACCCACTGGGAGGTTAGTGCAACATCAGCTGAGATGTCTCCTCCAGCTCAGTGTGACAGCATCCCTCAAGCTCCTAGCACTGCATAAACACTTAGCAGAAAAGTTAAGTTCAGCAGTAAATTCTGCCCTAGCAAAAAGAAAGGAAGATCTGTCTTACTATCAGGGGTAGGTGTGGGTGAAATGTGGCTCAGTCTGCAGCTGGAAAACAAAGAACAGTGAAACAGAGTGATGAGAAAAGGGAATTGTTTGAAACCTTTAAGGGAGTATCCTCCTCTAAACTCCATACAAATAACCCTATCCCATTTCCACCTGCAAGGAGCAAACCTAAGTGAGACAACAGAAGGTTAAACTAGAATAAAATATCAAATAGAATTATGTCCCATGGTTTCAAGTATGACACCACAGAGGTATAAATGCAGAAGCATTTCAAAATGAATATGTAACTTGTAAAGAAACTCTCCTGATGCATAGGTAAGTCCTGAAGATCACATTTCTAAGGAGACATTCCATAGGAGTTTAAGGTGAGCCAAACCACAAGAAGCTAATATGCTTACTACAAGATCTCCAGAGCACAAGAAAATCCTTTAGTAATACTTATTGTGAATGAAATAAAACCTCTGAAGATAAAGCTGCTTGCTGCTCCCTGCAATTGGGGTTTTGCTCTCTTTCTTATAGAGGACAGAAGCACTACATAGCATGATTATCTTGCTGCTCCTTGCTGACAAGTGCTTCTGAGGCACCAGAGCAGTCAGGAGAGTGGGGAACACAAAGGCACAGTACCTCTCCCTCTTCTGACACTGTAGAAATCTGCTTTTTCTCCATCTTTCTTCTCCTTGTGAGGGCCACCATTACTGGCCTTGCCATCTTCTCCTCCACACTTGACTTCACCTTGTTCTTGAACTGCTCCAGGACTTCCAGGTTGGAGGTTGCCATAAGTCATGCAAGCAGGCCTTGGAAAATCTGTGTTGTCTGCCAGGAGACTGTGATCTACATCCAAGAGACAGGCTGAATGCTTGGAAGATCCTTTTGCTGATGTGATGATCTCCAAAGGCTACAAATGAACATTAGCAAGCCATTAAACTCTGTCAAATGTGGCAGCTAACCAATGAAAAGGAAGAAGCATCATTTCTACTTGCACTTTAAGAAAACAGTTTGCCCAGAATGAAGACTTTTAACAGGAGCAGTTGTTTTCCTGGAGAATGTGCTTACTGTTATCTAAATGTCCTTTTCACAAGGAAAAGCCATTTGGGGCAAATAGTCTCAAAACAGTGACAACACTTGGAATTGCTTCAGACATTTCCAACACACACTAAAACACAATCACAGAACCAGTAAGGCTGCAAGAGACCTCTCTAAGATCATCGAGTCCAACCATCTACCTATCATCCCCATGCTACTAAACCATCCCAAAACACTAAGACCTGACAATTCTCAGTTTTCCCCAAATTGGCTTTGCTTCCTAGACAGGGAAGTGCTCTAATCCTAGCTTGGATTTGTCAACCACACTCTCCCAAGTCACCTTGTGTAGGCAATGTTTGCACTCCCAGCTTATTATCAACCTGTTCAGAACAGCTTGGCTGCACCCTGCACCTCTCCCCACACTCAAGAAAGGCAGAACATCCTCTCAGCTTCTCACCCAAAAGCTGTGCTGCTGCAGAGAGACATTAAAAGTAGATGACATCCACGTTGATCAGGTCACAGTGACATGTCCTGCCACACAACTGCCTTAAGGTGGTTGAGGGAACCCTTTGTGAAGCTGTAGTTCTAACTTGTATATGTATTTATTTATAGACCTGAACAGTTATTTTGTTCAAAACTACAACTTTTCTCATGCAGGTTGGGCAATTCTGACCAATGATCCAGCCACTTCAATGCAAGAATCTCAAACAAGCTCCAACAATGCACAGGATGATTGGGCAATCACCTAGGTAAGAGAGCTTGCAGCACTGCTACCAAAGCTCCTTTCCCAACAGGCTTTGCTAAAAGGAATCCTCTAGCTCCTCAGCAAACAGCTAGACAAGAGAAGGATGCAATAACAGAGAGCTTAGTGGTCCTTCTGATGCCATGCATCCTTCATATATATTCTTGCCCAGAGGAAGGAACCCAGGGGTTTGATTGCACACTGAAACTGGGCCCCTGAAGGAGATCCAAGCTAGTAACTCAACTGCAACTATAGGTAACACAATGAGCAGAAGCACCAATTCAGGCAAAACTAAGGCACCACAAGTTGGTGCCCACCTTCTATAGCAAAGCCAGAGATGTCCATTGCAGGAGAACCCAGAAATCCCTGTTATCTCCCAGTTCTTTAGACCTAGGCCACTTGCAGGCTCTGGCCTACAGGCAACCCGCTAAGGAACAAATGCAGGATTCACCAAGGCAGAAAAGAGCATGCCAGAAGCTCACTGTTACAAAGACAGTCCCTGCTGCTTAGAGAGAGCTGGATTCTGGTCCCTACACGTGTTAGGAGACTAAATTCCTTTGTGGACACAGCCCTAAGTTGCTTGGTCCTCTTGTTTTTTCCAGTTTGCACTGTAATTTTTGATTTCCTCCCCCAAAAACTGAGAGCAAACATTCCAAAATCAGTGATAACCAAGTTGTAAAATACTAACAATAACAAGAACAAAACCCAATAGTCCAAAGAGGACAAAGGGATGCAGGAGGTACTTCAGTCACCTCTGTATGTCCAAGTTCACCTGAGAGATAGCAACCTACTCAAAAACAAGCAGACCAGTTCCTATATACACCTAGAAATACTAAGCTGCTACCTCTTCTAGTCCAAGCTGCTCCATGGAGTCACAATAAACTTCACTGTCTGAATCACTGGTTAAGTGCTGGGTTGCTGAGACCTCCTCAGGATTCTCTTCATTTGTACCTGAAAGGAGATGCACAAGCTTTGTAAATGAGAGCCAGTGCTGGCCAGCAGTAAAGCAATGGGTTAAAATGGCTAGGTGAGCTTCAACTCATGACAAACTGTCATCCTAAAGTTAGATTCTCAAGAAAGAGGTTATATTAATATAGGTTATATTAATATATTAATATAGGAATTATCTATACCCCTTCCTCAGTGCAAAATTCCACCTCCCCTTGGCATTTCTGCATTCTCAGGTGATAACTTTCATTTCACCTGGTTCATTCCACTCCTGTAGAAAGCAGCTTTGCCTAAAGGGATCTGTTAGCTGTGAAATTAGATATTTAGACACCAGTTTCAATAAGCTGGCATTTATAGTGTGTGCAGCCTTTGATAATGACAAGGTAGGAGTGATTTGAATTTCACTGCCAATTAGCTTTCAAAGGCAAATAGTATTTGCAGAGGTAAGATAATGATTTGAAAAGAAAGCAATTGTGTTTCTGTGGGTTTGGGCCTCTCTGTCTCTGGAGGAAGGGCTTCTTTAAAAGCAGCATTAAATCTGGGAGGAGGAAGCATTCTTCCTTCAAGTTTCCACAGCTGAAAGACACCACTGCTAGTCTCTGAATCCCAGGATTAAACTTCCAAGAAAAGGAATGCTTTCCATGCAAAGCATGAGGAAATGAGAACATGGTCTGGCCAATACCTTGGGGTGCACTGTTATTAGCTATTTCTAGGCTTTGCTCCATTGCCTTTATTTCTTCCTCTGGGTTCAAGCCATTGAGGGCAGATTTGGTCTGGATGCCATTGTGCAGCTCTGGGGCAAAGCTCTCCTTGGGACAGCCATTAGTGACAATGCTTTCCAAATCCTTAGCAGCTGCTGCTTCTGCTTGCACATTCTTATAGTCTGTAAAAGAACAAGAGAGCCTTGCAAACAGAAAGCTACACACCTAAGAGCTCCAAATGTATTTGTTCAAGTAGCTAGGTTTCTGATGGCGAAGGTACCTGCAGAACAAAACCTATCCATGCTCTGAGAAAATGGATAAAGATACATTTGTTTGCATAAAGAGCTGATGATACTACAAACATAAGTAAGCAAATCCAAAGTAGGTATGCTTGATAAATCAAATACTAATCCTAATGTCCTTGGAGGAAAATAATCTGTATAGAATTCTAAGCATGTCATTTCATTTGGTTTTCCCTTCATGCTGATATGTCTCAAAGCTCTTGGTGGACTCCAGAGCAAATCTCACTGAAAGTTGTCTTTTGTTTTCTCTGAGGAAATTCCTGTCACAGCCTAGGTAGCCACTCACAAAAACAAAAGCAAACCAGCACAGACTTTGAGCTAACCTACTGGCAGAACTTTCTAACCAAGTCAAAAATAGCATGGCATAGCTCCCAAACTTGTTCTAGTTCCCAGGTTGAGACACTGCCATTTTTCACACCTGCCTCCCCATGTATTTGCACCTAGCTCTCCTGAAAAGTCACACATTCATGATCCTTTGGGATTTTTCTGCCACTGAAGTGGTTCAGAATAACCCTGGAAGAGTGCAGCAGACATACCCTCTCCATTCAGCTGCACTTCTTTCTCTTCCTCTTCACGAAGCCCTTCCTCTTCTGATTCTGCTCCACTGTCACTGCTCTCAGCTTTGCCATTCACAGCCTTTATCTTTGGAGTGGAAGTCATGACATTACTAAGGTCTAAGAAAAAAGGCAAAGAGAGGGGGAAAAGTCTTTTAAAAGAAACAAACATACCACATTCCCCACCCCCAAACTATTAGACTCATAGGCTTTCAAAAGTCTTCCCATATTAGAAGATGAACCAATAAATGACGAAATAAATACACCGTGCTTTTGTTTCCACATCTAATTACATATATATACATTTAAGTAGTCCTGAAATAGACCAAGTAACTGCTAATTCCTTTTTATCCACATCTTTGCTCAGTCTAAGGATCACAAACAATTTAGGTTTACTCTGACCCTACAGCGAATTGCAAGGTAAAGACTCTTAAAACATGGAGAATTTAAGGGACAATTCTACCATGTACTGGAAAGAAAGATATGGTTAAATACATCCTAAAGACCATTAAAGCCTCTTGTGTTAGGCCAGATTAAGGTACAAAGAGGGGACAGTTTCAGTGAGACACAGGGTGACTCCAAGGCTGAAGTCTGTCTGCTTTAACTGTCACCAGCACATTCCATTTGCACCATTTCTCTTGCCAGAACCTCCAAAGATTAATTCTTACATTTAGGCTTAACATTAAAGAGCAAAACAATATCCAAACCAGCTCCTCTACTTTCCTTGCTGCATGGTTTTTCTGCTTTCATCTTGCAATCCAAAGTCTTCCCACATTCCTCTACTTCCAAAGCTTAGACATAGTGCTTTAAAATATATATATTTTAAAAAAGCAAAATAACTTAAATTCCTGTAGAGAAAATACGTTCAATATTCTGTTCACCTTAAGTTTTACTGCAAGATAAGGTTTCTGTGGGCACTCTGCATCACTGGTTTGGATTGATTTAATCCAGCTTCTATCTGAAGACTAAAATAAACCCTCTGCTTTATTGTAAAAAGAACTTGAAAAGCTGTTGTCTGTCTTGCAGACTACAAGAAGTGATCACATACTTATTCTGTCCTTGCTGAGGATCACTTCTTGTGTCACAAAAGAAAAAGCTCCAGCTATTTCCAGCTGATTTCTCCTAAGTATATTTCATTTACTGTGCAATCCCCTTCTCAAGTTGTTGTCCTGAGCAGCAGCAGTGTGAGGAGGAGAAGGCAGCAGGGAAGTTCTCACAGCATGCTCACTCAGCACAGACACAGCTCCCTTGGCAAGGCAAAGCAGGCATCACCCTTCCCTTTAAAAGCAAAAAAGGGAGTGGAGGCACAACCAAGCATCCCTGTGTCCTACCCAGCTGGGGGAGGAAACAGGAAAGACAAGACTAGGAGGAATAATTTACCTGTGGAGAAAGGCAAATTCAAAGTGGCAAGCTCCTCAGCCTACCAAAGGTATTCCTCAGACTGCTACCCTCACCAGGTCCATCCCCAGCTGCTTCTGCTCCATGGTTTGCTGCATCCTCCTTGTTACCCTGAGTGTCTGCTAACAAACCAGCCACAATGACTAATACCAGGGGGGACAGGCTTAAAGACTCCACACAGTCAACTAGTAGTCACTTCTGCAGACCCTGTTAGGAGGTTAATGGCTACTTCCTGAGCAATGTGTCTTTTACTATCAATGATGAGGCTAAAGCAAGCTTTTAAAGCTTTATTTGCTTTGTGCTAATCCCACCCATCCTCCTACTCCTTTATTCTTTCTGTTCACCCACTTCAACTGCAGGCAGAATGGGAGTAGCTTCCTCTGCTGCTCTCCCTTTGTACACCTTCGTTACTTGCTTTTGTCAAATACCACAACTTTACTATCTGCTCAACAGCAGTGAAATCTTACTCACTGTCAGCTTATTTCCATGGCCTCGTCCAGGGATCTCTCTGCACACTTACATTGGAATAAACTACCAAAATGTTGAAGTCTTTGGAACCTATAAGCTGTACAAAACTGTTTTGATCCTCAGATAACTAGAATTCTTTTCTTGCCATCCCAACCTGATGTTTCATGTTTATAACTGATCCAAGCAGCCTCCCTGCTTCACTTCCAAGTTTATGCAATCCCACCCTGCCTTTTCCAATACACTTAAGTCACCCAAACCTCCACCTCCTCTTTGAAACTGATGGATCCCAATGCTGCCAGGAGTGATTGCACTAAGAGAGGACCTTGCAAGCATCTGGGAGCAATAAGCTCTTCAGCCAGAAGAAGTTTCTATACCATCATTTCCTTCCATTCTTTGTAATATAGCACACTACCAAGAGAATTTCCAGGGGCCCAGCCTGCCCTGTGACATCTGTTCTGCAGCACTCAAAGCAGCTCACAGCACAAATGGAGACAGAAGAGCAGAACATGCCTTACTTTAACTACCTCTCATTTATCACTTTGAGTTTTAAGTGCATTAAGTGTAAGTTCTCTGAAAAATGTATTCCCTAACCACACACCTCTTTCTTTAGACAGTTTTCCTTCTTTGTAGTTTAGTCTTCCTAAATGTTGCTGGAATAGAGCAGCAGAAGCCTCTCCTCCTTGTTATTTTTCTTTTAATCTACTCCAAAAGGCTACAGCCTTGTTTTCTCAGCATGACTTTTCTCTGCTCATGTGCTTTTCAAGCTGCAACACTCAAAAGTGAGGCCATTGTATGGCAAAAAAGCAATTTAATCAACAATATCCATGTCTGTATTGACCACTGATAAACACCAAAACAAGAGTTTGTTGGTAAGAACAAACAGAGGCAGTAGACATTTATATCAACTTCTTTCCCTCAGTCTGAAGCTGAGACACAAAGCAGGCTCACATCTGAAATGGAAAGCCTGAAGCAGGTATCTATTGCAACAGCAACAAGCCACAGCTTGTTCAGACATTGATCCACATCTCATTGCCTCTCTGCTGACTTGGGCACCTGTTGGCCCAGCCCTTAATCCTCCAGTAATGCCATCCTGCAGCAAACACTGCACAGAATGTTCCAGATGCTCCTGAAGGTAAGCTAGAGAACTACTGAGCCACTAACAAAACGATCAGGATTACTAAATTCCATAACAGCACCAAGTTCCTTTAAAAGCCTAGTGAGGAAAAGATGAAGAAGTAAGGAAATCAGTTCAGCACAAGTGTATTTTGAAGTCAGAGATGAAAAAGTGAGCTTCTGAAGCAAACAGAGGGTGTTTCCCATACACAAGCAAGAAGAGAGTGCCACCAAAAGCTCCATCATAAAGCAAAGATGTTGAAAATATTTGGGGAAACAAAACTATTTCAGCAGAGAAACTAATCACAATACAACCTCCAAAAGCACAGTTGGAAAATATAGTGCATTTTAGGAGGAAGAATATATTGCTACCTAGAAAGTAATAATTAGGAACAGACTCAGTTTTTCCAAGTGCAATCCCCCCCTCCAAGCTTACCTATGTCCTGTACTAACCACTGCCTCTGAAACACAAGTGTCTCTATGTATTTGTTTGTTCTAACTCAGGGACTTTTGGCTTCTAAGCCCAGCTCACATATCCAGCTCAGGAAGACAGTCAGCAAATGGTTTGAGAGCTGCATCTCCCTGTGAGCCAACCCAAGCTCTGCCATTCACACAAGCTGCTACTGAAGCAGTTCCCTGCCTGGGCTCCCAGCACAAGCATGGCACACTGCAATCAGCTCTGCCCACAGCAGCTCCTGCAGCAATCCAACTCATCTTGCTTCACTAGGGCTTCACCTGCTGCAACTGCAAAGTTTTCAGCAGGGGAACACCCCTTAGGATGACAAAATAATGCTAGAAGCTTCCACAGCCTCTGCAGTATTTAACTTGTCCTTACTGGAGACAACATCTAGTTTTCACAAAGGCTTACAAAGAGTACTGCTACTCAGCATAAAGGTAAATCTTTATTTAGAAGGATTTTTGAACAGAATAAATGCTTTCTCCAAAGCAGAAAGAGCACACAGGAAAATTCTCCTGAAGAACTTGAGAACAACTCCCAGCTCCTTTGCCTAGTTGTTGAGATAACTTAGTGCAGGCTTGTCAGACAGGGACCTGCTTCCCCCTTGCTGGTTTTACTTACATGCAGAAATAAAACATCCACAAACATTCAGGAGGATGAGTTGCCTCTGAAACTCTCAATGTTTTCACCCAGTATCAGAGCAATTCTAGCCCACCTTTGGTTTCTTCAGGTAGAACAGAACAATAAAGCTGGAATGCCCATTCTGAAACTTTCAGATTGACTGAGCAATGGTACTTAGAAGCTTCTTTGCCTTTTTAGCATTGGCTCAGACATTAGATTTCTTCTGCCCCTCTCCCACCTTACCTGACTATCCTCCCTCTACTCTTGCAGCAGCTGCAAATGAGAGTGCTTTTGTATTCTCTTCTGCAGCTCTGTGGCAGCTAAAGGCCTTTCTTTCATGTCTAGTATTTTATGGACCTAAAAATATTCTATCCATCGTTTTCTCTATGAAGAAGTCCTTCATACCTCACAGAATCACAGAATGTTAGGGGTTGGAAGGGCCCTAGAAAGATCATCTAGTCCAACCCCCTGCCAGAGCAGGATCACCTAGATGAGGTCACAAACCTGTCAGAAAGAGACCCCTGACTGAACTTCCCAGAGGACCTAAGCATCTCACAGGATGAGCTTTCAATACACTACTCAGGTTTTATGCTTTCCAAGTAACCCTCAGATTTGCTGAGGGAATTCTCTCTTTTCCTTTCTTTACCAACCCATCCCAGTCTGAGTGTTGGTAACCCACGGATCTGGCAGCTTTGTCCTAGTTGTCTAGTACATGTTCCAAGTCATTTTAATGCTGGCACGTCAGGCTTCAGTGTTCTTTATCAGGGAGAGCCATGAGCTCTGTTGAGTCAGGAAGACAGGATTTGAATGGTTTGTATCTAACATTTTCAATGAAACCACAAGGAGTAGAAATCTCATGTGAAAAGGTGATTCTTTTCTGTTGAGGCCACTCTGCTGCAGGTGACACAGCAGCCACAGCTGATGTTCACTCAGCTTCAAGAGAATCTCTTGGACTCATTCAAGAATACTGTGGATTTTGAGGCCGTGGCATGCAATTGGGCAAAGATCCTCCTATAGATTAAAATCTGATGGAAGAGGAATGAAAGGCTAACTCAAATCAGAATGGGCCAGAAGATGGGAGGAATACAGCAGGAAGTCAGAGAGTCAAGACTCAGTTTCCAGTGCAAATCAATTGTATGCACCTGAGAAATCACTTTCCACTACAGAAGCTACAGAGAGTAGGAGCTTGGGAGCAGAGGAAGAGCTAACCCAGTCAAAACATAACTGTGTGACAACTTCAAACACAGCCTGGGGCAGATTGGTCCTGTTCTTTAGCATCTCTCTGGAAGACTGAAGATACTCATGCTTCCATACCTCTGTGAACTCCTGAGACCTATCTTGTAAACATTCATTATTCTTTCCAGCTTGAATGTAATCAGGGCAGTGCTTAAGAAGGATGAGGAAAGGGTTTCAAAGTCATAAATGCAATGGCAGAGTTGGAAGATGCAATGGACCCTGTGCAAATTCTGTTGTAATTCATCTGTGGCATAATTAGCTGTTGCACCTTTAAAGCTTATGAATGATGGCAGAGCCCCAGATTTATTGCAACACTGACAGAGCAAGAGAAAGCTGACATTTGCTCTCCTCTTTTACTTACACTGCCTTGCATTTAAGCTGCCTCTTTATAAAGCAAGTGCACTCAGTTTGGAACTGGAATAGGCATGGTTTAACTCAAGTGATTCTGTTTGTCTAGGTAAGTCACTCTTTTAAGAAGTGGCTTTTGGCACTGTGCCTCAGACACCAAGTCTAAGTAAATCCTTATTACACAGATCACTGACCTGAATCTACTGATACTCCTATAATCCTGCCCATCAATCCAGCTGTCAGGCAAGCTCATTAACTCCCAGATGTGAAGCAAACTCAATTTTAGTCACTCAGCTCTCAAAATGGCCATTTAAAAACGTCTACCTTTCCTCAAAAACAAGGAGAAACTATTTCTGCTTCTCTGAGACTTGATACCAACAAAGTCAACACTAAGTTCCTTTAAGGTAGTGGTGGGGGAAAGCCACAGACAAGCAGCTGACTCCTACTTCATCAACATATTAAACCAATTAATTTGTGCAACGGTTTGGGGTTTAAAATGGTTTGCAACAAGGCAAAGCTTAACTGGAATGTGAGGCCACATTTAAGCTTTATATTACAGCTCTGTCAACACATCACCTGCAACATATTTATTATCAGAACATTCTCACAATGGCATTGCTCAATCAAAATCATCACACTGATTTGTATGCAGCCATGATCCTGCTAGGTTTGCCACTTGTCAGGGTTTTAAAATGTTTAAATAGATATTCCCTTCATGAACTTGTGCCTCAGAAAACTTCACTTGAAAAAGTTTCACAAACCCATCTCTGATTCTGTATGTATTAGAGAATGATTAAAAAAGCATGGATTTTGATTCTGGACTGATTTATTTTGTTTCATTTTAGATCAGATGACAGACCCCTGTATGCAGTTTGATAATCCACAGGAGGTAGTAATACACATTTCAAACAGTTGTTCCTTTTATTAATGGAAAGGGAGAAACTAGATTTGGTATGGGGAGTTCTCTGTTTGGTTTAAACCCAAAATACTTCTTTCCTGAAGAGGTTTCCTTCAGCAGCTCAGAAAGCCTGTAGGCAAGGCATAAATATGCAGCTTCCTGGGTCTAACTTTGTCTTGTATCTCAAGAGGAAAACAAACCAAAATCCAGCCTGGTGAGGTGGCAAGCCCAGAAGTCACAAGTGTTAAGAGGAAGTTACTAGAGCACCACAACAATGGAAAGGATTGACTCACACAGAATTGAGTATTCCTACCTTCCAAATACTTAGAGACTTTCTCCATTCGAACTGCCAGGTGGTGAAGAGAAGGAACAGAAAGATGCAAGGTTTAGCTTTCAAATGAGCAAACAAGCCCCAAACCATTTGGAGTTGTGATTAGGAAGTAGCACAGAGGAAGTTACTTGTCCGAACCTGAGGTTAGGTCAGCTCCTCTGCTCTTTTTCTCTTCCACTATTTCATAGAAGGGGCCAATCACTTGCAGTAACTCTTCCACCTTCTCTGTCATTGGCATACTCTCCAGGATCTGCACAAAGCCAACAGAGGAAGCACCTTAGGAAACAGCAATTCCAGGATTCAGGCATCTCAAGGGGGCTGCAATTTTCAAGGCCATCACATGAAGGGAAAAAACCCACCAGACAAGTTAAGAACACAAGTGTTTTGTGACACATTCATCTGATGCATGCAGAGCCCAAATACAATGTGCTAGGGACATGTCCAGGGGCTGGAGGGGAGAAGGGATTGGGATATGGCAATCCTATACACCCTTAACACAGCCCAGAGATACCAAGTGGGGTTTGGACCCCCTTAGACAAGGACAGCAATGCAGCAAGAGCAGAATGCCCCCAGTAACAGTACGAGGCTTAGTGCAGGATGTGCTGAGAGAACAAGCCAGTGGCTCCATGTGAAATGCACTCCCATTGGCATTGCAAGTAGGATCAATCAGGTTGGAAAAGCTGAAGCTAGTCATTTCAAATGTGAGAGCTGAGACAGCACCAAATCTGGGTAAACAGAGTCCTCAGTCCAGAGCTGAGTCATTTGCTTTCCAATCCCTACATGTCATCTGTACAGAGGCAGAACACTTGTGCTTCATCAGGGTCAAGGAATTAAAACTTCCTCACAGGAGGCTTACTAGGGTTTTTTAGAACAAGCATTGCAATTTCACTTAGTTTGAGTGTCCTGACCAAACCAATCACTGCACTGGGAAAAAAAACAAACATGGGACTCTACATTAACACCTTTGGACTCCAGACTATGAAACAAAGCATTAAATCTTGTGGCAGGCATTTCAAAGGAATGATTAAAATTCAGTGAGATTTTTGACCAAATGAACAATATTTGGCCTCCTGTGTTTTCTGGAGTTGTTTATTCTTTATTTTAAAGAATAGCAGCAGCAACTAAATTGCTAGAATTACAGATAGGAAAAAGAAGAGTAATCTAACTCCAGCTCCTTGCCTGGTAAAAGCTTAGAGTGGCCTAGGAGAAAAGTATGTTGAGAGTAGCACTGACATTTGCCCTCCTTGCTGCTAACCTCATGACACTAAAAGATCACAATTCTCCTTTGAGCTGGATTGACAGTGAATAATCTTTAAAAGCTATCTAGAAGAGCTTCAGTGAAAAAGGTTAGTTAATAAAAGACAAGAAACTTTAATTCTCAATGTTTACTTTAGTCAATGCTGCAATTCCTGCTTAATATAGGAACTGTGACTGTTGACAAGTTACACATCTACTCCAAGTTACTCAATTCTACTCATGTGACTGCAACTACAATAAACAAGGAATATTTGCATCAGAAGTACAAAAAAATTCAGGTTGCTGAATTATTAAACATGATTAAGTTTACAGATTTGATTCTATTCATGTCTCCAGTTATGAGAATGAGACTCTTGCTCCTGAAGTCCTTCTGGAAGTTGTTGTTTTCCTTTCTGAGATAAGGATCACTTAACTCTCTCAACTCTGAGAGCTGAGGCAGTTTGCAGTATATCAGCTTTTCTGTTGTACTTCCAGATCCAGTCTTTTCCCCTCAAGTCCCTTTACTATAATCTCAATACTTCACTTTCTTTAGCTCTTTCATTTCAACTTTCTATCAGCTAGAGCTCTCATGTTTCTCTGAAAAGAACCCAAATTCTATAGCTTTGGAAGGAACTTCACATACATAATTTTCTTCTCCCTGTGGGCCAAATAACATAGGACTGAAATTAAGAGTTCACAGAGGAAAAAACTCATTTGGGGCTGTGACAGCAGCAGTCAGCAAGAATCTCCTCATGTTCCCTAATTTAATTCTGGAACATTTGTTCTAGAAGATCCTTAGTAAACTTACCTTTTTCATTTCTTCAACATAGGCTATCATGGCTTCTTCTTTGGACATGTCTCCCAAGGCACTCCAAGCATCCCTAGGAAAGAAAGTTGCATACATCTTCAGGGCCTAGTGCATTTTTTTCAGCCTGGCTTTAAGTAGGTCTGTTATGCAATGCCCAAAGTTTCTCTGATACAAGTAAAATGCAACAGCAATTCATGACTTCTGTGGCTTAAAAAAAAAACCAACCACCCAAATATATAATTCTCTAGGATAATTATAGTGATCTCTCAACAACAAAGCAACCAACTGGAACAGCCTGGGGACTGAAGAGTTCCTCACTCACATCAGCTCTGTAAGCTGGTAACAAGCCCAGATTCAAGACACATTTCCCTTTTGATGAAGTTGATTTTTAATAAGACCCTCTGCTGCAGAGAAAGAGCTGGCACAGCCACTTCAGGCAGCACTTGCAAACAGCTGTCAGCAAGGCAGAACAGGCTACAAGAAAAAAGCTGTCCTTTTCAACCTTAGCAACTGGGGAAAGTCACATCAATCCACCAGGCAAAGAGTTTAACTATTGCCCTAGTTACCACAGCAGCTGCTTATGACCTAAAAACATCCCTTCTCCAGCTCTGCAAGACAAGAAACTCCAAGCAGACGTATCAGTACTGCAGAAGGGAATCTGTCAGAGTACACAATGGAATAAAACATTTCCTTACTCAAACTTGCTCTTGATCTGACACCATCCTATCCTTTTTTGCCAGGGCATTTGTCCCACTTACAGCAAAGCCCCAAGGTTGGTGGCTCACATTGCAGCTACAACCAACCAGGTGCATGGAAGCTCTCTGCCCTAGCTCTCTGCAAAGATAGCCCCTTCACCCTGAGCTGGGGAGGGAGGGAGGAAGAAAGGAGGGGGGAAGAAAGGTCAAAAGAATCATTTAATGGATCCCAAGGAGACCATGACCACAAAAACTTGTTGTCAATGACAAATCATCCTTAAAATATAACAAGCAAAGCATTCACATCACTTTTCAAACAGATCTTAGCAATTGGGTGAATCAGAAGTCTTTCCAGCACAAGGGAAGTGCAGACAGTGGGAAGCTCTGCCACTGAGCAGACAAACCAGAAGGATATAAACCAGATCTCAAGGGCTTAAAGCTCTATCAGTGGCTGTCAGTGAGCATTTCTTCACTTCAGGCTCACATTATGCATGAAAACTTGATAAGGAAGAAGTGCAGACACTCATCCACATCACTCATTCTGCACAGCACCTACAATTTCATTCTGCATCATGGGAGAAACATTGCAGAAGCACCCAAGAAAAACCTGTCCATCTGCAGAACCTGAGGGAATGTTTTCACACGGAGAAACTGTAAATTATCTGAGCTAGAAAGTTGGAACACAAGACACAAAATAAATTCAAGCATCAAAGGTTGCAAATCTTTTTCTTAGGAAAGAAACTTGCTAAATTCTTTCTCCAAGTGCTACTCTTCTAAACTTCTCCACTTCAGGCATAAAAAAACCAACCCAAACCAAAAAGAAAAACTCAGGAAAAGTTACCATTTATATCTACCAATTGGGTCCCAAAATCCAGGTCTTGGAATATTACAGGGTCCTTGGGTTGCTTGCTTATAAAAGCTATAGAACTTGAGCATCATCTCATTCGTTGGCTGGAATGAACCTAGTGAAAGCATTTTAAAAGACAATTACATTGGAATCAAGAATTGATAGTATTTTAGACAAGCTTGGGCTTTCTGTGAGAAAATAGCCTGCAGTTTGTTACAGCTTGATTAACAGCAGTATGGTGTAAGCCAACAAACATCTTCACTTCATCTACCATGAACCAGCACCACTGACAAGATTTAGTTCACCATCAGCAAGTTTCAGATTGAGTTGAAAGGACTACAACCTTTACTGCTCCTAAGGTCAGACTCCACAATTAAAATAGAGTAATAAGTAACATGAAGTCAGTGTCCTTTCACTCACTTTAAAGGGACAGTAAACAAAGTATCTTGCAAGTCACTTTACTATTACAAACAGTAACTTAGTGAAAGACTCCAGAACTTAAAACCACAACAAAACCCGAACTGTGTTTTTGTTTCCTTCCTGTATTTAACAGCACTATCACTAACAGTTTCACTGCATCTCCTGGGTTTGTTTTCTCTTTTTCCTTCCTGGAACACACTTTTGTAGGGATAGAAAATAGCAAGGCAAAACTGTAACAGCTGCCAGGGAAGATTCCTAACCAATCCGTTAAATCAAACACTTTGAAGTTTGATTCTAGTCATTAACAACCTATAGTGACTTTTAGCTTAGTACCTCAACAAACCTAGTTATACTTATTCTGGAATTGATATGTAATAACCAAGATTTTTATTATTATTACTCTTAGCAAAAGGATACATTCTGGGTTTTTTTGGCTTTCCCATTCTGTTAACTCGTTCAGCAGAAGGAACTCATAGTAACAGCTCTGAAGCCAACTTCAGGATTCAGGGCGGCACAGGCTATTCCCACACCTTGCTGCAAGGAGCTGACAGGTGCCCTGACTGGTCAACTTCTGGGGGGGATTTGTGGAGGCTGTGGGGGGTTTTGGGGAGGCTGGGGCGATGGGGAGCTCGGAAACCCCCGACCCGGCGTTTCTTCAGGACAGGTGGGCGGCAGCAATAAGACTGAAGCTTCCAGCGGTCCCACTGCCGGGGGCTGCGGGAGGGTGACCCTACACTACCCTGGCCGGACGTACCAGCCCTGCCCGGGTACCTCTTGGCCCGGAGGAAGCCAAGGAGGAGGCTTCACCTCCTCACTGCCCCCTCATCGCCCCCGCCGGTGCCATCCGGGCGGCCAGGCCCTGCGCCGATGCCACCGGCCTTCCTCTCCCCTCCGCACCGTCTCCCCAGGCCGCACTCACCATTCTTGGGCAGGCTCTGGATCACCTTCACGGCCGCCTCGAACCTGGTGGCGTGCACGGAGCCGATGTCCGCCATGGCCCCGTCCCGTGCCCTCATCGCCCGCCGCCTCCTGCTCGGCTGCCGGGCCGCGTCCTGCGGGGCGGGCTCGCCTCAGCTCAGCCGCCCTCGTCGCGGCGGCGCCCGCAGCTAACTGCACGGGAGAGAAGCTGAGAGGCTCCGGGCCACAGGCAGCCACCGCCAGGGCAGGATGCCCGGCCCCCGCCCCGATCCCCCAGCCGCCTCACCCCCAGAGCCGAGCGCCGAACCCAACCCTACCTTCGCCCCGGCTTCAGGCGCCCATGTTGTGTGACCCCAGCGAGGCCCTGCCCCTCCCCTCGCACCGCCCCGAGGCCTCCAGAGGCACGCCGGGAACCGGAGTCAGGCCTCCCGCCGCGCCCCGGGGCTTACCGTGCCCGCGCCTCCTCCCGCCGCCAGCGCAGGCCCTGGCTCGCCGCGGATGGCCCGCAGCGAAGGGCGAGGGCCGTGGGGAGGCGGCAGGCTGGCGCCGGCGGCTAAATTGAGGCCGAGGAGAAGTCCCTGGGCAAGCCTATCCCCAGGGACCTCCCAGAGCTGCTCTGAGGGATGGCAGGGTCAGTCCTAGTGCCCGAGAAACTGTTCAAGTGCCAATACCGAGGCGTGTCTCCTGTCTGGACTGAGGAAACATTTCTCTCCTTTGTTTTTTCAGTATTTTCCTTGTTTCTTTTTCTCTGTTTGCCTCCTCTTCCTACCCTTTACTCGTCCCTGCTTTTGGAGCTACAATCACATCCTAGTGCGCAGTTCAAAGCATGCCATGAGAAGACGGGCCACGGAGATGGTGAAGGGTCTTGAGGGAAAGCCCTGTGAGGAGCAGCTAAAGTCACTTAGCTTGCTCAGCCTGAGGAAGAGGAGACTGAGAGAAGACCTAATCACAACCTACAGCTTCCTCATGAGGAGAAGTGGAGGGGCAGGAGCTGATCTCTTCTCTCTGCTGACCAGCAACAGGATCCAAGGGAACAGCATGAAGCTCTGCCAGGGTAGGTTTAGGTTGGATGTTAGGAGAAGGTTCTTCACCCAGAGGGTGGTCAAGCACTGGAACAGGCTTCCCAGGGATGTAGTCACGTCACCAGGCCTGACAGAATTCAAGAAGCATCTGGACAATGCTCAGATGGTGTGATTTTTGGGCCTGTCCTTTGCATAGACAAGAGTTGAACTTAATGATCCTTGTGGGTCCCTTCCACCTCAGGACATTCTATGATTCGATGTTCCACCCATTTTATGAACCTTGGTTATTCTCAGGAGATCCCCTGGCAGTCTGCTTTGCTGCTCCCTCCCCTCCTCACAGCCATTCACACCTACTTACACACAATTCACTAAATTACCACTGTAGCCACATATTTTTGTCAAACTTCTTTTTGTAAGCTTTTATTTACATTAAAAATTGAAGCATGAGATTTTGAAAGCCTAGATTCCAGGGAGTAACTAGTTCTGTGATACTGGGAGGTGAGGGTGAATACCAGTCCAGTGCCACCAGCTAGCTCAGTAGCTAAAGGAATGAATGGCCTTATTCAGAAGTGCTGTGCACCCAGTGCTCTGCAAAGGCAAACAAAAGTGTGCTAAACCAACTGCTTTTGTAGCAAGTGGAATAATTTACCCAGTGAGCAACAGGAAGAATTAATAGCCCCTTTGAATCGAATCAAGTACAAAATCTTGGCATTTGAGTCAGTTTATTTATTTGGCACACAATATGTATTTTAAACTCCTCTGAAGGCAGTTGTGTCCTCATAGTATGTGCCCTCTGGTGGGAAAGAAAAGCTCCAGAGAAAGGGATTTAGAGCAGATCAGCTCCTGCTCTGCTGAGCTTGTACATTCCAGGAGGTCAGCAGCCAGCTGGCCAGGGGAGAGCTTTGCTGGAGAAAAGCTGACACTTCCAGAGGTGTTCAAAGAGGATTCCCTGCACTAGGCAGATGATGAAGCCATGTTCCAAACACCACTGCTCCACTCACAGCAGCAGTACAGATTAATTTCTCTGGAATTTTTCATTTTGGGTGCTAGATTTCTAAATTTCTTGTGAGCTTCATACTAAGATCTATCACCTGTTTTTTTTAGCCATGAAGGTAGGAATGACAGCAGCTCAGATCAAAGGGAAGTGTTTGTTTGAAGATAAGTGGGTCTCTGTATAAATGTAGATTCTCAGAGCACCCAAGGAGTTAATTGCCATAAAAGCAATAAAAAAGTTAAGGCCAGCTGATGTCTACATTCTATTTACCTGAGAAAATCTATAATGACATTTGCCATTGTAACTGATTGAAGAGAAATGCAGTCTGCATTTTTATAATGAGTGTTCCCAGACTTTCACTGGAAGGAAGCTTTCAGAGAGATGCAAATAACAACCTACTTAATGGCTGAGCACAGAAACAGAAGCTGTCCTCCTTGCTCTGGAGATGTGTGAGAGTGTGAGATCTGGAGATCCAGAACAAGGCACTTGAAGTAAGCCAAAATAATCACTACCATCATGCCCTGAGACAGGGATGAATGAGAAACGAGGTTTGAGCACTGCTGAACCTGTGAGAACTTATCACAAATGACTAGTTAATGTAAATGCTCATATATAATACTAATTAGCATTGCTATGAGCTGTCCCTAGGTATTTTTCACTCTCATTGAAGTGTCTTCCATATAGGGCTAAGAATCCTTAAATGTGGAGTACAGGTAAAAAAGGAGACCCTCTCAGCTGCTGCAGATAGGCAGGATCTGTAGTTTTATCTCTCTTCTGTAGGGAACCAATATTGTCTGCTGAGTACCTACTGGGAATGAGCACAGGCTTGTAAAATCAGCTGTGTGCTCCTGAGTGGAACTTTGGTCCTGTCCTTCACAGCTGGGCTAGGCATGGTGATGGAGTCCAGTGGTGTTATGGCACAGGACAGTCTCCCACAGTCTGATGTGCTCAGCCACCTTCCAATCCTCACTTTCTGCTGTGTGGAAGCTGCCACTGCCCCTTCATGTTCTCATTTGTATCCCAGGTCTGCCTTAGTTTTCTAGCAGTTTCTTGCAGTGCCAAGCTCTTTACCAGTCCAGCTTGAAGAGCACCTTCATTTTCCTTGAGGGACAAAGGAGCCAGTTAAATTATGCAAGTGAAAAGCAGAAACTGCAACAATTATGCCTATTGCTCCCTCCAGGCTCTGAATCATAGCAGTGTATTTTACAGAAATACTTCTCAATGGTTCTGAAGAAAGTAGATCATACTTTCATCTGCATTATGAGCAAGTTCTGTAAGCTAGCAGATCCAAGAGCATGTCATTTTCACTAAGCTTACTTTTTGAAGTACATAATCCAGCAGGGAGGGAGAATGAATGATTTAAAACCTAATAGTCATAATTATGAAGAGCTAAATTAGCATTACAATTTGTAATGCAAACCTACATGCTCCTGAAGAACGGGAAGATGTTGTCTATGAAAGAGGAGTTGTCTAGGAGATGCTGGGGATGAAATAATGGCATTCTTTCTAGCCATGATGAATGGCCTAAGCACTAGGCTCCATGTTGTCAAAGGCATTCAAGGTAATAGATCCCATTTCAAATCTCTTTTTGAGCTCTTCAGGTATCTCAGGTCTTTCAGTAATCAATATGCTGAGGCATTTTTTTGTTTCCCCTCCGTGCCTTCTCACATCTCAACACAGAAGATGCAGTAACAAAAGTATAAGCTTAGATCCATGTCATAAACTGCTCTTTGAAGAACAAAATGTGATCAGACTTTCAAGGACACTTAGCAGCATTTGGCTTTGCAATGAACTGTACATTACTTACAAAATCAAAACCTTTTCTAGGTTGATACCTTTGCAGGTCTAAAGTCCAGTGCTATACTGTTTCTTCAACCTCTCTTTTTTCTTCCAAGCTTACTATTCATTTCTTTTGATGAAATTTTTAATAAAGTTCCCTTTTCCTTCCTGCCTCAAGGTATTTTTCTTTTAGAGCCAGCAGATAGGTCGAAGAGAATTGTTTGGATTTCCCATATCCTAGAAAGAATGCTTAAAGAATCCTCCTGTTCCTTTCCTGAGCTTTGAGAAGTCTGTGCTTTCATCTGGCAGCAATGACAAATTGTGTCTTGTTATAAACAACAGCAGCAGACAGCTCATAACTACTTCTTTTCAGACAAAAATACACTATCTGCAGGTTAAATTGTGCTGTCATTTATAGTGATAGAAATGTGAAGTTTCCTTGGTTGATTTGGGGAGATTTCTGGTGTTCCCCATTTCCATAATGCAAATGAGAGGAATTGGACTCTGAAAAATCTTAACTAGTATGTTATTTCTGTTTTGACATTTGTGCTTCTTCACAACTACTGCTGCTAAAAGGTTTAGAAGCCTCTCCTGGTGTCATTTGCCTCTTGGGAATAGCAAACAAAATGCTGTGACTATATCATATGAATGTGCTTATGCAATGGTGTATTTATAGCCAGACAGCTCTTTTGAGGTTGTATTTTCAAGATCTGAAAAGGAAGAAAACAAAACACCCTTAGTTTCTGCATGTTCTTTTAGAATCCTGCCAAAGGAAGGTTATTAGTTCTCCTAGCCAAGCTGAAAAGTGACTTTGTGGAATTATTTTCATGCCCCACATTTAAACAGTGTGTGTGCAAAAGCTGGACTAGAACTGGCAAAGATAATTGAACTCGAGTGTCTTCAGGCCCATGTCTATCATTCAGGCAGAAAATATACCACTGTGGTTTTGGTCTAAGGCTTTCAACAACCTAATCTAACAGATAAGGGGTAATTTGCTGGAGTTGGTCCTCCAACAAGCAAGCTTTCAGAAGGATTTAAGAGCAAGTTTGAGTGTCTTAGGGCAGGACCACCACTTCATTACAGTCCCTATAAGCACCCAGCTCTGTTGCTGGGCAAGTCCTAGTGAAAAAACAGATTTCCTCAGAAATCAGTGCCAGCCAGACCTTTTCTGCAGCCATAAACCACAGCTTTTCCACTCCCATATTCAGGTCATGTCTGGTCCTGGCCATTATCCA
Organism: Bucco capensis; assembly: GCA_013396975.1. Classification (NCBI taxonomy): domain Eukaryota; kingdom Metazoa; phylum Chordata; class Aves; order Piciformes; family Bucconidae; genus Bucco; species Bucco capensis. The sequence goes on from VWZO01009809.1 coordinate 78,571, forward strand.
AGGGAGTTTATCTGGGAAGCTTTACTGAGGAAGAAATTTGACATTCAGGAACTGGTTCAGTTGATAGTGTTAGATGGTTTCTGTTTGACTGGCATGAAGGAGTCCTCTGTGCTTCAGAGGTTTGAGGTGATAAGGCCTGAGGAGAGGGAGATGGGTGAACTACAACAACATACTGCACCCCAAGGTCAGAACCCCTTGGGATTTGCCACTTAAAAGAGAAATTAATCCTTTGGGTGAGAATGCTCACGCAGAAAATTATTGGACGAATAAAAGGGACAGATGAACACTTAGGAAATGAAGTGTCTTAAGTGCTTTTTTACTTCCCTTTGCACTAAAAGGGTTCTGGTTACTATAACATGTTCAGCATGAGAAGCTTAATATCAAAGCTTCTGCAGATGTTGGGAAGGTTAATGAGGAAAGACAGCTGTCAGTTCTTGTTTCCCCCAAAGTAGAAAAGAACCTGCTTAATTGTTTTCTAAGTAAATTATTGAGGGTTTCTAAAAAAAAACAACCCCAAGAAACAGATAATTGAGCTGCACAATATAAAATTGATCATTGAATCCACAGAAGTCTTGGAATGCACCTAACCAGAGGTGTTTAAAGGTCAAATCACTCTGCTGCAGATATAGATACACAGCCCTGAACTAAGCAGGGAGCTGGGCAGCCACCTCACTGGGACAACAGTTACCCTGGCCTCTGGCACCCAGAGTAATGTGGCAGGGGTCAGAGAGCAGGTTTGGGAGACAACAGAAGTCCTCCACCAAAGCTGTGCCCATTAAAGAGCCCAAGGCTTCAGTGTCATATAGATCACTTTAAAACATCCTGAAAGAAAAAGTTAGTGCTACAGATTTGCCATACACGAGAGACAGAACCAAAAAAATGTGTGGTGTTCCTTCTATTTGCCTAGCACTTATGAACAGTTTGCAATCTTTCTGTGTTTGCTGGATTCCAGAGCTCACTACTACCCTCCTGAAGAGTTCTCCACAATCCTAGGAATTCTTAGAAATCAATCAACTCCTTGATTTCTTTAATTTAGCATTGAATTCACTGCCCATCTTGTGCAAGCTGCTCTAGGTTCTCCTGCTCTGGCAGAGGGGTTGGACTAGATGATCTCCAGAGGTCCCTGCCAACCCAAACCATTCTAGGATTCTAGGATTCTATTCTGTTCTGCTCTTTCTGCAGCATGTTTTGACTGTTCTACCATGTCAGTCTGTTCTTTTCAGTGTCACTCTCCTAGGAACTGAGCTCTCTGCAAATTTGATCACCAGTGGTTTTATTGGTTTCTATTCCAACTGAATCAGGCAACACTCATTCACACTCCTGCAGAAGTCAAATGTGTCCTAAATCCCTGGGTCATGGAGCTAGATAGGCTCAGTGCTTTCATCCCACTGTGCCATAATGTCATTCCTGTGATGTGTCCCTCCCTAAAGAACAGATGTGGCAGTGTGTTCTATGTAAACAAGTGTCTCCTTTCTACAGGAGTGATGTTGAGAAATGCTTCAGCAAAACCAAAGAACTTTAATTGGTAGGAGAAGAGGTGCTAATTTATCCTGGATTAATTATTGAGTAATACAACCAAATAGCAAAACAGATTTCTAAATGTCAGCAATAGTGAGAAGGAAGAAATACTTACTCATAGCAACCCTCCAGCTAGAATCACAGACTTATAAATATAAATAGAAGCCTTCGTGTCCTGAATTTAGCTTTTGGATTACTGATTTCCATGAAAACAAACCTTTTTGGGGCAAAAACCTCTTCCTATTTACCTACTGCCTGAGAAGGTTGAGAAAGAAGAGTTATATCAAATACAGTTTGCAGTTTTAGCCACTATCATGTTAAACAACTTTAACAACTAAATACATGCCAACTGAGGGCAAAACAGTTGGAGAAGTAGAAATATATGAGAGACAGAGCAAAGGGTCAGACTTTTCAAGAGAAGTGATGAGAAGCACCACCACCCCACTCCACATTCACAATGATTTAAAGAGTTAGAAACATTTGTAATGGTGAGTAAGTACATATTTATTACATGACAGTGTTTAAAAGTTCCCCACCCTTTAGCAAACACACTGGCTAGGAAAGTACTGGGGGATTATTATGGTGATGACCAAAGCACTTGAAACACTGGCAGCTGATGTTGACATCAACTAGCTGAGCAGAGAAGGATGCTGCCATTGGTAATTTACATATTCCCTTCTAATTGTGCCTGTGCATCATCAAGATTGCTCACATTTGCATTTGCTGCCCTCTGAACCATTCCAGTGGCATACAGGCACTTTCACTGCAGGTAACTTGCATTAGTGGCAATTAAAGGACCATTTTCCCTGCATTATGCTACAGGAGACAAGAAGTGGTTGCTGAGATTGATGAAGATCTAAGCTAAGTTGGAGCCATGTAATCAATCTCATTGGCATGAGAGATTGTTCCTGTTAGGTAATGAAAAGTAACAGGAAAGAAAATCCCCTTTTTATTCTGAAGAGCCAGGGCCTACCCTTTAGATTCCTTTGGATTGCTCTAAATGGCCTGAGTTATTTTTAAATGTTCCCAACAGAGAATAGCCTCAGTCTACAGCTAATGACTTTTCCCCCTCATTATCTGCACAGTCTGTGTTTGGGCTCTGCCTGGGACAATGCCAAGGAGGATGTCAATGTTATCTTAGTGGGGAAAGGATTTTCTAGTAGACAATTGCATCTGAGGGTTGCTGTGCAGCCAGCCCCATTCCTTTTCCCTTCAATGCCTGTTCAGGATACTCCTTTCACTATCACTTCTAGCTGAGGCTTTACTGATTCACTGCAAGCTGGAAGGGACCCAATAATTGTAATGTGGTTTTTACTTGCTGAAAAAAACCCCACCACCCCTACTATTGTGCTGTGCCTTAATTTGCCATCCAAATATTGTGCTGAAAAATACTATCAGTGCAGAATTGCTGTCAAATATTTCTTGTTCTTGGGGAAATAGCACTCCTCCTGTAGTAGCACGATGCTATCAGTTAATTATTTTTCCTTTTCTCCTTCATGAGGGAAAGCTGCAATTCAATGAAGTATATATTTAAATGCAAAAGAGGCAAAATACCAATTAATCAGCACAGAATACAACTGCTTTGAATCTGCATCAAAAAAGACCTGTGGGGCTTAGAAAAACACCCATCTTTTAAATAGAAAGTGTATCAGAGTAATTCCTATTCATGCTCCCATTTCCTCAAATACAATGAGAAAACTGCAGTGGTGCAATTAAATCAGCTCCACAAGAATATCTTCTTGTAAGGCCTTGCACAATGCTAAGAACATTTTGATGAGTCTGATTTCTCTCTGCTTAGCATAAAAATGGGCACACATAAATAATTTCAGTTGAGAAAAAGTGAAAATTCCATAAAGAGACATCAAATATTAGCTCTGAAACATAGAGATGGACTCCTTTCTGGTTTTCACCCATCCAATTCATGTGCATGCAGAAGCTTAGTACTGAAGACAGAAAATAAATGAGGTTAGAAATTGCAGTTAGCTAGAGACACAAGTGTGGACTACTCAATTTTTAGGTGTGTATAAACTAGAGGGTGGTATTATTACAACACCAAAGAGAGACATTTCAGTTCTGTATACAGTAACTATAGTCCAGGACAGCTTATTAACTCTGGGTTCAGCACTAGCCTGTGCTCTCCAGACATCATTTGCAGTGTTGGATGGATCTGCAAAGCCATCTTAGGCTTCCCATCTGAAGGATGCAGTTCATTCTTTGACCCTGCAAATAAAATAATGCCTGAGCTGATAAGCCTGGGGTGGTTTACAGGCTTCTGCATTCACTCTGGAACACTTTTGTTTGGCTTTTTCTCGTAGCCTTTATCAAGTGGTGCAAAACAGAACAGAAATGATGCTAACAGTGTTTTCAGACTTCAAAACATTCCTGCAAAGAGTGAGGTGAGTAGGACACTGCTGACATGGGGCATCCACCTCTCAGGGACACAGGAGACATCCTTCTGGATCTGCTCTATTCCCTTTCACTGCTAATTATCCCACTACTACTTTTCCTTGGCAAGGGGTGTCTCTCTGTCTGCTTTTGACCAGAAGCTCTGTACAGGGTGAAAAACCTTTCCCAGGGCAAGTTTTATTTCATATATATACACAGCAAAGAAAGTTTTTCACTGTCAAAGATTAGCATTCTCCAACAAACAGCTATTTCATCAGGGAATTCCAACCTGCCCTCTACTGAGTGGGTCAAACCTGCCAGGGTCTATTCAGAAAGCTGACTTCCACTCAGTGCCTAATCCTTGCAATGGGATTGATTCTTCTCACATTTAAAGAATATGAATTCAATATGAATATTCAATGGCCCCCAAAGCCATTAAATAAAAAAGGCCAAGAAACATTTGCTAATAAAAAGGATTACTGCCAGAAATCCACCTCCTGCTTAAAGTGGTGGCTTTAAAGCCAGCCCTTCCTCCAAATGTGTTTATTACACAGTAGTTATCCTCATTTGTTTATTGGTGCAAGAAGCAAGTCATCTTGTTGTGTGTTACCTGGTTTAGGTCTAGAAAGAAAGAAATGAGCTTTCCTGAGGTTCTGCTTATGGATGGCTGCATCCCCAGGGTCTGGATGCTCCACTTTCTCCATGCTCTTAGGGCAATGGTTGTCTCCTCTGCCATGGCAGTGTTTTGAGGGCTTAGGAAGATAAGCCTAGGTTGTGATGGGAAGGAAGCTGGAGGTGATGACAACAGGAAGGACCTAGACTTGGAGTTGGGAACAGAATACAAGGGAAGAATTTTTTGATGCAGTGTTAATGGAAAGGCAAAGCCAGGAGGCAACCTAGTGGTCAGAGGCTGAGCTGAGAAAGGTGGAAGAATGAAGATCAAAGTGAAAGAGGCCAAAGGAACAGGGGATCCAGAGGAATATGGGAAGGGAACAACCGAGATGACAGCTTGAGGAAAGGGCTGTGGAGGTAAGCGAAAAGGAAGGACTGCTGACATCAGAGCAAAGATAAGCATGCAGGAGGCATGAAGAGGAGCTTTGAGGGTGAAGAGGACTCCTGAGGGTGAGACAGAAGGCAAATCCTGCAAGTGAAAATGTCTTAGATGAGAAAGGTCATGTCAAAATCCAGTAAAGCTCTTTATTTCTGTGCCGCTCTCGTGCATGCTCAAAGCACCAATTTTGAACCTTATCCTTTCTGTGCTCTCCAGCAGCTCTGGCTGCCTAGCAATGCCTGGCTGCCTTGTGCTGCCTGTGCTGCACAGAGCTCTCTGGCTGCTTAGCAACTGCCAGGGGGTTGAGATGGGGTCCCTGGACTAGGTTCAGGGATGCAGCCCTACCCCAAACACCTCTGCTTCTGCAGTGAGGCAGGAGGAAGCATCTCTGGCTGTTACAGCTGGGATGAGAAGCTTAAAACATTAAGAGGGATAAAGGGTGTGTGGAGGTGGCCATAAGAGCACAGGAAACCTGACAAATTGTCTCTGAGAAGTGGGAAAAGCCCATTCATCTCTGCAGCACTCAGACACTCTGTGATGGTAACTGAAATATTAATATGGTTAATTTTTCCTGTTCTTCAGTAAGGCTCTGTGGATCTAAAGGACAGGAAAGCAAACCAGCTATGTACCTTCTTGGACAGCAACTTCTATTTTGGTGTAGGAAATACCAAAAAGGCATCTTTTGGTCTCAGAAAAAAACAAATCAACATTAAAATTATGGCATTTAGTATTCACACATGAGTGTGCCAGTACAGCCACATTTGTGTCACTGCTATCAACAAAAAAATTATTACAAGAGCTTGGAATTTGGCAGTAAAGCTGATGTGGCTGAGCTGAACAGGCCCTGTGTCCTCAGTGCATCCAGATGCCCCATCAGATCCTTCACTTCCCTTTCCATTGCACTGTCAAAAATGCTTGTGCAGCTAAAGAGCCAAATGAGGAATTGCAATGGGAGAGGGTGATAATTAAAAAAACCCAATCAACAGACTAGTTTCTAGAGCAAACCCCAGTGAATGCAGTTAAGATGCATACATACTAGTGTCTTCAGCAAATGTCAGCTCAAGTCCAAGGTTTATTTGCCCTGGCTCAGTAGTAGTTCTGCTAGAATTGGTTAGAATTTGCATAGCTACCCAAAAGTCCACTCTGCTTTCAGGTACTTTGGAATCTCTCATGGTACACACCATGGAACCAGCTTGGGTCGTGCATCTGAGTCAATAAACTTTTCCAGAACCCCAGACATGAGGAACACCCTGAAGTGGTCCTGCAGTGTCATTTTGAGAGCAGAAGGGCTAGCACGAGGCAGGAGCTAGCAATGCTTGTTGATCTAATCAGTTGAGTGTGCCCACACCACAATTCCCAGGGCATCTTGCATCGTGTGGCACTCACAGCAGCACTGCTGTGGTTGTATGGCACCAAGTGAAAAAGTCCTGCTGGAGTTGCCTTAGCTGAGCATGGAGCTGGTTTGGGTGTAGGAGTGCTGGTGGCTAGGAGGATGCCC
>VWZO01009813.1:553-15865 GCA_013396975.1 Bucco capensis
CTGGTGGAGCAGGTCCAGAGGAGGGTACGAGAATGATCAGGGGGCTGGAACACCTCTCCTACGAAGGCAGGCTGAGGGAGCTGGGATTGTTCAGCCTGGAGAAGAGAAGACTTCGGGGGGACCTAATTGTGACCCTCCAGTACCTAAAAGGAACTTACAGGAAGGCTGGAGAAGGCCTGTTTGCAAAGGCTTGGAGTGAAAGGACAAGGGGCAATGGTTTTGAATTGGAGAAGAGTAGATTTAGACTCGATATTAGAAGTTCCTCACCATGAGGGTGGTGGAACACTGGAACAGGTTGCCCAGGGAGGTGGTTGGGGCCCCGTCCCTGGAGGTATTCAAGGTGAGGCTTGAGAGGGCTCTGGGCAAGCTGATCTTGATGGGGATGTCTCTGCCCACTGCAGGGGTGTTGGACTAGATGACCTCCAGAAGTCCCTTCCAACCCAAACCATTCTATGATTACTACTAATACTGAATAAGCAGTTGGATCAGATGTTAACAGTCAAACAAAAGATTACTTTTTTTCCCCCAGCATACCAGAAAAAGTGTGCTACTTCAGACCTAAGAACTGCATCTATATCCTGATCAGAAGCAGAAACCAGCATGAAGTCTAATGGGAGAGCTGGTAAAATTCTCGTGGCAGGTTGCTGCCAAACCACAGGAAGAGCTTGTGTAAAGTTTCCATCACGGGCTATGACTATACATTTGCTTTCTTCTTTTTTCTATGGTAGCTCTAAGCTGAGATTTTGTTACTTCACTGAATCTATGTTCTCCTGCCAAAAGATGTTGACAACCATTTTCTGAAAAAAATCTAACATTGAACAGCTTTAACATCTTTTCTCATTTTTAGTTTCCCTAGTATCTGATGGAAGTGTCTTACATTTCATGAGCATGCAAAAATTTAACTAATATTGTGAGTAAAAACTTTAAGTTTTGAATGCTGACCATGAAATTCTGGAGAGACTTCACTTTCCATTTCTTCTTAACAAATTTGTGTACAGAGTGGACTGAAGAAGGAAAATCTGGAAATGCTTTATTAATTTAATGTTTTTTGTTCAAGGTCCACCAATACAGACTGGTGTTACACAATTCAGGAACCAGATGCCCAGGCAAGCTCATCCCCAACATAATTTGAAGGAAAGGGGAGGAAGCACCACAAGAAATCTAACACTCTTAATTTAAAAGAAAGATACTACATAAACTTAATACTATAGGTTTGTTCCCCTTTCCTTGTTTTCTCTATCCTGTATTATCACCTCTTCCACAATACCCTGCCAAAAAATTAAATGGTAAGCTTTTCAACGCAGACTTGGCAAACACCAGCTGCACCTGTTGTGTACTGAAATAATACAAGCCATTAGCAAACAGTTACTGTCATCAAATTAGTGGAACACTTACACGTGAGGATTGATACATAAATCCCACTTGGGTACCCACCTTTATCATCTGCAACAGTTGACTATTTGCCCCCTCAGAAATGTTCAGTAATAGAAGGACATTGGTAACAAGTACTCTGTTTAGCAGAGTTAGGGAAAATCATAGCTTTTGTTAGCCTGGATTTACTTAAGTGGACAAACACAGCTGCATAACCATTTGTAGAAGAGTTTCTCCTAGAACCAAGCAGGTTGCTTTTTGCATTTTAGTTTGTCCTTCTCACTACAGTCAGATACAGAGTTGGTGAGTTTAGCTGCAACTTTTAGTAGGACAAGTTTATTTAAAATGCTCTTTCAATGTAAAATTAATGTGATAAGCCAGAAGGTCATTCAAGGTGAAAAGAATTACACCAACACCCTATTCCAACATCAAATGTGAAGGCAGACAGAGAAACCTTCTTTAGGTTTACCACTGTTTCTTCAGCAATTTGTTTTTAATCAACAGGTCTCTTACTGGCATCTTCAGCTATTTTACAGAGGCTTTGTGTCATTCAGTGACTGACACAGCCTATTATCAACCCAAAAGCTGAAATATTGAAGTGATAGCTTTTATCAAAATCTGATGCACTAGAAACTTGCTGGACTTCCAGTGAAAATAAAAGAATTTTTAAGGTTTGTTGGATTTTTTTTTGTCAGGCTTATTTTTTGTTGGTTTATTTTTATTCCTCCCCTTCCACCCTCCCCATTACTGCTGCTATATGTGTTCTTCATCTGTAGAGGGAAGGTTGTTTTCATAACTAGATATTGTTCACCAGGTACACTCAAGTTGCTAGTTCTCTCCCAAATAAATGAGGATATTTGCAGTTCCATCCTGTAGGCAATTCAGACAAATCAGTACTAGCAGTTCAATTCTTCATGTACAGTTCTACCTACTCACTTCATATTGCTTATGAATGCATACATACATAGAAAGGTACACAACACCATGGCAATCCATAGCTTTTCAAATTAATATGCACTCTTAATTCAATGCTTTCATGAATAGCTCATTTTTCCCTGCGCAATCATGCACCTTCTTTTGTCGTCTTTTAAACAAAAACAACTGCTATTCCCTGAAGCAATAAGTGTCAAAAAATATTTCAGACATTTCTAGTCAGTTTTTCTTCCAATTAGAGTAGTTGTTAGCCTTGTACTAAGATTACTACCTCCCACCAGACTCAGAAGCAAGACACAGTCGATGCCTCCACACATTAACTAGCCATTCTTTGCAGGGAGGCAACAAAACAACAAAGAAGAGTTCCAGGCTGCAAGATCTCCTTGATTTTCAGAGCTGAAACGATATTCTGTTAAAGCCTCCAGAGATAATCCCCTTGCGACGAAATTTAAGTAAGCATTTATTTTTCCTTTTTATTAAAAAGCTTAAGGAATAGCTGTTGCCTTGGCCATTTCAGTCTATGCAAATGCATCTTTATTTTCCAGATTTACAGGTTGCTTTATATTTAAGCAAGCAGCTGAGAAGGCTTTTTTTAAAATAAAATAAAAAACAAACAAACAAACCCCAAAGCAACACATACAGCTTTATTGTATTCTTGAAGGAGGAGGAAAACAGTATCAACATAAAGAAGGCAGGACAGGAAGGGAAGAATTAAAAGGAGTAAGATCCTATAATAAAAAACCAGAATTATTTGCTTGCTGCATCAGCCAGCTTTCTGCAAAAATATAGTATCAGCAACTTGCAGCTAATGTCTAAGAATGACACCAAACTAGCCATTGCTCTGGGAATGGTACTACTCTCACCAACCTGTGAGCAGAGCTGAAGGGAAATAATTTGCTGTGGAAAAGAATTCAGTTTTCAACTGGCCAGGAAGCTGGTTTTCTTTTAAGGGCATGCCATAGTGGATTGACTTCACTCTAGTCCAAGGCTGAAATAATGTAATTAAACCAAAAATTTATTAAAGCTTTGTAAATCAGATTAAAAATAACAATATTTGTATAGCTGTGCTGCAAATCTCCTTTATTGCTAGGAATTCTGATGAGAAAGGGTAGATCCTGGATTAGAGTTAGTAGAACAGTAGCCTTGCATTTCTTTTACACCCTCCACTCCAGCCTTGCACTTTGGGGACTGTTTGTCTAACAAAGGTCTTCTCTAAGGAACTTACTATTTGCACTCAGGCCAAAGAACAATCCCATGACTTCCACACAAAGCATCACTTGAGATCTAAGGCAGACCTTACAGCCACATCTTATCATTCCTCACCTCTGAGGTTATCTTTTAGAAATTAGACCAGTCTTAGAAAAACAGCACAGAGAACTTTCTAAGAAAGTATGGGACACTAGTTTATATGCCAGATTACAAATGTACCTTCAGTAAAAATTTCTAACGATTTTGACAGAATATTACTCTGCTTGGTACAGGAAACCAGTCAAAGGATTAAATACAAACATACCCATTGGGGAGATGAACATTAACACACATTTCAGAGTTACTTTTTCAGGTTAAATTAGGTAGTGCCAAGCTGATACAACTGCTAGTAAGGAATAGATAAGGTATCTCTACACCTACACAACTAAAATGTGGATTTATTACTCTCAAAAAAAAACCAAACCCTGCCATGGTGTATGTGCTTATATTTCCTCCAAGACTCACTCAGTTTGGTAGCCTGCATCAAGCTTAAAACGGGTGAGAAAAAACCTAAGGGAAGAGTATAATGCCTGCATGATATCTGGAAATGTACAAGAAGGTACCTTCCTTGCATGACTCATACCTTCCTTTATATAGTAGCACCAGAAGTCATTGAGAAGATATTTGTGCCAAGCTTGCAGCTTTTGCTTCCTGAGAGTTTGAAAACTGAGTACTTGCATGTTTCTTCCTTTTAAAAATAATTTCTGATGGTCAGCAGTGACTGCTGGAACAACATTCTGCATCATTCTGGAAAACTACAAAAAAGGGATAGAACATGTCAGTGCTAAAACCTACTGGACTCAGTACGGGAAGCAAAAAAAAATATATCTGCATGTGCAGAAATATATATAGGATATACCTGCTACAAAGACACTTGATATCCAGATTCAAGGCGATGCAATTAAAGAAATGGAAGGCAAGATGAATTAAAGAGAAAAGGCAAAGAGATCACACCAACAAAAGAGCAATAAAATTAACTTGGCTTGAATGACATTCAGAATGCTGGTAAAACTACTAACAGGAAGGATGACTTTGCCTGCAGCAGAAGGTGCACAGTATGTGTCCTTTGCTGTGGTAGCTACAGTGCTGAATCTTGGAAACAGACAAAACAAATGGGAAAACTTAAAAACAAGGCACAAGAATGCAAGGATGATGCCAGACGACGAGGGATAACTTGGGTATTTAGCAAAGAAAGAGGTTAAAGTCATTTAGATGAAGAAAAAGGAGCTCCATTCTTCAAAACTGCATCCTTTAAGTCTAATGCAAGGAGAAAGTACAATAGACTTGACAAGAAAATCTCCATGCTTGGCCACTAGCTTTTCCTTAAGGGGAAACACATGAAAAAAATGGCAGTTTAAGATGCCTTAGATTCAGCAGAGGAGAGAAGATTCTTATTAAAGTAAAACCCAGAGAAAATTTCTCCAATGTAGTCTCCATCAAAAGACAAGTAAAAATGTAGTTAAGAAGTCAAGTTTCACCTGTCTTTGTAGAAATGCTTTAATGTGTTTTGAACTTTGACAGAAACGTTTAGCCAAAGCAGGAATCCTACAGAGGAGAATAACCCTTTATGCCATAGGGCTATTTCAGAAGTGCTATGACAGACACAGAATTAGGCACTGTGACTGTAAGCAGAACGTACCAGCTATGCTGAATTCTGCACACCATCCTCTGCAACAAATCAGGTCTCCAGCATTATGTACCACATCACTAGAGTGCGGTGCGAAAGCTGCAGTAACTGTAGCGATCTTCAGGTCAAGTTAAGAGTCATTAACAGAAACAAAAGATCTCTTTACAGAAAACCAGATATCATTTCACAAGAAAAAAACCCCAAACTATAGAAAGATATGGAGAAAGTAGACTTGATATGAAAGCAATGTCAGCTGTTTTCCAGAGATACATCCAGCAACTACAGTACAGTTACACTTACTGTCACATACACCAAGAAATCGCATTTTCCCATTGTTCTAACACACAAAGCTAAGTAACATGAGGAGAAAAACAGCTCTTATGCAATACTTTCCTAACTCCTTTACTTTCATCCAGTATCACAAGCAGGCATTTGGAAGATCCTTTCAGATGACATTACATGCTCATCAGACACAAGGATAATTTCCTCTATTGTACAGCTGAGCAGACAGAGCACATTAACTGTTTTCAGACTGCTAATTCCTCAGCTCTTGCATGTTTCTCTTATTTGGGACACAAAGAATATTCATAGCAGTAAGCCTCAAACAGCTTTGATTTTGCTTTAAAAAGCAAATCATCTTCCTGCTCTTTTGCTAGTAAAAGTTAACTAGTCAGTGCTCTCAGGGGCGTGTGTCAGGCAGTAGAGTACAGGCAGGAGTCAGTAGCTTAGGGAATTCCTTTCCAAAACTCCAAAGATATTTGTAATTTAACTAACTTATGACACTAGGATTTGTCCCAATACAGAGCACAGGGACATATTTGAAGCCCTGAGGTATTTCCTAAATGCCAGTAGCAAGATCCTAGAGAATAAAGCACCAGCTCTTGCCTCCAGTCAAAAGAAAACTATATTTTGGACGAGGACTTTCAGGAACTAACAAGAGATTAGTCATACAATCTCTGCAATAGACACTGCACAATGTCAAGCAGTAAGTTAATAAAGGAGAGAAATGTCAGAAAAGGAGGAGAAAGCTGTGATATACTGTACCTCTCCCCCTGGATTTGAATTTGACTGCACATTTCAAGAAATCGCTGTACAGTACAAAGATCTGCACAATACGAGAAAGCCTCATGTAAGAGTGAAGACTTGTATTTTCTGCACACATAGCACCAGGCCCTCAGGCACTAGTTGTTATAGCAACTAGTTTTCAAGGATCTCAATACTATCCTGCACTCCAGGGAAGATATCACCTGTGTGCAAGGATTTGGGGAGAACACTATTCTAACACACACCTATGTAAGACAAAGGTTCGTGTATATAACTGTGTGACATGACATACAATTGTTTTCTGTTGATTTTCTTTTTAGTCTCATAATGGTGCTTCAAGTAGTCTTCCTTTTTACCTAACAATTCTTTAAATAACATAATAAATTACCAGACATACTTAACAGACATAGCAGACTAGCAATAGCAAGGAAATTCACATTGATTTTACAAAGGTTAGTGTCAAAACCCCAATTCCTTTCTTCAGCCCTTGTCAGGGCTTCCTCCCATCTTGGAGCCCCAGCCAGCATTTCTCAGACCCTGTTCCACAGCCTTCCTAATTCTACCTAAAATGACAGCCTGCTGGCAAAACACTCCAGCTGGATATGCTTCAGGATCAAGCAGTCCTTTGTCTTCAGCCAGGGAGGCAAAAGCACTGTCCACTGAGAGCACATCCACATCCCCATGCAGCAGGGTCCTGCTCTCTCCAGCAACCCTAAGCACTCCTGGGAAGGGAATGGTGAGTCACAGCCAGGAGAGATACCTTGTAGAGTGGGGCAAGGCAGGTGACTTGACAGCCTGAGCTATGAGCAAGGAACACACAGTGGTTGCAGCAACATGAAAGCAGAGATCTCCTGGTAGCAGTTACTGTTCCCAGGGTGTTTTCTTGGCCAAAATTGTACAGTTTTTCTCAAAGCACTACCAAGATCTGTCTCACACTTGATCAACAGCTTATTGAAGCATAAAGACAGTATTGGGCTCCATAAAAGCAATTTTATAGGAGGTCAATGGGTACATCCAGGAAGTGGGAATTTGCTGTCACTTCCACAGGTCCTCATGCATTGCTGTCAGGTTTTGCGAGGGTTTTTCTGTTTGGTTGGGGGTCTGTGTGTGGTTTTACCTGTTTCACTGTTTTTTAAACTGGGGGGAAAAGGAATCCTGGCAGTAAACTGCCAGTAAGAAGTCATGGATCAGCTCTATCCTGCCTTTGGGCTCAGAAAAATACAGCTACTATTTTACTTCCTCGGAATCATATCAGAAATTCAGGGAGTTGTCACATTACATATATATCTGCTGCACATAACTGCTGCTATTCCATCCATACCTCTCATTAGGGGCGTCACAATAGTTTAAAAGTAATCAATTTTTTCCTCCACTTCAAGTACAGGAATAAAAAGTTTCTTGTCCATATGCATCCCTAGTGTTTCTAGACCTTGAAATGATTGCCACATCATGTATAGTAAAGGACATGCCAACATAACTCCACCCAGGACGCGCTGATGCACATTCGCTATGTACAACAAATTCTCACATTAGGCTTAATCTTCATTTGCATCACAGTAGCAATCCAGTTACATAACTCACCCATAGCCATAGCTGTCCCACTGATATAGTAGAGGTGCGTTATTAGCAGAGATTTGAGTTGTGCTTGCATATTTGGCCATGGCATTGCTCAAGACTCTCAAGTTTGGGGAGTGAGGGAGGTGTGAAGACAGTCCCCCAACAGCTGAATTGCATTCTCCCTCAGTATTGTGGCTCCCACACCACCTCCTGTTGAATTTCCCGACACATCACCATCACAGAATTATACTTCAGTTGCTCATATTTCTGTCAGATCAAGTCTATTTAGACTGAAGTTGTTCATGCCAGAAGACTGTCTCAGACTCAAATTCTTTTGCAAACTTTCAAGCTTCACTGGTTCAGCTATTTCTGAGAATAAAGTGAGAAGAAAAATATGTATGCTGCTTGTCTCAAAAACAAACTCTTCCACTTTTCCCTAAATAAAACACTCCTTTGCAACCCTGATACTAATACAGAGGGCAGAAACATGCACAAGTCTCTGTTCCGTCAGTTCTCAATCCACTTAACTGTCCACTCATCTAACCCACACTTCCAGAGCTTGCCTATGGGAGACAGCATCAAAAGCCTTGCTGAAGTCCAAGTAGACAACAACCCATCATCTACCCAGCTAGTCACATCATCCTAGAAGGTTATCATTCATCAAGCATGATTTCCTCTTCATGAATCCATGCTGACTTCTCCTAACAATCTTCCTCCACATGCTTAGAGATGACATCCAGAATGAGCTGTTCCATCCCCTTTCCAGGAATGGAGGTGAGGCTGACTGATCTGTAGTTTACTGGGTCCTCCTTTCTTGCCCTTTTTGAAGACTTCAGTATCACTGGCTTTCTTTCAGTTCTCAGGCACCTATCCTGCTCTTCATGACCTTTCAAAAACATCTATGGACTTGCAGTTTATACTTCATTTTCAAAAGATTACTATTTTTCCTTAAATCCAATTTATAGCTGGAAGACAGTACAGCTTTGGAGTCAACTCTAGACACAAGCAAAGCAGGTGGCTGCCTAGAGAAACAGACTGATACAGATGGCAAAAACATCTTCCTCCCTGCCCAACCTTGCCTACACCACAGTCGACAAAGCTGCACCACAAAGGCAGATGGATGTCGCTGCAAAATGCAGGGTAGGGATCACAGAACAGTAACTGGCCTTGTATATGCAGAAGTGACAAACTGAACACTTTCCAGTCTGCCCCATCCCTTGAGTCCCTCAGCAGCTGCAGCAGTAACACAAGGATGACTGTCCAGAGCTTGGCCCCTGACCTGGTGTCCCAACTCTAACCTATTCTCCTCCCCTTGCCACACGGGGAGGATGCCTGGCTTGACTAGCCACAGATCTTTATACTTAAGTCACCTGTCATCCTCACACCTGGTCAGCAGCTTTGCTGGCTCCAGACCAGCAAAGCTCTAAGCATCTTAACAGTCTGAGGCACTGTAGGCTGGAAATAACAGACTTTTTTTCCCCATGCCTGGCCTCAATGGCATCCAGGGCAAGTTGAAGTTATTTTGCTTTTTTGTAGTCTTCATAATAGTAAAATGAAAATTCACTAGCATTTACTTATAAGACAAAGTAATGCCAACACTGGTCATGGTGGGCCAACATCACACACCATATCAGAGTCCTCATGAACCAAAACCCCTAGTGTTTGCAGACTGAATCAAGGAGATTGGCTTCAGCTGACAACTGAGCCAACCTGTATCTGCACACACCCCCTTATTAGTGGATTTTTTTGGGGGGGACACACGCACACACACAAAAGAAACCCCACACACTCATCCAAAACAGGTCCACAAATTAATTCTCATACCTTCTATACTCTCCAACAAGTTTGGAGAGAACCATCCCTGTCTTTCTCCAGCAATGCCCTCCTAAGAAAGAGGCAGACTATTTGATAGCTCAGGCATATTTCAATATCTTGACACAGGCCCTGCAACAGTCAAGTAGTAATACACAAGTCAGGTAAACACCACTAAAACTCCCCACACTCCTGAGGGCTGACCCTGTACTGACCAACATCATCACTGAAGACAGGAACTGTGATACTGAATATTACAGGAGATGTGTTTATGTTGGGGGAGATGACTGGAATACCCTTCCATTCTGAAGTGTTCCAGCCCCTCACCCAAACTGTGCTGGCCATCACCAGGATATAGTAATCCCTCTACTCAACAAGCTGCCTAAGTCCCTCAAAACACAATAGACAACAAGCTTGCATATGACAAAGTAAACTAGTCTTATATATGTGTGTATGAAAAGTATTTCTGTATATAAAATATGAAAAAACACCAGAAACAAAAATCACAAGATCTTTTCTGAGAGTCATACATATGGGAAAGACATCTAAGAGGTCTGTACTCTCAGATTTCTTTGGTGCTACATACCTTTTCATCCTGCTCTCCTTTCTTTCAGTGACTCAGTCACACACTCCCTAAGGACAGAAATGTGTACTGGTGACAACAGGGGAAAAAAGTCAGAAACGTTTATCACAAGCTATAACAGAGCAATATTCTGCCAATACTGAAGTCATTACCAAATCTTTTTTCACAACACTGAAAAAATTAAAGTCCCTCCCTTTTAATGCTACAAAGAACATATTTTCATAAATCATACAATTAGCATTTACAGCACCAGATCTCTATAAAACAGTGCATCAGCTGAAGTCTTAATATGTTTTGCTTAAGTGCTTTCCTCCTATTAGCACAGATTAGATCTTGCTCTTAAACAGTGAAATTACCCATTTTTAAGGAAACCTATTTTTCTCTGCCAGAACACCATTCAAATCAAAACATTTTTCACTATCTTTTTATTTTCCTGCTGACTCAATTACTGAATTATAGTTTACTACAAGTAATGATTTTCATATCCATTCTTTAAATCAAACAGCTTATGTGATGTTTTCTAGGCATAGCATCTTGATTCAATGTTATTATGCTATGGGAGGAACACCTCTCTGCCTTTGTGTGATTGTTTCAGAAAAAGCTTTCAGAAGAAACTGAGTTTTGCAGATAAGTTTACACTGAAGGACACACGTTAAGCACCTGTCCTTTTTTGGAAAGGCAACAGTTCTTTCAAAATTCAGTAGGTAATAATGTTGTTAAACGTACTGTTACCAACTAATTTTTGCTGTTCCTGAAAAAACTTTAGAAACTACTGAGCAATATTGTGAGCTTAAAACACAACATCCCAGTTTTCAGTCATTCTCCAGGGCAAGTTATGTTTTCAACACAGTCATTAAGGGCTTAATTCTGAAGCCACTTCTCATGTACATAAAAAGAACCATTCACTTGCACAAGAGCTGCAGGTGCCGTTACAAATTGCAAGCTGTGTGACATCTGATAAGATGCTCCACTGCTGCTTCAGTACATAATACTGAAGAGTAAGCTCTGAAGGAGATGTTCACCGCAATAATCACATTTGATACCACTCATCAGTACATACTATTTCCCGGAAAATACAGGACCATCCTAGAGTCTGATCTACATACTTATTTTAAGGAACTTGTCATTTGGGGGCATTCTTTCATATGCAAAATTACAAGGATGTTCTTTCAGCTACTTATTTGCACCAACATATGAACAATATTCAGGTAGGCTAGCCATAAGGTAGCGCATTGTAAAGCTATATTCACAAAAGTAAGAAGAGAGCTAAGGGTCCTATTCAAAATGACATTGCTCTGACAGAGGCCACAAAAAAAAAATCATTAGCTGAAATCAGTATCTGACTATGACAGCAAAAGCCCCAGAAAATATCCATTAATTCCTCCCAGCCACCACTGAATGACAGAGTTCACCTAGTTCATCTTTCAGTTACTGGAGATTACTTTTTTTCACCACAGCACTGCCTACTCACATGCAACAGTCATTAAGAAGGAAGAAAAACAAAATTCTCAGCACTAACTAGCTGTGGTATAATTAGGTAATTTGGTATCATATAGGCTATTGATTCCTATGACTTAAACCAAAGCACAAGATCAGTCTGAGTCAAGTTTCGGTCTTAATATGTTCACACACTCATTTGGGTCTGAGGTATGCACATGTAGCAGAGGGAAGGATCTAACCACTTGTTTTGTAGTGCCTCCCTTTCCCAGCATTTAGAAAAATGCTTCTACAAACATGAACCAGCATATAACTGTTAGGACTGCAGAAGTTTTCACCAATTTAGTTTTATATCTTATCATGAATAAAAACAGTTTGTTGAAAATACTCTATCCGTCTCCTGAGAAATATCATGTATCTTCACCACAAGCAAGTATGTGAATCCTATTAGATATCTGTGTTGTGTGGCACCATACAGACACCTCTTTTCTGAGAGCACAAGTTGCTATGGGAGTTCCAAGTCTATCAATGACCTACTGCTATTTGAATGTTAAATTATGCTCATCATCTTCTTGGTTGCATCCACCTTCACTATCCCTTCAATCAAGTAGCTCAGTTAAATACCTTTTCAGCATCTACATTAAAATAAAATCTAGCATAATTCATGTTTCTCTTGCACTCTAACCCACATTAATCAGCTGAGTGCTTTCAGCAAGGGTATAAGAGAAAATCCACACTTGTTACCATATCCCAGTGGAATTATGACCATTCTGTTAGATATTGCTGGCAGTAGGGAATATATACTCTAGTACAAGAAAACTCTTTTCATTTAACATAAGAAACCCCAAAAGGGCAGTTCAACATCATAAGTGATGTGAGCCTTTAAATGCTGGAAATTTACTCCTGAGTAAGAGGTACAGCCAACCATCTGCATCTGTGAAGGTGCCAAAGAAAAAAAAAAACAAAATCAGTGAACTATGTGCCATGTTCTAATTTGCACTGAAACAGGACTATCTTCTTTTGTACCCCTTTAAAATTGTTTTAGTTATAATACAATCAAATTGAATATTTTATTTTGAAGCAGCATATTACAGATATCAGTATGAAATCCCACACATGTGAAGTTATACTGCACGGTGAAAGTGCAAAACTCCAGTTCAGTACAACAGAGAGCCCCACACTAAAATTAAGATGCTCTACAGAATAAACAGATTGTGCTTCTGATCATTCACTAATAAACTGTATCTATGAGTAGCCAAGATGAGAAGGAGGAGTAGGGAAAAAACCCAGCATATATTTTCATAACTTACAAGATAAACGTTTATGTTGCCAAAACAAGATCCACGGACACATAAAAGAATGCTGTTTCAGATAGCTAATTACCACAGCACTCAATACCTAGCCAGATATGAACTAAAAGTAGTAGAAATATAAAAATAATTTTAAAAATTTAGGCAGTTTTAAACTAAAACCCAGGTAGTTCTAATCACTACTATCTAAAAGTATATTTCCTATTAGATATCTCCGTATCTCTACTGAGTTACATAGGCATACTTGAAAACAGAGTACTAATATACAGCTTACATGTAAAAAATACACACATCTTCTACTATCAACTTTTTTATAATAAGCACCAATGAGAAGCATTCTCTTACACTACAAAAAAAACAAACCTTAGCACTAAAATTACTTGACAGATTCAGAATATACAGTGCCACTGAGTCAAGAAGCAAAGTTAAAAGGCAGTATAACACAGCGATAGCACCTGTAAACTGCAGCTATAAACAGGATAACCCATGTAGCATGCTGCTTGAGTACAGTTTTGATTATTCTCATCAAGTCCCAAATGACAAACCAAGAATAACACTACATTGAGAAGTCTGAGGCATCTCAGCACAAAGAAATCACAAGTCTGACTGCATAAAAACAATGCAATTGTCAAACTTTGTCATCAACCTAATTAAAGCAAGCAAAGCAGCAAGCAAGAAAAACATTTTACCTTTTTAAGGAAAAGTTTCTGTAATTTCTTGTGAGGCAGCTTTATCATCTTTTCTTAGCATTCAGGATAGGGGTCAGACACCACAAGTACTTGAGCCATTCTGCAAGGGTTTGACACCTTTCATCTTCTCTGTTAACTCACTGCAGCCAGCTTAGCTCACCACGTCACCAGAAGCCAGCCCAGCCCAGCAACAGATTAAAAAGCAAGAGCTAGGCTGGATCTCTTCTTTGACTTAAATGAGGAAGCTATATACAGACACTCCAGCTCTAGCCAAAGCCTATAGCTCTGTTGTCAGCATGAGGAAGAGAACAGATAGGAGGTCTGCATCTCTTGCTAGAAAGCCTGTGAAGTTAAAAAAGGTGCCTATCCAGAGGCAAGAATTTACAGGAAAATGAAAGAGGTATTGAGATACTAAGTATCTCACTGATCCTATCTCACTGATCCTTTCAAACCCTGTGCTACAGAAGAAACTCATTCAACCTTCAGGACTCAGCATAGCCTGCTGAGTGCACTTTTCCACGGCACATTAAATAATTAATTAATTGTGCACATTGTCTGTGACTCAGCCGAGCAGATGAAAGAGCCTGTCATTTATGTTTTCTTTAAATCACTTGGAGACTTATTTTCTTTGAATAGTTTTCAGAAAAAACTCTACAGAATGAAACTACACACAAAGCTGTTGTATACAGATACACATGGAGGTATTTATAGAGTGTACCAATGCTGAGTTTCATTTAATGCCATAGGAACCAGAAAGCATGGGCATTGCTGCCTTCCCTTTGAACATCTGCAAGCAAAGTTCAGTTCCAGATTTGGAACAGGGCTTAGCAGCACACCAGTAATGCTGCACCTCCTGGGCCACTGGCATCCTAAACTAGCAAGGTGCTGCAGGAAAACCTGATCTGCAACAGTGCAGTCCCAATTATGTCAATGGGATAATTCCTATATTTAAGAACGGAGCACACACTTAAGCAGCTAGCTGAATCAGTTTAAAACCACTTCATGACCAAGCTACCTCCCTGGCCAGTACTGTAGTGCTTGAAGAGTCAGTGCCTGTGAGGATACACAGAACTGTGTTAGGAGGGAAATTTCTTCAAAATGTTGTCATTTTGTTGTCTCAAACCTCCATCTTGTTTTTATACTACAAATACTTGAAATAGTTGCAGTTGAAAAAAAACCTCCAATCTGTAATAGTCCATCTCTACCTGTATCATGTTTCCACTATCTCCATCATTGCCTTAAACAAGAGCTGTGTTTGTTTCTCTGCCTTCTTGCTGTCCCATTCTTCAGGAGCTTAAACACCATGAACACTCTCAAACATCACTGCAAAGTTCCATTCCTATGGAAGCACACATACTTAACCTCCAGCACGTGGCAAGATCTAGGGTGAGCCAATGAAACCAGAGGTTTGGAATTAAGCACATGCTTAGCTGCAGAGGTTTATACTCAAGGGAGGGCCAGACATGACAGGCAAAGCACAGCTGCAGAAAAATGCAGAACCAAATGAGAACTGATGCCACTATGCACCAATGAAAATCCCTACCAAAAAAGCACACTGACAATGCCACAGAATGAAAATGCAAGCTATATCAAAGTATTGGTCATGAGAACAATAGAGACCCAGGACAGCCACTTAGATAAACCAACCACTGGAAGTAAGCAGTATGTGTATGGCTAGGCTTCGTGAACGAAGATCCAGGG
>VWZO01009813.1:16028-34062 GCA_013396975.1 Bucco capensis
ACCAGGGGCCACAGGAGACCCCAAGTGATTTTCAGACTGTGCCTGAGAAAGTAAGCAGTAGACCTGGTGAAAGCATTTCAGAGATATCCTAGCCATCAGGTGTTTAGCCTGATGGCAGAGAACTGCAGACAGGTTTTCTGAGAAGATCCACACCAGGAGGATATCTACTAGAAGAACTCCAAGAACAGTCTTTTCAAGAAAGGGTTCCAAAATTGACAGCTGGGGAACATCAGCAATGGAAGATTGGTGTGTTATATGCTTAAAGATTTTGGGTGCTATTTTAATAAAGGAAAAAACATTTTGTAGAAGAGTCTCACTAGATGCCTGTAAAAACAAGATATTGAAAACACTATAGAAAGTATCTGCATGCATACGGCAGGAATATAAACTGCAACCCCAGTATCATTCTCAATGGTTTATTCTATAAAAGGGCAAGCTTGGTTTTGAAACTTGGAGTCGTCCAAGTTATGCAGTTAAAAAAACTGCAGTTTTGGGGTGTGTGTTACCAAGAAACATATTACTTGTAAAATTCACAATTCTTATTTTAGTTCACCAGGATTTGTATCGCTTCTTAGTATCCCAACTTCCAGCTAGGAGTTTACCAGAGCCAAACAGTATTGACTTAGAATTTCAATTCTTCGTACTGTAATTGTTTGGCTACATTTCTATTTCTGCACTGACACCCATAAAGGATGCAAGGTTTTCCTCAATATTCACAAATTAAAAAACTTGGAATTACTCAAAAAACCTCTAACTTCCTTTGAGATAACGTGTCACATCTCAGCCTCTAGATTCATCTAGTTCTTCAAATGTAGTTCAAGCTAAACAGATTTAAGCTGGAAGTACCATAATGGCTTTTTAATACTTTCTAATACAGAACTAGTTTTTGGGAAATAGCTGCATTGTAGAAAGGTACATGTAGAATTTCAGCTATCATTCTGCATTTCTGGGGTTTTCTTTTTTTTTTTTTAATCAAGAAAAACATTGAGGACTGAAGACATACCTCAGCATTATTTTTAGGTGTTTATGTATGTCTAAATACATTCTGAATTCTGTTATTGTTACTACGGTAGGTAATTGCTTTCTCTTAAATGGGACAGTCCACAGACCTAAAACATGTGGTCTCTGCTTAGTCACAATCCTTTCAGCTAAACGCAACGTTTAAGAAACAAACAAGTTCCTAGACTCCACAGAGATAACATCCTTGCATCTAGGCACTGCTACTTGTCCGTTTTCAAGTCTGAGAGCTGTTTTACAGTATAAAGTCCTTGCTTGGGCAATCAAACGAAAGATTTACTGCTTAATGGTTTGGTTTTGTTGTTTATGAACTATAGTTTTTAGCAGACCTGCTCCCATCTAATCCTAACTCATGGGAAAGATGGCACTAACATCCCAAGAGAAGCTAGCTAGCCGTAAGCAAAGTTCGTAAAACTGAAGGAATAAAGTATTCCATTGCTATATTTAGTTGTGCATGTATAACATCTATTCCAGTATTTCATAGTAAAGACAAATATAGCTTATATTTTTCTTTTAGTGTTACTCTTCACTAGAACCAGCATTAAGGAGGTCCCTACAACAGTAGGTGGTATTATATATATGCTTTTCTACGTCTATTTAGGTTACCTTTCTATTTTCCTTGGTAACTCAAATCTGGAAAGATAAAATATCTCTCTGCTGTAACTCACAAGTGTAAGAGGAAGCAATTTGGAAAATTAATGTTAAACTGTTTTATCAGGAGTTCTATCCAAATGTCAGTCCCTGCAGCTGACCATTCTCCATTTTACCTCCTGTTATGATTTACAAATTCACAAACTTAAGTGCCAGGAGAACTGCTTAAATACAAGCCAGTTTCTTCCCTGGTTAGCTAACTCCTTGCAGAAATTAGTTAATAAATTAGTAAATATTTTGTAAAATCCAGCAGTATTTGTGCTTAAATATGGGGCTCTCTGAAATAATTTCTCCAGATAAAGTTGGACATGCTAAACAGTAAGTGTTACCTTTAAGAGCAATAGCCTCTAACACACAACTGCTTGTAAACTTAAGGCTACATATCTATATTGGGAACGCATTCTCACATTCCAGTTCTCCAAGGGAAGGTCCACCGGCTCTGCTGTCATTCACAGGCATCCTATCCAACATGCAGAAGCCCAGTTGCTGGCACAAGGCCCTTATGAGAAAGTTTTCCCTGGTGTCTGACCACCGGACCAAGCTGTGACAGCAGCAAGTAAAGGGCTGCTTTAAGACTCGAGTTCCATTTATTACAGCCCTGCCCGCAAACTCATAGCAAGGCCAGCATGACAGCTACTGACACACACACATTGGGGTCCAAAGGTCTTTGCTTCTGGGGCTCTTCACCTGCATATTCAAAACCCCAAAACTGAATTTTCTGTTGAGTTTTCCTTCTCAATTATTAGAGGTCAATATAGAGGAGTGAATTCTTTCCTTCACAGCACATTAAGGATTTCTCTTACACTTCAGACAGCTGGCTAATACATATCCATTCAAGACAGTAGAAACCACACAGCAAGGGAAGTGATATTGCTCTCTTATGGATCATAACTTAGATCAAGAACAATTACAATTCACAGCAATCTGTTTTCAGGGGTAGAGGTAGTGGAAAAAAAAAATGTAAACTGACTATATTTGATCAGGAAATTTGGACTACAGAAAAGCTTTTTTCTTTCCCCTGCCATTCTTCAAAAGGCTAGAAGTACAAGACATCTTTTTGTTTTCCTCTTCTGCCCTGATATACCAGTTCCAGCTCCTCAAGAGCCACTTTGAGGGGGAAACAAGGAAGTAGAAAGCAGATGACACTGCCTGTTTTCTGGATAGCACTTAAATATGTGGTGGTATTGACCATGGAAACGAACTCCACTCCCCTTCCAAAATAACCACAGTGGTTTGGGCTTGGAAGTGCCCACTACAGGCAGCAGCATTTGCATGTCATTTCCCCCCCATTCTAATTAGCAAACACCACTCCCTGGCAGAATCTGCTAAATCTCTTAAAACCCCCTCCCTTCACACCTTCCCAAACATCTAACACAAAGACAGTTTCCTAGGGGACTGATAGTAAGGACTACTGCAATAAAACCAAGGAAATAAGCTTCTCCACAGAACCTGCTGCCTTAAGAACCCCAGAGTTATCCTTTAAGACACTCAATTGAGAAATGACTGCACCACCTTTATACCAGAAACATTAAAAATTACCTCTGTAATTGAAAAGAAAAAAATGGCTACATTACAGTTGGAAAAGTTCTAGATGTAGAAGACCCTTGCATCCTTTGCAGCAGGCAGGGGAAGGGAATGGAATACCTTATCAACTTACATAAGTATCTGAAGGGAGAGTGTCAAGAGGATGGAGCCAGGCTCTTATCACTGGTGCTAAGAAATAGGACTCGAGGCAATGGACACAAACAGGAACATAGGAAGTTCCTCCTAACCATGAGGAAGAACAACTTTACTGTGTGGGTGACTGAGCACTGAAAGGTTGCCCAGAGAGGCTGTAGAGTCTCCTTCTCTGGAGATAATAAAAAAAAGCATCTGGACACTACTCTGAGTAATGTGTTCTAGGGGATTCTGCCAGAGCAGGCAGGTTGGACTAGATGACCTCTGGCAGTGCCTTCCAATCTTCACACAGAATCACAGAATGGTTAAGTTATGAACAGAGCAACAGGATAACAAAAGGTTCCAGGCTATAAATACATCCTTATACTTCTCTACAAACATGCATAGTTTATCTGATTACCAAAAGCTACACACACATTTGAAGATGATCCCCAGTCATAGTCTACTCTGTGTTTTCTACTGTATTCATTGGTGCAAACAAAGGAAATTACAAATTCTGACAGTATTCTCAGTATATTATAATTTAATAATTGGCTCATTTCATGAATGCCATTTTATAGTTTGTAGTGATCAAATACCACTACTGATTAGGGGAGGTTTGTAACACTGTACACCGGAGTGGAAACAACTTACATTTGGAAACCTAATTTAGTGCCCCAAGTAAGTATTGTTCTCATTAGAAACCTCTTGTTGTTTAGCAAGAGTCAGAGATTTGTTCTTCTAAAGGAAGCTCTCTATGCTTTCATGCCAAAACTAAAGATGTTTTTGACAGAAATGTGACTGTACCACTTGATTATACCATGTCATCCTATGTGAGCTCATGAAGCTATGGTGTAATTTAGGCAGCAGGACACTTCCAGCCATGCTGTGGAGGCTGCACCCCAATTGTTCAACCTTGAAACTGAAATCAGGGCTTCTTTGTAAAGGTCCAGTGAAAGTCATGGGACACAGCTGCAGAGAACAAGCCTCAGGGAAGTCACTTGTGGACAAGATCACATGCCTAATAAACTTTAAAAGAAATTTGAGAAGTACATACTTAGCCAATACTTGCCTGTAGGACCCTGACATTTAAAGAACTACCTCTGAACAGAAAAGAGACCTAAAGAAACTAAATGTTTTCACATACAGAAAGAACATCATGGAAGCAGCTAACATTTTAAAGGACTTTCACCCCTTATCCATAATAATAATACTGTAACTAAGGTCCAGCTGCCACAGGGGCACCAAAATAAACAGCTGTACTTTCCAGACAAGGCTGCACACAGATCACTGAGCTCTGAAAAATCTAATCAGCAGTACTCTGAGAGAAGCTACAGGAGGTTGTTTTGTTATATTTGAGGTTTTTTTACTCTCTTTAGTTTTAAGAGAAGTACTCAGTATGAAATAATTACTCTGCATAAATAATTATTTGAAAGACAATGAAAGTTACAATTCAGCAACTTCAACAGCAATTTCAGGCTTTTTTTTTTCTTCTTTTCATAACACAGTTAAGTTACAATTTGTGAAACCCTGATAGTTAATTTCAATCATAGTCTTACAGATAGCTCAGAGCTAATTTTCCAGCAATAAAAAGGTTAAATCCAGTATTTTTGCAAGACAGACAAACCACTATCATGATGGACAAGAAAACATGCCAACATGTACTACTTATGTCAAAGGTGACATAACATTTTATGCTCAAGCTCTGATTAGAGAAAACTTTTGGTAACGACATTTGTGAGCAAGGNCTAACTCCTAGGACTCCCTGGAAAATAAGAACCTGACTTGCAAAACGTTGTGAGTTTTGATATCTCCTTTCTTCTTTTTATTAAAAACAAGTAAATAAAAAGACAGTAATATCAAAACCCAAATTGAGAGCTATGTTAGAAACACCTGAAACAATATCAGAAGTACAAGGACAAATTACCACCTTCCCACCACTATGCTGGTCTGACCTTGTAGATGCAGGTGCATGTTCAGGAATCTAGTGAAAACAGGGCTCTAAGGAGATACTGTGCTTGGCACAAATGCTTCTGCTTTCAGATTCACATTTTAGGCATACATTTTACAGTGTCCTGAAGGGATGA
Organism: Bucco capensis; assembly: GCA_013396975.1. Classification (NCBI taxonomy): domain Eukaryota; kingdom Metazoa; phylum Chordata; class Aves; order Piciformes; family Bucconidae; genus Bucco; species Bucco capensis. The sequence goes on from VWZO01009813.1 coordinate 21,440, forward strand.
GCAGAGGAAGATAGGGAGAAAAAAAAAAAGCATTTATAAGTGTCTTTCTGGATACCAGGTCACTGCAAAAAAATAAGCAAAACTGCTGCAGGAAGAATAACTGATCATTCAACTTCTGGTTGCAACCTGGAATTGCATAGAGTTTCAGTGCTTTGGGCTGTTCTTCCATGTCTTTATGCAACTCTGAGACATACTGGTAAAATGTTATGTCAGTGAATTATTATTGGCCTACAAACTAACACTTTTACAGCTGTTGAAGGTCATATTTGGAACACAGATTCTTAACTTCACCTTCTTTACAGTAGGTAGAGTAAATTCAAGTGAATAATCCAGGTGGTTAAGGAGGTATGAGAATGGACAAGCCTGTGTAGCTATCATGGTTAAACTATGACAGTATTCATTTAAATCTAACTGGATTTTAGTTTTACTTGTGATTCTTGCACATTTGAGACAGTCATACTAGTTGGGTGATCTTCTCCACACAAAAAACAAACAAAAACATAAATAACCATCTCTTACTTGTTTCACCTTTAACTAAAGAGGTTTAATAATCTTCCTATCTCCTAATTATTTCTCTCCATTCCTCTAATAGTTTCCACCAGCTACTGAGTCTCAATAACCTTGTATCTCTATGCTTTTTCCAGGGTGTAACAACTAGAACTGAAGACAGGGTTCAAATGAGAAGCATCAGCAGAGCAGCACAGCTCTGCTGTTACAGCCTATTCATTTCCTTCTGCCTGCAATACCTGCTGTACACTTCACAAGCAGAAAGTTAGTTGATGCTCCAAAGCCTCTATTCTGCACATTCCACAGGTACACACAATGACACAAGAGTAAGCATGACAACATTGTACTGTTAAAGCATTTTGACAGATTTCTAAAAGTAACTATGCTACTGATTTTTTAACTCTTCATGTGTACCAGCAGTACTTTTTCATCTCCTGGTTAAAGACACCATTATTATTCTGTTATGACATTATATAGATGTACCAAAAATGTGAATGCAGAATATAATGCCACAATTACAAGTTATTTGCTCATAGATAAAAAAACCTTTCCATTGCCTTTGTTATCATCTCATGAAAGGTAGTGCAGTTATGCTCTGTTATAAATCCAGTAAATTTTGGCAGTGGCTCATAACCTACAGTAAAACAAACCCTACCAAATAAAGTTGTCTGAAAAAAATGCACAGGTTTTTCCTTGATGTTCCATCTTTCAGGGGTGTTTGGAGGATCTGAAATTTAAAAAACCACAAGGCAGCAGAAACATCATCAATACTGGATGATTCTGAAGTTATATTTACAACATACAGTTGAACCAAAATCAGAAAGACAGCAATAAAACAAGCTGCAATCTAATTTAGACAACTGAAAGATTTGCTTAAGGATTAGCTAATGCAGGACTCCATTCATACTGAATGGCAAAAAAAAATCCAAGCAATCTTCGGCTAGATACCAAATTCATTTCTACAGAATTTTGCACTGTTTATCTTCCAAAACTTCTGTACAGACAAGTACCCAGAGAACTACTGTTACAAAACAAATGTGCTAACTCTTAATATGAGAGACCAGTTCATCTGTGGCCATAACATCATAGAAGAAATTTTGCCTCTCACACGTGCTTATCTGCAGAACTAGAAGGAATTTTGAAACAGGATTTTGAAAACTATATTAATACTAAATATACATTAAGTTTGGATGGAGGGAACAAGAGAGCCATCTGTGTCCATTGTGTAGTTCCGCAAGTTGTAAGATGCTTCACTTGCAATATGATTAGAAAGAACTATTATAGTTTTGACTCCTAAATTGCAGATTCTATGTTCAGGCTGAGGTCGCTCAACTTCAACAAAACCAAAAATAAGTTTCCAACAGCTCAGCGCAACACAGTATCACACATTAAAGGAAAACAACATACCAGGGTAGTATAACCAAAGGGTTAAAGAAGGAAAGATCATGTACTTTAATACAGAATGATTACAGAACTAGAGGAGGTTTGAGTTTAAGCAACAACAGAAGACCTACAGTGGCAAACTGTGCTTTTTAGGGGCATGTGAAATTTTTTGAACTGTACAGATTCCCTCCATTTATAGACCTAGCAATTGGAGATGGAAAATACTTAGAGCTGATTTGGGTTGAAAGGTAAAAATTCTGGCAGAAGCTTTGTAATTTTGTGAGTTAACATTAGAAGAAATAACTATGATCACCTACTACAACAATTCCTGTCCAACATCAGCCATAAACTTTTGTCCACTTGTGCCTGTCCAAAGCCAAAAAAGTGGTGTGTGTCTAAAGCTTATTTTCTCAAAAGGAATTTGGTTTTGACTTTAAAGTTTCAAGAGAAGGACAAGCTCAATTCCCAGCTGTGGTTTGTCCCAGTGATTAGCCACCCACACTTCTAGAAATCTGCCAGTGGTTTTAACTTTGTTCTCAGCTCCTGAGGATAGGGAGGGGGTACAGGTTTAAGCCTCCAGTCACAGCTTCTCATAGCAGCTTTGTGACTGCCATCATTTCTGAACTACTGGCAAATGTGATTCATCAAACTGCACATAGAACTTTCAGACCATCATTTAAAAAAACCTAAACTGATATTCAAAGAAACAAGGGGAAAACCACACCCTAAAATGACTGAAGAGCTACTCAAGTTCACTTATAATGCTTCAGTCTTAACATGTAAAAATCCTTTTTTACAAACAAGACAGACCTCTACTGCTGGACAAAGTTATTGCAAGTGTAACAAGCTTACTCATTACCCCAGAATAATTCTATTGCTCTAGTTATAGGTTATAGCCATGCATTACAACACAAGGCTTTTACTGCAGCATGGTGTCATGATACTTCTGAGGTGGCTTGTTGGCAAAGGTAGCCACACAAAAGGAAATTAGGTAATGATTCCTTCCCCACTAATGCATTTCTTCCCAAAGGGCCATCTGATGGAAACACATGCTCAGAACCTCACAATGAGCTAACCCTTCACAGCACTGCTATTGCTGCTTAAAATAAGGTGCTGCACATCTAAGCAACAGGCTTAAAAAGTTGCAACTGAGAGATTTGAAGTGAAACGAAGAATCAAACCCAATAACACCAAAATATTATTAAGCAGGTATTCTGTAGGAATTCTGGAGACGGCATGGAATCACAGAGACGACCCAGTGTGGGTTAGCAGGGTGATTCAGTTTATTACAAAAGAGCTGTAGCTTTTATATCTTTTTACAAGCAGCACGTGCCTTAGCAAGCTCTGTATTGGTAAAAAGCACCTGTCCTCGCGCCTAACTGTAACTTTTAATTGGTAAAAGGACATTGTCCACGCGTCTGACCTTTAAGCTGATAGGTTAAATCAGCCTCGCTCTTCTAGCAATTACGTGATACTATTATTTGCTGGGAAAGTATTTCTTATATCTGACCTAGTTCTCCATATCTATTCTCAAGGCTAACTTCTAAGTTTGCTGCAGCTCCTACATCTGCCTACGTGCCTGTGGCCCCGAAGCTTGGCCCAAAGCCTGGATTGCTCACATTGAGTATATCATGCCCCTGCTCAGTGAGCCATGCACCAACAGTATTCTTTATTACAGTACTGGGCAGCATGGGGGATCATTCCACCTAACATGTGCGCGGTTACAACAAAACAAGCAGTTTTTAAATGCTTAGCACATACATATTCATTAACTTATTTACATTGGTCCCCCCTCCTTGGTGCATGTGCACTGCCACCTGGAGGGGCTACCTCTGGGGTGTCAGGATGAAGGCTCATAGTCTTCACAGTTGAACCTCCAAACCCATCCCCTCAACACCAAACGGCTAGGCTTGTTTGTGCCTGGGAATCTCCTGTGTTTTGTCTTCCTAAACTAAAGCTAATGGACCCTTAAGTTCTGGGGCCTGATTAGGGGAGCCTGCCCAAGAAACTAAAGCCAATAGATACAAAACCAACAAAAGCCCCCAAGGTCCTCATGCCCTTGCTTTAGTGAGCACACTATTCCAGTATGCTGCCTATATCAGAAGAGAGCATGATGAATGCATATACTACAAGTATCAAAATGCCTCATTGCAGCCCTGCTTTAGATTGACCTGAGTTGAGCTTTATGACACATCACCCATTTACATGCAGTATCCCAAATAGCATTCAAATCCTGTAAAAGTTTAACTGACAACTACAACCAGATTACCCAGTGTCAGTCTCTCTCAGATCTCTACACTCTACCACAGTTACAGTGGGCTGCAACACTGCTATATCCCTGTGGTGATGTTCCTAACACTGTGTGGTTAGTTATTTGGGTAAGAAACAACTATCACTTCCTTTGCACTTTCCATTAAAATGGCAGACTGATTTAAGAACACAGAATGAATCCTTCCTCACACTTTAGAGCCAGAACAGGGAGAAAAGCAGAGGCTAAAATCCTGATTCTGAGAATCATTTAGGCTGGAAGCAATCTCTGGAGGTCACCTAGACCAGCCTCATGCTCAAAGCAGAAGCTTCTCCCAGGTTAGATCAGACAGACTCTGTGACAGAAATAGGACAATTATGGCTTGCAGTTTGTTTTGGGGGCAGCATTTGGGCAAGGGGTAGCCATTTCTTTTAATACTTGGCTGAGGTATGGCTGTGCAGAGAATTAACACAAAGTCTTGCTACTATAAAGTAAATAATGGCTATGATACTATAGACTTACACCATATCCAGTTTGTTCAAGGCCAGACTGGATATTCAAGGCCAGGCTGGATGTGGCCCTGGGCAACCTGGTCTAGTGTGTGGCATCCCTGCCCATGGCAGGGTGCTTGGAACTAGATTATCTTTAAGGTCCCGTCCAACCTGGGCCATTCTATGATTTTATGATATGATTTGTTAGAGTATGAGAACACAAGACAAAGTAGTTTAAAACATAAGCATACAAAATTTATCTGGAAGCTCTGCAATAGCTTTAATTCAAGACTAGAAATACTTAGTTGCCATGGTTAAGTTTTACCCTGCGTATTGGCTTTGTTTTAACTCTCCAAGACCTGCTCTCTTCCCTTCAAGAAGATAAGACACTCAACAGTTATCACTAATTAAAAAGGCACTGTATTGCACTAATCTCAGTAGTACAGTTATCAATGTCCAAAGCGTAACAGTACCATAACTGAGGCAGTTCCATCTGTAGAAAACAGGGTGGATGTCTGCCTTATATAATGCAGAAATATGTCTTTGATGGCCTAAATTCAGCCAGCTAGGAAAGGAAGTCACCACCCAAATCCTCAATTTCCAAAGTATCAGGCTCCCAGAGTTGCCCAGCTCACTACAGCAACAGTTCTGCTAGCTGCTAGAAAGACAAGCAAGGTGTAACAGGGAGCTGTCTGATATTTGAACTGATAGCTTGTTAAATACCAAAAGCTCTGCGACACCCTCAGTGCTCAGAATAAGTTTCAGGACCTCCAAAAGGTGACTGTTGAGTTTTACTGAACTTGCGCTAGATGTCAGCATTACCCACAGCTGAGCAGAGCTCGATCAACCCAGGCACACACACTGACACCAGGAGTTCCTGCGGCACAGCACAGTGCTTCCCTCCCACACAAACAAGGTTCAGGCTTGCATAGCACTCGGCTGACAAGAATAAAAACTGCTTCGTGTTCTCACGGGCAAATATTAAGAAATGACTTGTTTGGGCTTTAAAAATGCATTCTCTCTCAAAGTTGAGCTAGTCTTGTTACTAAATCAAAGGTAGGTTATACAACAGGTCAACATGTATCTGCAGTAAGTGTAATCAGGTTTCTGCAGAGAAAGAAAGAAGCTGGCAGATTTCTGTACTTATTTTGGGGAACAAATTTCCTAGGGGAAAAAAAAGTAAGCCAAAGGTGTTCTACAAGAAGCAGAACTAAGAGTCTGTACCTCAAGAGATTTATGGCTAATGTCCCTTAGACTCCTTTCTTCCCCTTGCCTTTTTGGACAGGGACATAGCATGCATGTTTCTCACTGAATACTGGTCATGGACAAGCACAGTTCTGCTTTTTTCTTCCCTAGGCAGGGGACTCTGAGTCTCTAACCTTTGCTCATCTGTCAACTTTCACACAACCTTTGAGAACAGAGGTCTAAGTGCCTACCACTCTTTCAAGTCTGAGTGAAGCTGGCCATAGTATTCAAAAAATTACTCTTGGACATGTACTATCAGTGTGGTTTTAAGTGTTGCTTACCGAGGAAAAGGCTAAAGATGATTCAATCAAGTCTATCAATCTTGGTACCGTTCAAGAACAAACTGCTGAATAATTGCTTCCTTACAGGTCTCACAGTCCCAGAGTACAGTAGTATTCTGTACAATTCTTTAAAATGAGACAATCTTTGTCCCCATGGCAACAGACTGCAGGCATGTCCACACTGCAGTTTGAAGATATGACTGCCATTTATTTGCTAGCTTCAGTCTAGCTCGCTCAAGAAAATGAAAATAGATCCAAAGTAGTATGGGTTAGGGTCTTTAGAAGTTGAGCACACGCTCATTAGCAAAAGCTCATGCTGCCATCCCCTAGCTGCTCCTGGTACTGAACTTTTCTATCCCACAGCTGCAAAAAGACCACAAGCAGCTAGAGAGCAGCAGCTGGTAAGAAACTTACATCATGTTATCTGAAATAACTTCAGTGCACATTTTACAAAAGTGTAGTTTATTCAAATAAAATACACAAGATATACACTCTATGTCTGCCCCCCAAAGCAACCCCTGGATAAAACCCCAAACAGTCACTTAAGATGGTTTTGACCAAAATACAGGGCAGGAGAGACAAACATTTCCCATACCACAGATGGAGGTACCCAACACACTCTTTTCTTCAGCTGACCTTTTTACCTATGGATGTTTTCAGGTATCTTGTTATGCCAAAATGCTCACTGGCCTGAGTAAGAACCCATCTCATCAGGCTAATATTCAAAAATATAAATTATATATCTCTACTTTGTTTAAGCAAAAGCCACATCTACCCATCACAACACTAAGTTTGGTAGCCATGTGAAATCCTGTTATGCGAGAGCAACACACAATGAAAATTATTCTAATCCAGTTTCTCCCATGAGCACCCAAATCTCTGGCGTTTAGGCTACTTTTATGTTTAAGCTGACTCAGCCTTATTCTTCAAATCAGTCAGAAGGTAGCTTTGTATGCAGTTGGTACCATCTTCAGTTACTGAATCTTTCTGCTAACTCACACAAGCTGAACTGCATCCCAGCAGCAAAGTGCACTCAGCTCCCCACAAGTCACCCTCCCCTCCATGCCTGGGAAGATCATGAAACAGCTCTCTTCCTAGAAGCTACACTAAGGTATATAGAGGACAGAGGTGATTTGAGACAGCCAGTATGGCTTTACCAAGGGCAAGACCTGCCTGACCTACCTCATGGCCTTCTATGATGGAGTGACTACATCAGTGGATAAGAGCAACAGACGTCATCTATCTGGACCTGTTTAAGGCCTCTGACCTGGTCCCCCACAACGTCCTCCTTTCTAAATTGGAGATAGATTTGATGGGTGGATTTTTTTAGTGGATAAGGAGTTGGTTGGCTGGTTGCATCCAGAGGGTAGTGATCAATGGCTCAATGTCCAGATGGAGATTGGTGACAATAGGCATCCCCCCTCAGGGGTTGGTACTTGGACGACACTTTTTAGTATCTTCATCAATGAAGATACTTGATCAATCAGATCAAGTGCACCCTTGGCAAGTTTGCAGGTGACACCAAGCTGAGTGGTGGGGTTGATACACCTGATGGTCAGGATGCCATCCAGAAAACTCGGTGCATGTGAACCTCATGAGGTTCAACAAGGCCAAGTACCTGGGTCAAGGCAATCCTTGTTATCAAAAAAGGCTGGGGGATGAAGAAAGTGAGAGTAGCCCTGAGGAGAAGGACTTGGGGGTTCTGGTGGATGAAAAGCTGGACATGAGCCAACAGTGTGTGCTCACAGTGCAGAAGGCCAACCATATCCTGGACTGCATCAAAAGAAGCATAGCCAGAAGGGCGAGGAAAGAGATTCTGCACCTCTACTCTGCTTTGGCGAGACCTCACCTGGAGTATTGGGCCCATCTCCGAGTCCTCAGCACAAGAAGGACATGAGCATGTTGGAGCAAGTCCAGAGGAGGGCCACAAAAATGATCAGAGGGTCACAACACCTATGAGGAAAGGTTGAGACAGTTGGGAATTTAAGCCTGGAGAAAAGGAGGCTTCAGGGAGACCTTATTGTGGATTTTCAGTACTTAAAGGGAGCCTATAAGAAAGTTGGGGCCAGTTTTTCAGCAGGGCCTGTTCAAAAGGACAAAGAGTAATGGGTTTAAACTAAAGAGAGGGTAAATTCAGACTAGAAATAAGGAAAAGTTTTTAAATGAGGGTGGTGAAGCACTGGAAGAGGTTGCCAAGAGCAGTGGTGAATGATCAATCCCTGGAAACATTTAAAGTCAGGTTGGACAGGGCAATGAGCAAATGCATACTAAAAGCATAATTCAGGCTTTTCAAAGGAACTTAGTCAAATTCTCTCCCAAGGCTGATGGGGTGAGTTAGACTGCTTTAAGAGTCCTGTTAAAGACTAGTAAAACCTGGTAAAAATAGCAAGAACAAGAATAAAGAAGAATAATTTCCTACTGATCTAATCAGTCACAACAGTGAATCATCAACAAGTTGAGATAAACATTGATTCTATATGGAATCTGAACTTAGAATTTCTCCCAATTCAGACATTCTAGATAGTTTTCTTTTCTTTGGCACAGTTAGAGCTTAAAATATTCAGGTTCTTAAAGCTACATTTACAAAAGAGTTTATTGCAGAACTAAAGAGTTAGAGACCTCAAAGTGAGCATCTAGGAGTCACCATGTTAGAGAAACTCAGGCTGTTCTCCTGATGTGCATGAGAACTCCTGCTTGCCTGTCTGAAAAGGAAGATAAGCTTTCAAATTCCTGCTTCAAATCCAGGGAAGTTGCATAGTTCCAGGGACAGGAGCTGGATTCTGCATAGTTGCTTCATCAGTAGGACTGTACAAGCTTCACCTAGACATCAAAGCCTTTGGGGTTTTTAAATACTGTGATGAGCATGAAGCAAACAAAACAACACACTTTTTCTTTACACACTAAGCGCCCATTTCTCCTGGGCATTTTAAAGTTACTAAACATTCTTTTTACAGAGTTTCTTCAAGACTGACAATATGTACACCAAATACCCTCCACCACACACCCCCCCAATTATTTATTCAAAACTGGCTCTGACAAGCAAAAAGGTGTGCAAGTCTGCCAGCTACATGCAGCATGACAAACCATATTTCAGGAAAATGACTCAGTAAGTTCAAAATGTTTTACACATTTAATTAAGCATTACATTAACTCCAGTTGGCAAGCAGGAGTATGAATCATGGGAGTTAGAGCACAGGAGCAAACTCAAAGGAACACAAAAACTTAACTGCTTACTCCTGGAGCTGAACAATTACTTACTAAAGCAGGAATTCAGAAGGAAGTCTGCTTCATAAGTATGCTGTGGATAGCAAGCAAAGAGAACTACCATAATCTGAAGTGCAGATGCTACACTGACCAGTGCTCGTGGAAGCATTGCCATCAAGCCCTGTTCTAATCCTCAGTATGCTGTCAACTGACACTGCAACACTTATTTACTGCTCTCCTTTTAGTGTCTTCTACAAAGCTATCTTGAAGACAAAGATAGCACATAAAGGCCAAAGACTATCAGGAAGAGGTAGAGATGATGTCATGAGCATAATTTCTGTGTCATCATTGCAGATATTACTGCATTTACTCATACACTAATATTTGTGACCCTCTTTTACATACTGTAAGACATGGCAGTATCATGAGATTATTTAAGAATGTACCTTAAGATGCAATACTGAGTTAAACTACTAGTAAAAGAGATCAGTTTTGCACAATATAGTCTTGGTTCTAAAATAAAAAAATATTACACAAATATGTGCATTATTATCCTGTTGCTCATAGGTTGCCCTTTCCCACTGCTGGCAACAATTAGCTGAAGTAGATAAGAATACAGAGAAGAGATCTCTAACATCTGAGGTCCTCCAAGACCACAGAAAAAAATGCAACAGGTGTTTAGAAGGATTCATAGATCATCCGTAACATGCTGAGCTATAAGCCATTTCCCATGACATCTTTGAAAAACAAGAGCAGTGGCAAGTTTAAAAAGTTATATATGCACCACATTTATATGCACCCTGTCACCACAGCACAGACAGTAGCTTTGTTTACTTCAGAGACCAGCATTTTTTAAGCTATTGGATGACAACCTCCAGAGTAAAGGCTTTTCTCCTTTTCTCTCAAAACACACACCACAAGCATGACCTTCAAACAAACAGAGTCAAGATCTATCACTGTTATTTCAACCAGCACAGTTGTACAACTGAGGACATATGTCCTGTAAAGCGAAGACAAGAGAAGGGTAGAGGTTCTGATTATTGCGGTAGACTAACTTTCACAGGCCTGCTTAGAGTTACTTCCTTTGTCAACTTTGACATGCCCTGGCAGATGCACTTACTCTTCCACCCTAGTCAAAGAGCACTAGAATAAACTGTGTGGCTCAGAAGACAGACATGTGACAGAGACTATACTGACTTTCAAGACCTGTCGCACTAATGCACTTTGAGCTTCAGGAATCCACATCTGCTCTGCAGATTAAATGACTAGTCCTGCAGCCATTCCCACACTATAAAACTGAATGATGCTAAACCCTTCAAGTACAGCTATCAGCACTAAGCAAAACCTTTCATGCAACCCTAAACCAAGCCTCATTCAAATCAGTAAATAAAGGCTATCACTTTGTTACATCTTTTCACTCACCTTTACATCCATAAGATCTTGCATGAAATATGCATCAGGCCTGGATATTGAGTCATCTTTATTCAGCATTATGCATTACTACTTACGTATATGCTGGCTATTGAATTCAGATGCTTAAAGAATTTGATCACTTAGTTTGCTTCTGAAAACAGCTAAATACACACTGCAAAGCAAACAACACTATTCAGACCTCTAATCCATGTTTATCTCCCACTCAAAAAGACTGTCATCCACAGAAATGTGTCAATATCTGCAACAAGACTGCTTCTCATACATGATGTCCAGAAAAAGAAACCTCTCCCTGTGAAACTGGAGACATGCTGTGGAGTTTCAGGGCCACCTTCCCCTTTGAAGTGTGATAAAACCATAGGCCAGTCTGGGAATACAGACACCAGGAAATTCAAGAGAATAAAGTAATTAGATACAGAAGTAAATCAAGACACACACCACATTCTCCTGAGCTGACAGATCTTCTGACTCCATTCACTGGGTCAGATGTGCTCTATGCATTTAGTGTAAGCCTACAGTAACTATCAAATTTAAAGGAAATTGGATACTTCTTCAGTTTTCCCCTAAAAGTTACTATTACTCATATCAGACCTAGGTATTCAGCTTTGACATGATTGTCTCCATATTGGTTGCTATCAGTGCAAGAGATATTTTATGCACCTGTAGAAAACCTAGCTGGCTGTTTGAAAATGAATCCCCAAGTACACCTCTGTGTGAGACAAGCTACCTAGTGCCTAGCCCTGCTGGGATGGAACTCTAACTCACCACCCACAGGGCCAAGGAAACAAGGCTGCTTCTGGATTGCACTGTGTGCTGACAAGTAGGACAGACCAAAGGCATCTTCCCTAGGAAAACCTCCCTCTGGTAGACTCCATCATGTCCACTTCTGCAATCAGCTCCTCTGCAGTGCTGCTGCAATACAGGCTTTAGACACACCTCACCTCAGAGGCCCATTTTGTCAGGTGCGGTCAGGAATACTGCAGCTTAGAGGCTTAGGAGTGCTAAGCATCACCTTGCTCTAGCATTGATTTTAACAACAGAAGTTAGCCCTCTATTCCCCTGTTACTCTCCCCCTTCTAAGGAGCCTCCCAAAATGACTTGAAAGGAGAAGAGACCAAACATTTCAAACACATCATTTTTAGCTAAAAGCATAACTATGTGATATATACATAAAAACACACACATGCCTTTACCATTCCTTTTCTATCCAGCTGGGCATTACAGTGTGGTTTTCCCTCTGAAAGGCAGACTTCCAGGTCAGGGTCTTGCCTGTTAACATGACAAGTGCTCCATACCTTTGCCTACCAGTGCTATAGCCTATAACACAGCCCTAAGCACACTATGGGATGTGGAAATTTGCAGGTACACTTCACCTGTGTAAGTTAAAAGCAGTTCTCAGATGACACACACTCAGAGAAAGCTCACTGGTGTAACCAAGACACTACTTCTGTAGTTTAATTCCTTTGTATCAGCTCCCTTTTTAGGAAAGATGACTCATAACTTTAGTCTCCTTAAAAGAATATTAATAAAGCAAATTGCGGTACAAGCTGCTGTAGAACAAGTGTCTCTCAAGACTGTTTATCATAATAAAAGACTTGATACAGGAAAATGGAGGATATTATGTAAATTAAACATGTATGTTTATTGACTACCAAATACTAGGAATCAATGCACTCAAGTCTCATGTATAAACGTGTATCAGCTTTTTACGGAAACACAGAATATTCATGGCTGGAAATGACCTCTCAGATCACCGAGTCCAACCAAAAAAAAACCCAAAACCAACCAATAAAAAAACCAAAACAGAGAAACCACACAACCCCTGCCCTCACT
>VWZO01009814.1:3777-22609 GCA_013396975.1 Bucco capensis
AATGTGAGCAATCCAGGCTTTGGGCCAAGCTTCAGGGCCACAGGCACGTAGGCAGATGTAGGAGCTGTAGCAAACCGAGAAGTTAGCCTTGAGAATAGATATACAAAACTGGGTCAGATAAAACTATAAGAAATACTTTCTCAGCAGATATAAGCATTACCTAATGGCTAAGAGAGCGAGGCTTATTTAACCTATCAGCTTAAAGGCCAGACGCGTGGACAATGTCTTTTTACCAATTAAAAGTTACAGTTAGGCGCGTGGACAGGTGCTTTTTACCAATACAGAGCTTGCTAAGGCGCGTGCTGCTTGTAAAAAGATATAAAAGCTACAGCTCTTTTGTAATAAACTGAATCACCCTGCTAACCCACACTGGGTCGTCTCTGTGATTCCATGCCGTCTCCGGAATTCCTACACTGGCTCATCTCCAGCTTTTCATCTATCATGACTCCCAAGTCCTTCTCTGCACTGCTGCTTACAATGAGCTCTTCACCCAGTCTATACTTTGGCTTTTCCAAAGTCTTTCCAAACCTGACCCAGATGGGGAGAAACGGTGACTGGAGGTGTCTGGCAGGGGCTGGAGGTGAGGAGCAAAAGCCTTGCCACTGCTCTGCAACACCCCAGAGTCCAGCTTTAGCCTGGCTGGGGCATTTCAAGCCCCAAAACCTCTGTGGGCAGTCAGACCTTCAGTACTTACTGTGTAAGTTCTGGTAAAAAGCAATTACTTCTAAATAAGGAGTCAAGAGAGGAGGGGGATCATAGAATCATAGAATGTCCTGACCAGGCACAGTCTGTAAATCANATGTCCTGAGTTGGACATCCCTTGTGGGTCCCACGCAGTTCAACTCCTGTCCATGCAGAGGACAATGCCAACAGCCTCACCATGTGTCTAAGAGCATTGTCCAGATGCTTCTGGAATTCTGTCAGGTTTGGCACCTCGACTACTTCCCTGGGGAGCCTGTGCCAGTGCTCCACCACCCTCTGGGTGAAGAACCTTTGCCTAATATCCAACCTAAACTTGCCCTGGCACAGCTTCATGCAGAACCCTTGGGTTCTGTCATTGGCCACCAGAGAGAAGAGATCAGCTCCTGCCCCTCCACTTCCCCTCCTCAGGAAGCTGTAGACCATGCTGAGGTCTCCCCTTAGTCTCCTCTTCCCCATGCTGAACAAACCAAGTGACTTCAGCCACTCCTCATATAGCTTCCTTTCCAGAGCCCTCACCATCTTTGTGGCCTCCTCTGGATGCTCCTGAACAGCTTCATATCCTTCCTATACTGTGGCACCAGAACTGCACCCAGTGCTCGAGGTGAGGCCACAGCAATGCCTTCCCTCCACCAGCAGTGCAGTGTTTGATGCACCCCAGGCCATGATTGTCTCTCCTGGCTGCCAGGGCTCATTGTTGACTCATGTTCAGCTTGCCATCAACAAGAACCCCCAGACAGGGATGCTCTCCAGCCTGTCCTTCCCCAACCTGTATATCCAGAGTTGCCTCAGCAGGGAACATCCTGCTGCCTTCACTGCTAGGCCTGCTAGCCAAGAGAGTCTGCCAGTGGCCCACATAGCACGGTACACCAGCCAGGGAAGCAAGCCAACAGCCAACAAAGGGCCCCACTAGCCAATGTAGAAACCCACTAGCCAATGTAGAACCCCACCATCCAATGTAGAACCCCACTAGCCAATGTAGAACCCTACTAGCCAATGTAGAGTCCCACTACCCAGTGTAGAACCTCACAAGTCAACAAAGGGCCCCACTAGGCATGAAAGCAGGCCACGAGCCGGTGTGGAGCCCTGCTAACCAAGGTATTGGCCCACTAGTCAACAAAGAGCCCCATTAGTCAAGGAAGCAAGCTACTAGCCAACATAGTGTCCAATTAGTTAACATAGTGGCCCACTAGTCAGCAAAGCACCCTACTGGCCAAAGGGGGTTCCCACCAGCAAATGCAGCAAGGCTAGCACCACAATTCCCGGCAGGCTGATCATGGCCACCCTGGCCATCACCTGCACCAGGATGGGGTCAGACATGGCCATGTCACCCTGTTCCCAGCCATCATCCCCCAGCCTTGCTCACCTTGCTGCCCATGTTGACAGTGGCCTCAGTGGCTCATCCTCTCTGATCAGGCTGGGTGCTGTGGGTGAAGGTGAGGTGGGACACAAAAGCCTGGGGCACCCATGGATGCTCCTCCAGGCTGGCACAGCAAGGTGTCCGTGGCTGGGCAGGGCTTGTGGACACCCATCCTGTGCTTGCGCACCCTGTGTCTCCCAGTGCCCTCTGCCATCCTGAGTGCCCCAGATCCCTGTTCCTCTTTACAAGCCCTGTGACAGCCCACAGGTCCCTGTACCCATGCCACCCTGCCATCCAGTGTCCTAGTCCCCTGTGCCACCCTGCACACCCCAGGCTGCTCCATCCCCTGTCACCTTGCACGTCCCATGTCCTTCTGCCACCTCCTGTGCCCCTAAAGCCACCTCATGTGTCCCAGGTCCCCATGCCACTGCACATGTCCCGCACCATGATGAGGTTGATGAAGGTCATGGTGCTGTAGGGAACATCCCCGTGGGTTACTGTGTCTGTGAGGACCAGGGTGATGGTGACCATGATGCATGGAGCTTCCTCCTCTCCTTCCCCTGCATCTGCATCTTTGCCTGCAACCTCCTGGAGCTGGGGCTGTTCCCAGAGAGGGCAGAGAGCCCCAGGCTGGAATGAGAGCCCTGCCCCGGCCTCTGCTCTGGGTTGTGGCTTTGTTAGCACAGCCAGGACCATTAGCACCCACCCCCAGGCATCCTTCCCTGGGAGGGGGATTGTTCTTTGTCCCCGCACCTATCCCTGTGGTCAGGCCAGTGCCAGCCTGGGAAAGGTTGGAAGGTATGGGGTGTGGGATGAGGGCTGAGGCTAGAGGATGCAGGTGCCAGCTGACCACTGCTGGCTGCAAGGGCAGGAGGCACCAGGGAGGCTGTGGGATGTTGCTGGGAGTTGGCAAGTGGAGAGCATGGGATGTGGTGGTGGCTGGATCCTGCCTGTGGCTGCCCACAGCCTACAGCACTCCATAGAGGAGCTGTTGCCAGACCCAGGACCGCCCTGAGGAGTTTGATTCAAGGGTGCTGAGCTCTGGCACAGGTGGGTTCCAGCCCTTCCCATACAGAATCAGAATCAAAGGTCAGAAGAGACTTCTAAGATCATCAAGTCCAGCCATACCTATCACCCCCAGGACGCTAACCCATGGCCCTAAGGAGAGCAGCTAAATGGTTCTGAAACCCCTCCAGGGATGGGCACTCCAGCACCTCCCTGGGCAGCCTGGGCCAAGACTTAACAACCCTTTCACAGAAGGAAGTCCTTCTGACAGCGAATTTAAGCCTTCCCTGGTGCAACTTGAGGCCATTTCCTTTTGTCCTCTCACTGTTAACCCAGGTGAAGAGACTTACCCCCATCTCACTCCAACCTCCTTTCAGGGAGTTGGAGAGAGAGCTAAGGTCTCCCCTGAGCCTCCTCTTTTCCACACTAAGCAAGCCCCGTGCCCTCAGCTGCTCCTCACCACACGTGCTGCAGAGCCCTCCCCAGCCTCCTTGACCCACAGACCTGGGGCAGCAGGATGGGGAAGGGCGGGATGGAAGGGGCCACCCCTGTGAATCAAATCGATGCTGAAGATGGCTTGGCATCCCTCCAGGGATGTCCCTGGAGATGTCCCCTTCCCAAGGCAGTGGCTGGCACAGGCTTCACTTTCATAATGAAATAATTTATTTCTCTAACAGTGAAACAATACCAAAGTGTCCATGAACACAGCCAAGGGAATCTAAACCACTGCAGCTCTAAAATGGCCTGTGCTAACTGCAAGAAAAAGCACCATCAGCTGCTCCTGACAGGGGATTCAGGCTGATGACAGAGTATTTACAGCAGGAAGGGAATGTCTAGAGATAGAATTCTCCCGTCTGCCGCTCCCAAGCTCTGAACTGCCCAAAGTAATGGTGATGCTAGAGTAGGTTCACTTCTTGGGAAGCAAAAAGAAGGGAGGAAAGCACAACTAAAATGGGTCAAACCCCAACCCAGCACCCAGATGGTTCTGGCTTGGATGGGTTGGCCAGAGAAATGACAAGGATGAAACAAACCTTGCGGCTTCTGGCTGATTTCCACAGAGGAAAAGGAAACAAAGTGACCCCAAAACATGTGTTTTCGACTCCTGACCCCTCGTTAAGTGCAATCTACAAAAATGTCCTTCCTGCAGCTTATTTCATAGGTATGCTGGTGGATCAGTGAATTCCAGGAAAAGGCTGGCATGGCCCATGGAGGAGGGATCCAGAGGGACCGAAGGCTGCTGCTGCTGGTCCACACTGGGGATCATCTGCCGGGTTCCCAGCCTTGTTCCAGGTTAGTGCATCGGTTCGGAGCGTTCCCGTTTCTCTTCACCCCCAGAATTGGGTGCCAGCAGTGCAAAGGTCTGAGAATTATTCATTCAGGACAGGAAAAAAAAGAAGAGGGAAAAGCAAAGCAGCCCCCCAGTGCATTTCACCAACAGAATGAACTCAAAAAGGCACAACACTGACAAAAACAATAACGACTGATGCCGAATTGACACCTTCAGGCTCGAGCTCAACCACAACCAAAGATCAGTTGATTCCTACCTCCCCACTCCCCTGGAGGATGCTGTCCCAATGCCCATCTCTCCCCTCCCTCCTTGAGACCTGTGGCTGCAGTGGGATTCCCAAGGTGGTTTCTGGAAGAGGGAGCAGGAGGGCTCTTGACAAACACATCCCAGAGCCACCACATGTCTAGCGCTGATACTCTTCCTTTTTCTATGTGCTTTTCATCTTTCTGCACTTTCCCCCCCTCTTTCAAGCATGCAGGATTTAGTCTTGCACACCAAGGACTGGCTGTCAGAACTCAGTTGTGCCAATGCTAAAGGCACCCAAGTTGCAGGTCAGGGTGAATCTGCTGGGCATGGGGAAATTCTGCCTGCTTTAACACATAAAAATCCCCCCGTGGTTTTCATTTTCTCTCTTCTACAAACCCAGCATGTGCAAAGAGATTGGAGACGTTGGAGATTCCGGCAATCCGCTCACCCTGTCTCCCATACTCTTGCTTCTCAAAGGCTTCAAATGACCCAAAAAGAGATTCAGAATGTTAACAAAAAAAAAACCAACAAAACAACCCAAACCAAAACAAAGGAACAAGAGACTGAGTTTTGTATTGTTCACGCTTTGTGGTAGCAAAGTCTCAGCATTTCTGGAACGGATCTGTACAGGGGTGACCAGGCTTGTTTCCCACTGCTACAAAAAGTCCTTTGAGGATGAGGCAGCTCTGTGCTTGCTGCCAGGATCTTGCCAGGTGCTGGGACCTTGCTGGGATGAGCTGGTCACAATGGGATCGAGCGATGAGGATCAAGAGAAAGGTTGCTGAGGGGGCAGACAAAAACTTTGACCGGCTCGAGGGGAAAAGAAACGTCTCCGTTAGATCTCCATGTATCAAAGTTCCCAGAACATCTATAAAAGCAGAAATTCCTAAGAATGTCCTCTCCAGTCCATTGGTTTCATAGAAAAAAGAATAAATACTATGTATAGCTCACGGGATTTCCACAGGTCTCCGAGAGCTCTCTGGCAGCACCCTCCGAGGCCAGTGGGGTGGTGGAAAGGGCTCTGGCCCTTTCTTGGCATGTTCAGGTTTGTCTCCTCAAAGCAGTGACCAAAATCCTTTGTCCTGTGCCCGAAGTGATCCCTGCCAGCCAGAGGAGTGCTCCCATGGGATCCCCTTGGGAGCCGTTGGCCGGAGGCTGCCCTGCTCCCTGTCACCGCCAGGTTATTGCTACACTGCTGTGCGATGGCTCTGAGCGGGGCCAGACCTCGCTTCTGTGAGACCCATGAGGCATTATCTTTGTTTGTTTGTGCTAAAGGGATGGAGAAAACTTTGTTCATCTCTCCGAGGTAGAAAAAAATTTGTCCCCGAGACAAGAAGTGTAAAGAGGAAATTCCCGGAGTGCTGGCCCTGAAGAGCAACGGGCAGAAGGTAGGGTGGGGACAGGGACCACCTTTGGGTTTAGGTAGGTCAGAGAACTTTCCAGACCGACCCGAGGCTATGTGAGAGGAGGGAGCAGTGCCCACCCCAGAGCTGTTCCCTGGCTCTGGGAGGATGGCAGGGCCAGGCTGGGGTGTCTCTGGCTGCACTGCTCTCCTAAATATTTAGAGTCGGCAAAAAGGAGCCTGGCACAATCCCTGCACCCATCCGAGATGTGGCCAAAACACTCCGTGTGCCCACTGCCGACTTGCCTCTGCTCTCTCCTGGATCTAAACCACACCAGAGGCCAATTCTGCTTTCAGATCCACATCCAAAAACTCCAGATTTGCACCCTCCATTTGGTCCCTGCTGCCGATTATCAGGTGAGTGAGCAAACATGGAGTAGGTCTGGAACACCAAGCAGTGACAGCAAGCCAAAACACCCTGGGGAGGGCATCTGAGGTTGCTGTCACTGTTGTGATATTCTTAGGTGCTTCAAAACTTGTCTGGAATGTGCGAGAGGAGTTCTGGGATGGGAAGAGAAGCCAGTGGCTGCATGTGGAGGTGAGCTCCAGGGAGCAGCTTGGCATCCACAGTGGGTCAGCACTCGGCAAAGCTCAGCTTTGTTTGGGTTGGTGGAAGGGTAAGATTTTTGATGTGCAAGAGAACAGCAGGACGGTCTGGATGAGATCCAAATGGGAAAGGGCCACGGGTAAACCAGCTACAGGAGCTGCTCCTTAGAGCCCAAGAGAAGGTTTGCAATTGCTCTGAAGCTTCAGCCTCTTCACGCTGGAGCTGGAATAACCTTCGTCACTGCAGATGCTGGGCAGGCTCCCTCGTTCGTCCGAGTCACTGGGGCTGCTGCTGCTGCTCCAGTCGAGGTCTGCGGGAAGGTCGTCCATGCTCTCCACATCCACATCCATCTCTTCTACAAGAGCAAGAGTCAGTGTCACACAATGGCCAGCTGGACCTGTCACCAACCGGCCCCACTCCACCCCAAGCACCACATCTCACCTTGATCTGAGTCAGAGTGCTCCGAAGAAACGGTGGATCCGATGCTGTCCATCCTTATCCTCTCCATCCCCAGCTTCTCCAGCTGCCTTTTCAGGTGCCGCTGCTCCCTCTGCAGCTGGTCTATTTGGTGGAGAGCTCTCCTGTCATACTCCTCGAGCTTCTACAGAGGGTGAGAGAGAAGACAGCCTGAGCTCCACACATGAGACACTGCTTTCGCTACCCAAGCCACCTAGATACGACAACCATCAGCTAGCAGGGGGCTCCCTGGCTTCAACATGTTCAGGAAGTTGAGCGTGAGTCCTAGGGATGCAGCTTTCATCCTCCTGCAAGGTGACAAATGTCATAGAATCATGAAATCACAGAATTGTTGAGGTTGGAAGAGACCTTCAAGATCATGAAGTCCAAACATTAACCAGCACTGCCAGGTCACCGCTAAACCATTTTCCTCAGCACCACATCTCCATGGCTTTTAAACCCCTCCAGGGTTTAAATGGTTACTACACCATTGCCCTGGGCAGCCTGGGCCAAGGCTGGACAACCCTTTTGGGGAAGAACTTGTTCCTAATGTCCAAACTGGACACACCATTGCTGATCCAAGCCAGAATGCTCTTGGCTTTTTTGGCCACCTGGGTCTGGCTCATCTTCAGACACTCTTCCACCAGGCAGCCTTCTGGCCACTCTTCGAAGCAGGGTTAGGGGCCTGGCCCAGGGATAGAGAGGTGTGGATCTGGTTTGAGGCTGCTGGGGAAGACATGTAAAGGGGCTCCCCTCCAAACAATTCACAAGCTCAGCAACGCTGGAGCCAGCCCTGCCCTGTTTATGTATTTGCAGAGACTTTGATAACCAGGGAGTTGAAGGCAGCTCAGTGCCAGGGCTCCTCTGCTTATCTCCCAGCTCACAGAGCTTTATCCAGCCCTGCTGAGTCAAAGTCTAAAGGATGAAGAGTGAAGTAGGAAATACTCTAGAAAAGGAAGGAAAAAAGGAGCTCTCCTCCACTCCTGCAGCCAGCCTCATCCCTAAGGCCTCCAGGCATCGCTGCAGCGCATGGTGTGACAGCAACACTCAGCTGGGAAGGCTTTCAGTCCCCCTCTGTGAGCCTGTGGATAAGGAGAATTGTATGGACTATACAGACAAGGGCCTGGGATCTTGATCGACAACAACTTCACCACGAATCAGCAACGTGCCTTCATGGCCAAGAGGGCCAATGGTTTCCTATTGTGAGTCAGGGGTATGACCACTAGGTCAAGGAAAGTTATCCTCCCCCTCTACTCTGACCTAGTCAGGCCACAGCTGGAGTCCTGGGGTCCAGGTCTGGGCTCCCCACTTCAAGACACACAAGGAACTAGCAGAGAGAGTCCAGCAGAGGCTGGGAAGATGCTGAGGGCACTGGAGCATTCCTGGGAAGAGGAAAGAGTAAGAGCCCTGAGGCTGCTTAGTCTGGAGAAGAGCAGAGCCAGAGGGGAGCTGCTCAATGCTGAGCAAGAGCTAAAGGGTACAGGGGGAAAGAGGCTGGGGCCAGACTCTGCTCAGTGGTGCCCAGGGCCAGGCCAAGGGGCACTGGGCACCAAGTGGAACACAGGAGTTTCCATCTGAGCAGGAGGAGAAGCTTGTTTGCTGTGAGGGTGCAGAGCCCTGGCCCAGGCTGCCCAGAGAGCTTGTGGAGTGTCCTTGTGTGGAGAGATTCCAAACCCTCCTGGAGGT
Source organism: Bucco capensis (assembly GCA_013396975.1). Classification (NCBI taxonomy): domain Eukaryota; kingdom Metazoa; phylum Chordata; class Aves; order Piciformes; family Bucconidae; genus Bucco; species Bucco capensis. The sequence goes on from VWZO01009814.1 coordinate 12,467, forward strand.
GCTTGTGGGCAACCTACTGCAGGAGACCCTGCTGGAGCAGAGGGGTTGGACAGGATGTTCCCCAGATGTCCCTTCAAATCCCCACCACGCTGGGATTCTGTGTCTCTCTGCCCCAACCCACAACACATTAACCTCCTGACACCCTGAAAGCCCTGTGTGACGCTGCTGCTCCCAAAGCTGAGCTCTGTGCCCTCCCCCACCAAAATCTGATTTCTTGCACCTCCCCCAGCCCAGGGGTAGGTTCGGTGGCACTGCCTGAGCTCACACCCACCTTGATGTGCAATCTTGCTTTCATCAGCAGGCTCAGCGTGGTGTGTCTGCTGTTGTCAGGTCCGAGTGGCACCAGCCCCTTCAGCTTCTCCAAACACAACCGCAGTTGTGCACGCCTGCAGGAAGAGCACACGACACACTCAGCATTCCATTACCCACTTTCCACATGGCATTTCACTCTCATGAGATTGGATAATCAGGGTGGTTGGAAGCTGAGCTGAACCTGATGCCTTCCCACCCTCCAGTGGGTTGTCACACACCAGGAGAAAAAAGCAGCCAGGCAAAAGGATGTCTCCAAAAATTCCAGCTCCAGCTCCGGCCAACCCCACCGACAACAACCTGTTGCTGCCTTGTGGACTGTTGGGATGGGAGCTGCCAAAGGCCACGACTTTTTGGGTGAGGATATCTGCTTTCAGTCTTTCTCCTTCCAAAAATTTTTACCACAGGGACATTGTTGAGTCACCAACAGCCAAAGCCACCCAGGCCGAGAGCTCACAGCTGTAACCCAGCACATCCCTTGGAAGCACTCCCTTTCCTGTTTTTAGTAGGAACGAGCCAGTTTCAGATGCACCACCTTGGCAGCTCCAGTCTAAACAAAACAAAGTCCCCAAGGGAATAAAGGTCCACACTCCTCAGTCACCCCAGAACAGGAGCCTGCCAGGAATCCCTCCCTCACTGGAAAACACCTAGGGTGCATGAAGAAGAGTGTGATCAGCAGGGCAAGGGACATTCTCCTCCCCCTCTACTCTGACCCAGTCAGGCCACAGCTGGAGTTCTGGGTCCAGGTCTGGGCTCCCCACTTCAAGACACACAAGGAGAGAGTCCAGCAGAGGCTGGGAAGATGCTGAGGGCACTGGAGCATTCCTGGGAGGAGGAAAGAGTAAGAGCCCTGAGGCTGCTAGTCTGGAGAAGAGCAGAGCCAGAGGGGAGCTGCTCAACGCTGAGCAAGAGCTAAAGGGTGGAGGTGGCAAGAGGCTGGGGCCACACTCTGCTCAGTGGTGCCCAGGGGCAGGCCAAGGGGCAATGGGCACCAAGTGGAACCCAGGAGTTTCCATCTGAGCAGGAGGAGAAGCTTGTTTGCTGTGAGGGTGCAAAGCCCTGGCCCAGGCTGCCAGGGAGATTCCCTACCCAACTGGAGGGGATCCTGGGCAACCTGCTGTGGGTGACCCTGTTGGAGCAGGGGCTTAGACTGAATGATCCCTAGAGGTCCCTTCCAACCCCCACCGCACTAGGATTCTGGGATTTTTGTTAACCCTTTACCGCTGGCACATTGCTGCTGAGTGAAACTCTGGCTGCTCTTGGACATCCCTTCCCAGTTGGTAACCAGCATGGACCAGTCTCCTTCGCCTTCAGAGCTCCAGCCCTGGATGTAGGTCACATTCTTGGGCAGCAGTTACGACACACTCACATTTGAAATCCTCAGTCAACACCAACTGGGGTTTTGCAAGGACCTGCCTATCTTGTTTTGGGCATCCTGGGAGGAACCCAGCATTTGCCTACGCAAAGCACCTCCTGAATTACAACCTGAACAAAACATGTGCTCTGCGGGTAAAGCCCAACACCAGCAGGCTCCAAGAGGAGCCTTTCCAAAGATTCTTTTCCCAAGCAGGAGGAGGAAGAGCTGCCCAGAGTGGTGCAGACCTGTTCAACCATGCCTTGGTCTTTTCTTGGTGTTTTCCACAAGGAATAAACATCTATGGTCTTTTCTACCACTTGGGATATGGGCAGTTCTGCCTCTTAAGGATTTACCTGCAGGATCTACAGATAAGGAGCTGGCTCATCCATGCTCCACGAGGGCTGCAGCAGCAGCCAATTCTAAATCTTTGGATTCCTTGGATAAAAAGAAGAGCTTTGTCACGCTGGCTGCTCACACCAGCAAGCCAACCAGTGGCAAAAACCAGTTAGGCAGTGGGGAGTGCCACAGTCACCCCAGTGACTTCCCAGATTACACAATGCCATTGCCACTGGGGTTTCCGCTTCCAAGGAAGAGGTGCAGCAACTTGCAAAGCGCAAGCAATCCAGCCACACTTCACCCATCTGAACCTGCTCCATGCTGAAACCTCCCTCCAGAATCCCCCTGGCTTGTCATAATAAAAGGAAAAAAAGCCTCAAAAGAATTTGTTTCTCAGGCAAAGGACCTTCCAACTTCATCATCATTGCACTTCCTGTCTCTCTCCCTTCCTCTCTGTATCAAGCCAAGCTATTCCTCATGCCAGGGATGGAAGCTGGCAAACTTTGGTGAAGGCCAAGACTCACCAGCTGGATGGGACTAAGGTATCTCTAAGGAGGAAGGGACTGAAATCCATGTCAAGAGAGCAGCTCATGGCTCCAGCCTCTCCAAAGGGGCAGAAAAGACAGAGCAGTTACTGCACTCACTTGTGCAATGGATTGCACCACGGCTCTGGCCTGAGCAAGGCAAGAGGGAGGCAAGGCCAGGGTGAAGAAATCAGAGTTGGGTGGAGAGGAAGCTTGTGGAGTTCAACAAGGGCAAATGCAAGGTCCTGCACCTGGGGAGGAATAACCCCAAGGACCAGGATAGGTTAGGGGTTGACCTGCTGGAAGACAGCTCCATAGAGAAGAACCTGAGAGTGCTGGGGGACAACTACTTCATCACAAACCGGCAACGTGTCCTTGTGGCCAAGAAGTACAAATGGTCTCCTGAGGTACACGAAGAAGAGTGTGACCAACAGGGCAAGGGACATTCTCCTCCCCCTCTACTCTGACCCAGTCTGGCCACAGCTGGAGTTCTGGGTCCAGGTCTGGGCTCCCCACTTCAAGACACACAAGGAACTAGCAGAGAGAGTCCAGCAGAGGCTGGGAAGATGCTGAGGGCACTGGAGCATTCCTGGGAAGAGGAAAGAGTAAGAGCCCTGAGGCTGCTTAGTCTGGAGAAGAGCAGAGCCAGAGGGGAGCTGCTCAATGCTGAGCAAGAGCTAAAGGGTACAGGGGGAAAGNTGAGGACAGGCTGAGGGAGCTGGGATTGTTCAGCCTGGAGAAGAGAAGGCTTCAGGGGAACTACTAGTGACCTTCCAGTACCTAAAGGGAACTTCCAAGAAGGCTGCAGAGGGCCTGTTTGCAAAGGCCTGGAGTGAAAGGACAAGGGGCAATGGTTTTAAATTGGAGAAGAGTAGATTTCAACTGGACATTAGAAAGAAGTTCCTCCCCACGAGGGTGGTGGAACACTGGGCCAGGTTGCCCAGGGAGGTGGTTGAGTTCCCATCCCTGGAGGCATTCCAGGTGAGGCTTGCCAGGGCTCTGGGCAAGCTGATCTAGTTGGGGCTGTCCCTGCCCACTGCAGGGGGGTTGGACTAGATGAGCTCCAGAGGTCCCTTCCAACCCAAATGATTCTAGGATTCTATGATTTACAGGTGATGATTGTCTTGGTCTTTTTCACAAGTAATAAATATCCATGGTCTTTTCTACCACTTGGTACGTGGGCAGTTCTGCCTCTTAAGGTACAAACCGACTGAGCTCAAGTGAATCCTTTTCTGGCAGCAGGACATGGCAAGATTTAAGCCACACACTAGCTGTACCAAGAAACAAAGAGGTGCCCATCCAGGGCACAGAGTCATCAACAAAGACCCCAGTGATCACTGTTATGTGTGTGCACAGCTCTGGCAAGTAGCTAGCCCTGACTGTGGTGAAGGGTCATGGCCTTCCCACCCACACAGGACTGCTTCTGGGGATGGAGATACAGCTGGAAACCTTCTCCCTGGCATGCTGAGAGGGAGGATGAAGGGTTTTACCAGAAGCTGGCAGAGGGGATCAGCTTCATTCCTACCTCCTTATTGCACAGTGGCCAAGGACAGGGAATGCTTCAAAGTCTGGTCTTGATGATCTTAAAGGTATTTTCCAACCTAAATGATTCTATGACTCTAGGAGTCTAAGTCTGAGCAGCGTCAGGCACCTCCTCAGCAGCCACCTCACCCTCCCACCTCCCATCTCGACCCCAGTCCCAGCTCCCAACCCCTGAAAAAGCCACAATTAACCCAAACATGGCTCCCAGCAAGCCTCCAGCACTGACCTGTTCTTCTCCATCTCATTGTGTATTGACCTGGAAAAGAAAGAACAAGTTGTTAACTCCTTCATCTGACTAGATTAGGAATAGGATTAACATGTGGCTTTACTGAACAGAGAAGCTGCAAACCTTGGTGGCTTTCAGAGCCAGGAAAGCAGTGGAAGGGAAGTGGCACAAGGGAGCAGTCACTGGAGAAATGGCAGTAAAAGGCCTGTAAAACCATAGGATCAGGCTTAATGCAGAGAGGCTCAAGTTTTAGAACCAGGACTAGGATTCTGTGACTGTATCAGTGCCATGACACAAGGCAGCAGACACCAAACAGAAGTGAAGGCTCTCAGCTCGTGGTGGGGAAGGGGAAGCCCCAAGAGCTCTGGGCTGGGGAGGGAAGTTGCTCCATCACCACACAAACCTGCAACTGAGGCTCTATTGGAAAGAAAAGTGTGGAGTTTGGACAGTGCAGGTGCTTGGGTTTGTTTTTTGTAAAGATACAAGAGAAAGGGAGAAAAAGATCTGTAATCCTCAGCACGGGTGCCAGAAATCACACGGCTTTCCGAGGGCCTGCAGCCTCTGTGGGGTCACACACATTCTCACACCAGGAGCCCAAACCAGCTCACAACACTCTGGTGACCATCAGGCCCCCAAAGTCTTGGTGACATTCACTCCATCTCTGCTGCCATCTTGGCAAAACTGGGGTGAGCTGCCAGGAAGATGTCAGGAAGATCCTCTGCATCCAAAAATGGTTCAGCAGCTCTGAACAAGAAACTCAATTTACAAATGAAACTCCTAATTTTGCTGGAGCTCAGAGAACACAAACTGACTCATTTGTGGCTTCTCACTCCAAGAAGGACATTGAGGTGCTGAAGCATGTCCAAAGAAGGGCAATGAAGTGTTGTGAGGAGCAGCTGAGGGAACTGGGGTTGGTTAGTCTGGAGAAGAGGCTCAGGGGAGACCTCACTCTCTCCAACTCCCTGAAAGAAGACTAGAGTGCGGTGGGGGTAGGGCTCTTCTACTAAGTGAAAATCAATAGGACAAGAGAAAACAGCCTCAAACTGTGCCAGGGGAGCTTCAGGTTGGATATCAGGAATTTCTTCACTGAAGGAGTGGTGAAGCATTGGCCCAGGCTGCCCAGGGCAGTGGTGTAGTCACCAGCCCTGGAGGGGTTTAAAAGCCATAGAGATGTGGTGCTGAGGGACATGGTTTAGGGGTGACCTGGAAGTGCTGGTTAACAGTTGGATTTGATGATCTTGAAGGTCTCTTCCAAACAAAACGAGTCTATGATTTTGTCTCCACTGAAATCCAGGGCAGCTACACAAGGCCATGTTGCCCATGTCACCAGGACCAATATGTAGGGAAGAGCTCCTTTCCTGCCTATGTTCTCCTTGAAAGCTCACGAGGCCACCTGCTCTAATTCAGGAAAAATATCATCAGGTGCCTGAGAACATGTCAGGAGGAGAGAGCCAGGCTCTTCTCAGTGTCATCCAATGTTAGGACAAGAGGGAATGGGAGCAAGTTGGATCACAGGAGGTTTAGTATTAACACAAGGAAAAACTTCTTTCCAGTAAGGGTGCCAGAGCACTGGACCAGGCTGCCCAGGAGGCTGTGGAGTCTCCTTCTCTGGAGACATTCCAGAGCTGCCTGGACACATTCCTGTGTGACCTCATCTAGGTGATCCTGCTCTGGCAGGGGGGTTGCACTAAATGATCTTTCTAGGTCTTTTCCAATCCTTAACATACTGTAACATGAAGATGTGGAAAATCCACAGGATAAGGATGCCCCCTGGGAAGTGCCCATCGGCTCTGGGAGCACTGGTTTCCTCCAGGCCCTGATGCCAAAGGAAGAACAAGGGAATGCACTGAGCTGAAGGTGCTTGCTGAGACCTGCAGCATTTCACGATGGATCACCAGCACTTGGGGTTGCAGCCATCCCATCTTTCTAACAGGACTCATCCTAGCCTGGAAACTTTTTTGCTTTCTGATGGTGCTGGCTGAAGGAATCTGATCTTGCTGTTTGCATCCTGCTCACAGCGAGTTCAAAAATGTTTGGTTCCAGTGGAGAGGCTTCTCATGTCAACAGATCAGTGTTCTCCCAAGCAGAAAGCTGGGAAGGACTCAGGTCCTTGGCTTGCAAGGGATCTCATCATTAAACCTTTCCCTGGATTTTCCCATGTTTTTTGCTGAGCCTTTTGCCCCAGCAAAGCCTGCAGTGAGCCTGAGTTCCTCTCTTGGCTGTAAATCACAGAATCATAGAACAATCCAAGTTGGAAGGGACCCACAAGGATCATCAAGTCCAGCTCCCATTAGGCATAGGACAAAACTCCAAGGTCACACGAGGTGACTAAGGGCATTGTCCAAGTGTCTCTTAAACTCCACAAGATTTGGAGCCATGACCACCTCCCTGGGGAGCCTATTCCAATGCTCCACCACCCTCTGGGTGAAAAACTTCTTCCTAACATCCAGCCTGAACTTCCCCCGTGTCCTGTCACTGTCCACCAAAGAGAAGAGCTCAGCCCCCACTCCTCCCAAACACTTTACAAGCACCAGTACTGGCAGAGATGAAGGCTCCCATCATTACCACACTTGTGTTAATACCAAATCCATTCCCTCTCCTGCAGCTTTGTTGCAGAATCCTATCAGCATGAAGTTGTTTTGTTTGCATACCTGACTGCTAATATTTAGATAAAGGTTCCTTAGGTGCTGGATTGTTATTAATGGTTATAAGCTGAAGGAGGGGAAATTTAGATTGGAGATTATGAGGAAGTTCTTTACCCAGAGAGTGGTTAGGCACTGGCACAGGTTGCCCAGAGAGGTTGTGGATGCTCCATCGCTGGCAGTGTCCAAGGCCAGGCTGGATGTGGCCCTGGGTGACCTGGTCTAGTGATTGGCATCCCTGCTCAGTGTGGGGAGGTTGGAACTAGATGATCTTTAGAGTCCCTTCCAACCTGGCCATTCTATGATTCTATGATTGTCATTTTGGATGCAGGGGATGGGGAGCGGAGGGGATGGGAGCTACACCCTGGGGCTGGTCAACCACCTCATCATGTCTCCCCAGACCCTGTTCTGAGCATCCTCACATCCTAATTGCAACTCCAACTAGCTAAAACCATCAGCTCCCCAAACTCAGCGTGGCCTTCAAAACCTTGTCTTTTCTCCTGTAGATCCTAACAAAACAAGGTACCAGCACACACTGCAGCGACCTCTTCTCTTCTGAATACAACACAGACCCTGGTTCTGCTGTTCTGATTCACCTGAGGTGAAGAACAAGCTCCAAATCTTCCCAAAAGGAAATTCAGAGCAATAAACACTCATGAATTCACTTGGAGCCTGCTTGAGACAAGACCAAAAGACCTCACCTGCCTTCTGCTCCCCAAATGGCCCTGAGATCCCTGTGCTAGAGGCAGAGGGAGATGCCCTGGCTCAGGGAGATCCTGGGATTTGGGGTATGGATAAAGCTTCTGGAGCACTCTGGGCGGTGCTGGTTGTCACAGCAGCTGTCAAAGGTCAGCTGTCACTGTGTCACACCAGGAAAAGGTGACACATCTGGTGACATCGCCAGGTGCTCCTCCCTAAGCAAACAGCCAAAAGAAGCCCTTGAGAAAGGCAGCAACCAGCTGCCAGCAATGAACCTGCTCAGGCTTCGCTCTCCCCAGCTATGAGCCCCTCATAGCCATTCCCAAGGGCTGGATGAGCATGTCCAGATGCAGAGGCAGCACTCTGGGGCCAGCCCTCCCAAAAATCAGCCAATAATCCCACCTCGACAGCACCCCAAGGGATTTTAAGTGACTGAATTAACCACAACAGGCACTGGAAGGAAAGGAGTCAGCGTGGCCACTCTGGTGTCCGAGGCACAAGCTCTGAGGTGGCAACTGCTGTTGTAGAAGAGTGAGCGAATAAAACACAGCATGGAAGTGTTAAGTGAATAATCCTGGGGGACATAACTTAATATTCCATGAAAAAAACAAACCCCAGGGTGCTGAGTATTGCTCCTGCACAGCAATGCAGCTGCTTGAGCCTACTTCAACCTGGACAAAAGGCACTTTAATATTCCTGAGAAGGGGCTGCAGGTTTAATCTCAAGCTGTGCCATGGCTTGGGGTGGACTTTGGGGAGGAAAATTGAGGAAATGCCTCTTTTCAAAGGAAAGTGTTACCAGAAAATGTCATTTAAGTGTCAAACAAAACCAAAAGCATTTTATGAAAATGTCTCTTCCTCGATGGAGAATCCTGACAGACTGTGAGTGGTTTCTGAAATTGAAACCGCAGCTCCCACATTTGCACTGGCAAACCCCTGCCATGCCAGCTGATGGCACCATTTGGACCTGCCTTTGCCCCAGACAGGAAGGTTTGCCCTCACACGTCACCGGGATCTTCTGGATAGACACCAGCCTGGCCCAGTAGGTGTGTGTGTGTCCACCGGGATCTGGGGGCTCTGGGAGCTCAAGGGACTCTCTCGACAGAGATGTGAAGGGGAAAGGGGACCAGGGGACTGTGACTGCAGCAGTGTGGCAGAGCCCAGGCGTCCGGTGACAGGAGGGTCCCCCCAGTCCGGCCAGCACCCTGTGATGGCAGCACCTTACCGGGTCCTGGCACCCAGTGACATGAGGGCCCCCCTGCCCTGCCACATGCCCCATGACAACAGAACCTTATCGGGCCCAGTTGCCTGGTATTCAAAGTTCCCCGGCTGTGCCAAACCTCAGCACCCTGAAACGGCCGGGCCAGGCCCAGCTCCGCCGGAACTCGGGGCCGTCCCGTCCGTCCTCCCGTGCTCCCTCTCCGCGTCCAGTACCGGCCGTTACCTGCTGCTGCTGCCGACGCTCTTCCTGGCCTTGGCACGGCGCCGCAGGTTCTCTCCGTCCTTCCCTCCGGGTAGCAACGAGGCATATCCGTGCTCGGCTTCTGCAGAGACACAACCGCGGGCCACCCGTTACCACCGGGTCCGGCTGAGGGCGGAGAAGGGAGAACCGGGGACAGGGTGGGGGGTTGGATCCGGTACCTCGCTCCCGCCGCTCTAGGTACTCGGCGGCCTCCAGCAGCAGCTGGATGCTGAGGCCGGTGCCCGTCGCCATCTCTCCGCGCTGGGAGGGCCAAGCTGGGCCGGGCCGGACCGGGAGCAGCGGCGGCAGCGAAGAGAGGGGGCGGAGCCGTCCGTTTTCCCCGCCCCTCAGCGATCGCTCATTGGAGGAAGGGGGAGGGGAAGCACCGCCCAGCGCCGGCACAGCTGCCAGGCCGCGCCCGAGGCCACGCCCCATGACATTGGTCACGCCTCTCCGCCTGGCCTGTCCCAATCGCCTCGCCTCATTGGGCGGCACCGGCCTGCCGTGCCGCTCGCCCTGACTCACTTCCTGGCCGGGCAGCCAATGGCGGGCGGGGAATCACAAAGGAGGCGGGGCGATGGCTCCAGCTGGCTGCGAGAGCCCGGTGGGGTTGGGGAGGGAGAAGACACTGGGGCAGGGACCTCCTAGGGACGCTCCCTCTCCAGGGTCGAGACCCCCTCCAGATAGGGATTCCCACCACCTCGGAGCTGAGACCTCCCTCAGGGACAGAGACCCCTCGGGGACACCCCCTTCAGGGCCAGGAACCTTCTGGGACATGGACCCCTCCAGCCCAGGGCTGAGACCTCCCTCAGGGACGGGGACCCCGTCTCCGGGACTAGGACCCTCCCCGGGGCTGAGACATCCGCCACCCCTACTCCTGGGACTCTCCCTCCCGGGGCCAGATGCCTCGGGACGCAGATCCCCCGGGACAGGTACCTATCTCAGGGCTGAGACCTCCTCTTGTGATAACGACACCCTCAAGGCATCCCTCAACGGGGCTGGGATCCCCACTCCAGGGCAGGGAGGCCCCCAGGCAAGGACTGCCAC
>VWZO01009814.1:22659-39329 GCA_013396975.1 Bucco capensis
CCCCCCCCCAAGCAGGGCAGGAAGCAACAGGCCTCCTCCATTCCCTAAGACAAGCTCCTCCCCACCCAGGGACCCCCTTCCAGGGCAGAGAGCACCCAAACCTCCCCAACCTCAAACTGGGAGTTCCCTCTATCCCGCAGCTACCCTGCAGATGGCACCCATCTCCCCCAGACAGCAGGTGACAATGAGAGGGCCCTCCCAGCCCTGCTTCCCCTTCAAATCCATAACTGGGAGGGAAGGAGAACCGACTTCTCTGTCCCCCACACCTCCGTTTTGACCCCAGGGCTCCTCAGCCTTCTCCCCTGGGGTGAGCTGGGTGTTAATTAGCACAAGACATTAATTAGCAAAAAGCCGGAAGGCAAGAAGTGAGTGGAACACACTGCTGGTGGAAACCACCCAAAAGAGGGAGTTTTCTGCACTAAAAGGCCCCCAAAAGGTGCCTTCAGAACAGGTTTTTGTGTGACACGGGAATTGAAGTGTTTTGGGGTGTCAGAGACCTGCTCCGGTGGGTTCCAGCAGCCTCCTCACCACCAATTTATTCTGGAATTAAAAGAAAAGGAAAAAATATATCTTGGGTTTTATTGGAACAGGGAACATGGTGTCAAAAACAAACAACAGGAAAACACTGTGAAAACCTGGCCAGGAGCAAACCACGAGGGATATTGTACAAGACCAACAAAACTCTCCCCAGACGGTGACTCGTACCCGCTGCGGCCACAGGGAAGGGCGAGCGTGGCAGGGCTGGGAGGAAAAAAAACCAATTCCTCAGAAATACAGTCCAGAGCTGCCGAGGAACAATGTCCTTCTCTGGGGATAGTTCTGCATGAGCCGAGGATCAGGCAATGAAATCCAGGGGCCTGTTGAATCCTCCTTTTCTGTTCATGTACTGCCTGAAAAGGAGGAGAGACAAGAATAAACTACCCCTGCACAGACAGTGCTGGAGAAATCGGCCCAAAAATGCATAGGGTAGCCCAAGTTCCAGTGGATTTCACTAAATCCTACCATGGTAGGGGTTGGAAAGGATCCCTGGGGGTTGTCCAGTCCAACCCCCCTGATACAGCAGGGTCACCAACAGCACCTTGTCCTGGACCACTTCCAGATGCCTTTGGAATCTCTACACACAAGGACACTCCACAAGCTCTCTGGGCAATCTGGGCCAGGGCTCTGCACCCTCACAGCAAACAAGTTTCTCCTCCTGCTCAGATGGAAACTCCTGGGTTCCACTTGGTGCCCAGTGCCCCTTGGCCTGGCCCTGGGCACCACTGAGCAGAGTCTGGCCCCAGCCTCTTTTCCCCTGCACCCTTCAGCTCTTGCTCAGCATTCAGCAGCTCCCCTCTGGCTCTGCTCTTCTCCAGACTAAGCAGCCTCAGGGCTCTTACTCTTTCCTCCTCCCAGACATCCTGCAGCACCCTCAGCATCTTACCAGCCTCTGCTGGACTCTCTCCTTGTGTGTCTTGAAGTGGGGAGCCCAGAACTGAACCTAGGACTCCAGCTGTGGCCTGACTGGGTCAGAGTAGAGGGGGAGGAGAACCTCCCTTGCCCTGCTGATCACACTCTTCATGCATCCCAGGAGACGGCCACAAGGGCACATTGCTGGTTCGTGGTGAACAGCATTCCCAGATTCTTCTCCATAGAGCTATCTTCCAGCAGGTCAACCCCTAACCCATCCTGGTCCATGGGGTTATTTCTCCCCAGGTGCAGGACCCTACACTTGCCCTTGTTGAACTTCATGAGGATTCTCTCCCCCAACTCTCAGCCTGTCCAGGTCAAATTTGCACAAATGAGGCCAGGAAACCTCCTGTCTCTGTTGGAACAGTCCAGGGCTGCACCTCTCTGGCCAAAATGGCTGCTGGAGACAAAGCCTGGCAGCCCAGCCCAGCTGTATGCTTGAGTTTCCATTAAAAAGAAGTCAAATTAATAAATTGAGGGTTTTTTTGTGGGGGTAGGAAACAGGGAAACAGTGTGGCATAGACTGTGCCAACCGTAGTCCTGCCACACCAGCAAGGTTCTGCCCATGCACAACATTGTCTTTCATTCCTCATCTCTGCACTTCCACCATTTCCAAGGGAAACCAGAGACCTCTTCCCTCCATTTGACAGTAAAATCCCCAAACTCTGCCTTCGCCCCAGACTTTGCCTTCTGATAAGCCAGGTGATTCCCTGCATGCACCAAGGGACAGCAGCTTTGCTCTACAACCACAGAGCTTCCTCTGCACTGTGTTACCTCATCAAAGAAATCCTCTTTCTACCCAAAACCAAGGGTGGGCACAAACCTGTACTTCCTCTTCTGAGACACATTGATAGCATACGCATTTGCGGCTCCATCCACCTTCTTCCCCTAAAAGCCATGAAGAGAAAGAGGTCCCAAAACTCAAGAGTGTTATCCTCAAAAAGGCCATGGCAGCACTGCTTAACCTGTTGGGAGGCAGCTGTGAGCTGCACCGTTCCACCCTGCACTCACCTTCGTCGTGTCAAAAGAGGAGAAGCCCATCATCTTCATCATCTCAATTTCCTCTTCTGTCTTGCCCTGCAGATCTTCCTCTGCCAAGGCAACAAAGAAGAGAGTTTGACCCACAAACATGTTGAATAAGCACCCAGGTGTCCCCTGGGCTGGTCCCAACCCCTGTGGGGAAGGCGGAGGTACTGAAGGAAGGAAATTCAGCACCTCACCTGTGATCTGACGCTCTTTGCTTTTGGAGTCCTTGATCTCTTTCTTGTCTTCATCCCGCCTCTCCTTCAGGCGTGGTGGGGAGGACGAGCTCGATCGGTGCCGTCTGGGTGACCTGCTATTGTAAACACAGGGCGGGTTGCAGCTCCCCTGCTCTGCCCTTACCATTTGACAGTGTTAACGAGTTCCCACCATCCCCATGCCACCCTCGCCCTGGTGTTGGTGTTTCTGCTCCTCACCTGGAGCGTCTCCGGTGTGGAGAGCGAGACCGGCTCCTCCTCCTGTCCCTATCCCGGGACCGGGATCGCTCCCTTCGCCTCCTCTCCCTCTCCCGTGAGGTGGACCGCGAGCGCCTGCGCTCTGCTCAGGGAAAGTCAGCCCTCAGTTCAGCTGCTGCTTCCTCACATCTCTCCATGATTCTCAAAGAAAATCCTGTTGATGGTGCGACAGCTCCCAAGTAGAGACCTCACAACAATCTCCTCCCACCTCTTCCCTCCGACCTCTCCACGGCTAGGCTCAGGGATCCCAACCAGCACCCACACAAGTGGGAAGAATGGCAGGAAAAGTCAGGCGTGGGGTGACCAACCTGGCAGCAAATAGTTCCCATAAAGTGAGACGCGTCAAGGGGGACAGGAGTTGGTTGGAGTGAGAAGGAAAAGCATGAGGAGGTTGTGGCAGCGGCAGCAGGAGGCAACAGCATGGCAAGGAGGAGGAAAGGGAGAAGGAAGAAATGGAATGGGAGAAGGAAGAAGAGGAAGGGAGCCTCTGCTCTCCCCAGAGCTAATAACCGAGACCTCATGCCCGCCACTCCCTCCTTCTCACCCTCGTCCAAGGCTTGGGGAAAACCCCGGGACCCTTCCCTTATCCCAGGCCGGGACCTGAGCTCTTCGTCCCGGGCCTGGCTGCTCCACATACCCCCAAGGGCCTGGATCCTTCCCCACGCAGCGCAGCCCCGCCCCGCCGGGACCTTCGCCCTCCCTCCTCCCCCTCGGCCTCTCCCGGTGTCCCCGCGCCCTCCCCTCACCCCGCCGTGGCGGCGACCGGGAGCGGCTACGGCCCATTGCTACCCCACAGCGCCGGCACGTCCGGCCGCACCCCCCGGAATCGCGGCCGCTGCGCTTTGGTTCCGCAGCGAATACGTTCCGGCGGCGGAAACCATTTCCCCGTGTCCTTTCTGCCGCGTTCAGAGACGGGGATTACGGGCACAGAGCCTCGGCCCGGCCTTAGCTCCAGCTCGTGCCCCATCTCCATCTCCAGACTCAGCTCCAGATTCAGACCCAGGCTTAGCTCCAGCTCCAACCCTAGTTAGAACCATAGAACCATAGAACAGTTCCAGCTGGAAGACACCTTGAAGATCACCAGTCCAGCCTTTGTCCTAGCCCTAGCAACCTGCTAAATGATGCCTCCCAATGCAACATCTACCTGTCTCTTAAACACCTCTAGAGATGGTGATTCAACCACCTCNTAGCCTAGCCTGTAGCTCTGCTGGGGGTTGTTATGGCTGAAGTGCAGGACCTGGCATTTGGCCTTATTGAATTTCATGGAACTGGCCTTGGCCAGTTCCAGCACCAGCCCCAGACTCAGCCCTAGATCCAACCCTAGTTCCAGTCCCAGCCCCAGCTCTAGCCCCAGTTACAATCCCAGCTTCATTCCCAGTCCCACACTCAACACCTACCCTAGCCTCAGCCCCTTCCCCAGCCACAGCTCCATCCCTAGCCCCAGTTCCAGCCTTACGCTCAGCCCCAGGCTCAGCTGTTGCCCCAGCTCCATTCCCAGACAGAGGCCATGACACCCCCTCAGCCCTCTGTGATCTCCACAGTGCCAACAGGTGCCAAACACTAGGTTTATTTACAGACAGGCATTAGTAACACAGCGCTTTCCAGCAACGATTGTCAGACCTCGGCAGTTGCCCTTGCCAGCCCCGCTCCTACTCAGCAGTGCACCCTTCTTTCTGCCACAGCAGACCTGGGTGCAGGCAACCTCCTCTCGGCCTCATTTTGGTGGGTATTCAGCTCATCAAGGTCCTCCCGGCCAGGCCTGGGGTTGTCTGCCAGCCCTGAGCTGCAATATGGGCACCAAGTTCTGTTCTGTTGAAACCCTGGCATCATTCTCTTTTCCTGCTGAGTGTCAGCGTACATGTAGCCAAAGACAGAAATCTGGCCACTCTTGAGCAGAGGGTGCAGATGTGGATGATGAGCACCAAAGCCCTTGGGCAGCAATTGGCACCTCTCAGGGCATCAAATCAATGATTCGCCTTGCAGCCCTGGCTCCCTGCCACAGAAAACACACACCCTGAGCCTAGCCTGCAGTGCTAGGGTCTGGGCAGCCTTGCCAAAAGGAGGTGAGAAGTAAGCAGCAAGCCAGGGGCAAGCAGTGGGTAAAACACAGACAGGGGAGAAAGGGAAATCTATCCAGAGGTGTTGTCCCAGGGATGCTCCTAGAAGTCAGGGAGCCACAGCATTGATGTCATCCTTTACCTGTTCTCTTCTAGCTACGCAGTGAGGACACATGTTGTGGCAGCAGCCACTTGAGCATTCCTCCCTGCTGAAGGCACCCATGTCTCTCTCTATGCTGCATGAAAAGCCTAACTTGCCCCAGACTTCCATGGTGGGGAGGGGAAACAGAATCCATCACCTCTGCCAAGGCCTTGAGCCTAGGAGAAAAGGGGTCACAACATCCCTGACGACAGACCCTCAGAGAAAAAGGAGTTGCAGAGGCAGCCAGTCCAGCCGTGGGACATGCGGCAGTGTTGTAATTCAGATAATTGCCCCAGCAGCAACTGTGGCCACAAAACCAGCCCTGCAAGGGCTTTCCTGGATGGGGCCAGGCAGGGGGACAGACTAGGTGACAAATATGGCCTCAAAAAGCCTTTAAATCAGCAGCAGTAAACACCACCCCAAGGGAAACAGTTACAGAGCTGTGGTTTGCATCTTGTTGAATAGAGGAACAAGCAGGAGCTGGTGTTCATGTCATCCATCACAGAGAGTGAATTTAGGAGCTCATGGTCCTCTCCCTGTTCACCCTGGTCCTTGCAGGACTGTGATGGGGAGCTGTGGGTCTAACCCTGAGATGGATACCAGGCAGGGCAAATGCTTTCCCCAAAAACCAAGCTCAGACTGGCCCTGGGGGTCCAGCAACCTACCTGATAGCTGCATGGTTTTGCAATTTTAAAATGTTTTTTGAAGTTTTTTAATTCAGAATTTGGATGTCAAATACTGCAGCCCTGCAAAGAAAACCAACCTACATTTGTAAATCTCCTCCCTTTCACACACAGCTCCCTGCACTAACCCTACTCTCTTTGCCTGCCCTCTGCTCCCTGTCCTTGCTGCCCCCAAAATTCTTCCAGAGGAGAAAACAAAAGCCTCAGAGCAGCAAAAAGGTATCAAAACCACAGTGGTGTCATGTTGAAAAAAATCATACTAGGGTGAAGGAAACACAGTGCCCTCAAAGTGGGGTTTGGGAGCTCCCTTCTAAAGCCCAAACCCTTGGTAGGCGCTTGGCTGTGGTGGGGAAGCCCTGTCCCCATGCAGAGAGGCCTGGGGCGAGCACCCCCAGAAAATGGCAGACACCTGCATCTTGCACATCCCCTTGGTTTTGTCCCCAGAATAACCATCTTTAAGGAAAATTGGCATTGCTGGTTTTCTTCTTCCCTCCAGGAATGGCTGGTAATGACAGACAAGTGGCTGGAAGGAGCCGAGAGGTTGCGATGGTGGAGCCAAGAGGTTACAATGATGGTTACGTGGCTGTACAGAGCAGGGCTGGGTGGGAAGGAAATGCCAAGGAGGATTTCGACTTGCGCTCAGGAGTCCAGAGCTGGGGAAAAAGCAATGATCCACCTTGGCCACATCAACAGGTGCTTGGTGTGAGCAGAGCCACGGCACAGCTGGGTGTGCCGGTGTCACTGTGAAGTGGTGGTGGTGGGGACGGGGGGGGGTGTCGGCAGTGCCTCTGACAGAAGTGAATTGGCAGTATGTGTTCATCCCAAAGTAGCACTTAGTGAGTGAAGTTTTGCTCAGTTTTAAGTAACACAGACAATTCGAGGAGGCTCTTTTCTTCTCCTCTCTTGGGTGCAGTTTTGTGTGGTGTGGCAGGAGCTTTCCTAGTGGCCTGAAATCCTCCTATGGTGAATATGTGAGATGGTGGCACCAGGAGAAGGGAAGGGAAAGTGGCTCTCTGACCTGGGGAGAGGGAGATTCTGATTCGAGAAGGAAAGGCTCCCAGGCTCACTGCTTGGGCCTCTCCTTTGGGGACATCAATCTCCCCACGTTTGGCTTGATCCAATTCCCCCCAGTGAAGCAGCGAACAGTTTTGCTGGGGGTTGAAGCCAATGCCATTCCAGCAGAGCTTGAAACAGAAGATAAAAAAACCCTAATAACAACAAAATACCCTTTTTTTTCTTCAAACCAAACAGATCCAGGCTGTGCCCCATGTTTCTCAGGGGCTCTGCAAGCAGCAGGTAGGGGTAAAAAAATCAAACAACCCTCAGCCCCAGGTTTGGCAAAGGGCTGGTGCCCAGGAGGGAGAAGGGAGATCTTGTGGGAGGAGGGAGATGGCAGCAGGTGCTTCCCCAAGCAACAAACAAGGGCCAGAATTTTGCCTAAGCTCAGTGACTGCCTTCCAGAGGTGGGTGAGAGGGGATGAGGTGCCTTGTGCCAGGAGTACCCAGAAAACAGCAACTGGCCTCCGGGGTTTTCGGCTGCGCCTTGGCCAGACGCACGACGCAGGAGCCACCCCTCCACCTCAGAGCCTCTGGCCAGAGAAGTTCCTGGCAGCCGCTGCCACAAGAGGCTTTGGAGGAAACTCAGGATTCAATCTTTTCCTTCTTTTTGCCTTTTTTCAGGAAAGATGGGGTCCGGAATTTCTTCTTCTTCTTGGATGGTGATTTGGAGGGTGAACCTTCAGGAGAGACAGGGCTACTGGTCTCCTTCTCCTTGGGGACATCCTGGTCAGTGTTTGAGGTTGTCCGGCCTCCCCCCTTGCCCTGGCTTTCCTCAGTGCTCTGCTCCTCGTCCTTCCCATTTACCACCTCAGGTGGCTCTTTCTCGGTGGTGGACTTGGCTGGTGCTTGGCTGCCATCCGCCTTCTTGTCACCTTGGCAAGGAGAAAGGCAAGAGGTGAGGCTTGGGGCGGTGGTGCTTGGTGCTGGAGGGGTATAAATCCCCCCAACTTGCTGGTTTGACCTGGGCGGGAGCAGGATTCAGCCCCCATGGATGCAGAACACTGGGATCCCATCCCCTCCTGCTGCAGGTGTTGCTTTCCTGAGCCTTCCCCCCCTTACCTCCCCACAGGACAAGCAATGGTGGGATGGAAAGCCAGGGAGTGGCAGGCAGGGAGGGTGGCTGGCTCCGTCCCGGCCTCACCACTAGAAATAAAGTAAGGCAGCAAAGAAAAACAAAGCAACCCAAGGCATTTCCTTCTGCGGAACCCTGAGTGGGGCCTTGGTCCCCATGGGATCGTGTCCGAAATGGGCCAAGGAGAGCAAGGTGACCCTGAGCTGACCAGGAGCATGGTCACCCATGTCCCTCCTCCCACAGCGAGGCTCGAGCATGGCCTCTCTGTACTTACTACAGTGATAAGTATTCAGAGTCAGAGGTAACTCCTTGGGTGAAAGCCACAAGTGGAGGAAAGAGAAAGGAAGACGTTGTGGAGACAGACAGACATCACGAGACACGATGAGAAAGCAAGAAGCCGCGCGGCACACCCACCACCCTCTGCCATGCCCCAGGACCCACTGTGGGTCCTAGATATCAAATCCATGCTTTAGGAGGTATAATGCACCCGTCAGCTTGTTAGGAGGGGGACAGAGGTGTCCCTAGCTGCCTCACAAAGCCACCAGCAGATGCTCACGTCCTCCTGCCACAAAGTTCAAGGCAAGCAGCAGCTTTGGAGCCTTTGCAGCAGAAATTGGTGCTTGGCCCCACTGGAGCAAGGACCCCCCGAAGGGAAAGGCAAAGATGACATTTTTCTGTGTTTCAACAGGGTTTGGCTACAGCCACCCTCACCCCCCTGCTTCAGTCGCTCACTGGAGACCTCACTCCTTGTCTCCACTCAGCTGGTGAACCTGGGCACTTGCCAGCCCACTCACCCTCCGAGGGCTCCGCGGGTGTCGGGACTGGGCTCTGTGGCCGGGAGACAGGGGGGGATTTGCCGTGGGGAGCCTGGCTCTCCTCTGCTGCGACGTCCTTCTCACCTGCCAGTGGAGATACGTGCTGGCCCTGGGGTCCAGCAGATACCTGCCCCAAGGGGCAGTTGTGATCAGGGCTCTCCTGTACATTTCCTACCTTGCAGCCCCAGCTTTTTCCTCTCCACCTCCTGCTTGTACTCCTCAAGCTCCTGGTCGGTGAGCTGGCTGAAGGGGTTGGGGGGCTCCAGCTCAGGGGGGACCTCTTCCTGGGATGCCTCTTTGGCCTCCGCATCTCCTAAATGACTCTCTGTGGACTGAAACATCACCCAGAGTGGTGTCACCCCTGAACAGTGGAATTCTAGGGAGCCAGGGAAGGGCTGAGTGCTCCAGGGAAGGGACACAGGTGACGAGGTGTTGGGTGACATACGGGGCTGCGGCTGGTCTCAGCGATCACGCTGGCCAGCAGCTGTGACTGGGGCCCAGCTGACTTCACATCCTGCCGGTTCTGCTCCCGGATCTGCGGGTGAGATGCAAAGCAAGGATGGGGAAGATGCTTTCCCCTTGCCCCGAGCTCTGCTGAGACCCCCTACACCTGTGTCCAAAAGCCTCTGGGGATTTTGGAAGAGGACTGTACCTTGTTCCTCATCTCCAGCACCTCCTGTGGGTCTGTGTAGAGGGGCACAAACTGGTTGGGGTTCTCGATTCGGATGGGGGTCCCGCTGCTGCCTTTTTCCACCTCGTCTGTTTTCAGCCACTGTGCATTGCAGAGATGAAACCCCAATAAATACATGTTGTGCAGTGAGGGGACCCCAATAAATGTGTGTTGCAGAGAAGGGAGCCCCTAATAAGTATGTTGCAGAAAAGGGAAACCTTAATAAAGCCTGTGGCAGTCAGACCCTGGGCTGGGGAGGTGGGATTTTAATATAAATATTATTAGCAGGGGAATCAGAGGAGGAAAGGAAAGATTTTGTTAAAGACAGACACCAAATGAAGTATTTTTCTCACTTCTGGAGGGATCCTGGGCAATGCTGTGCACCAAATTTTGATGGAATCTATAACATTGTACCCTCAAACCCACCAACCATCCAGCTAATTGGCTAATACCATTCCCTGAGCCAGACTTCTTCCCAAATTAACCCAACAACCCTCCTCCCCCATTCCTTAAGATGCCACCACAGCCCCTCACTGTTGTCTTTGTCTTCTGGCTAACAGCGCTGCCTTGCTGCTCCTCAGCTACATTGACTCTCGTGTAGGTGTTGGGGGTGTTGAGCCACCGTGTCTTCTCCTTCTGCTGCTTCTGGGCATGCTGCCGCAGCATGGGGACCGGTGCAGCCTCCTCTTCAAAGACGAAGGCTGTGACTGTGGCTGGGATCAGCACGTCGCTTTTGGGCTTGCTCTTCTCCTGCACAAAGGGGTAGCGGTAGGTGTAGCCCGTGCGGTAACCCTGGAAAGGCAGAAAGTACTCAATAGCTTCAAGTTGCAGCAGGGGAGGTTTAGATATATAAGATATTAGACATACATATCTAATATATGTGTTATATAACACAAATGATATAAGATAGTAACATTATATATTACTATATTAATATATAAGTATACTGATATATAATATATGTATTCTATAACATTTATTATTAATTATAGTATTATTATAATTATATATAATATGTTAATTATATTATATAATGTATGGCTAGGCTTCGTGAATGAAGCTCCAGGGAGGGCTCCATCCACACTCCTCATCAGCGCCTTTTCCAAGCGCGCTGATAAAAAGAGGATAGCAGATAGCACCCTGGAGCCTGCACTATTGGTTTTTTTTAGGTGAGACACAGCATGCACAGAGCTGGACCCACTCTTTAGTCCTAAGGTTCATCTGCCAGGGCCTAGCAAGCTTGGATGCTGGCAGCAAAGTCCTTAGGATGGAGGTTTTATTAGAGTGTCCTTCTCTTAGCTGGAAGGCCTTACATGGCTAAACGAGCTCCATCTGCCCGGGTTTGGAATCAGAGTTGTCCTTCTCCTAGGATGACTGCCAGAAGGCTAATGAGCTCATCCTACCCATCCAAGGATTCTAGGAACATGGGTATCACTCCCCACACTTTCCCGTGGGCAATGAGTTTAATGTTCCCTCTGCTGTCGGCACAGTTATCGCACCAGGTGCCATAGATATTATATTATGTATAATATATATTAAATACATTTTTTTTTTTTAAATACATATATATATAAAAACCGAGAAATTTCTTCACTGCAGGGTTTGTTTAGTCTTGGCCCAGGCTACCCAGGGAGGAGGTGGAGTCACCACCTGTGGAGGGGTCTAAGAAATATTTAGATGCTCTACTTAGGGCCATGGTTTAGTGGCATGGGGTTGATAGCTTTGATTGGACTCAATGATCTTAGAGGTCTCTTCCAACCCTTGTGATTCTGCGATTCTGTGAATAACATCATGATAAAAAAGACACGTTTTTGGCGCATTTCACCATGTTCTGGCTCTGGCCGGTGCTCACCAGGTTGTCCAGCATCCTCATCAGGGCTTCAAATTCATGCTCGCCCAAACGGGTCTTCTGCATGGGCCCGAAGGTGCTGCCAGCCCAGCGCACAGAGCCCACCTCATGGGGCCGGTGCTTGGCACGTTCCAGCACGATCAAGTTCTCTACACCGCCCGCGCTCGCCATCGCCGAGACCTGCGGCCGAGACCAAGGAGTCAAAGCTGGTGGGGCTGGACAAGGAGCAGTGGGATGGCCCCAGACCTGCCTACGGCTGCACTTGGCTGTGCCATCCTGGGGCATTCTGTTGGCTACAGAGACCTGGAACAGCTCAGTGCATGGTACCAGGGCACTGCACTTGTAGCACAGACCAGTCACAGCTCAGTGCCTGGTCTCAGCACCATGGTGACAGCAGAGACTTAGCACAGCTCACTGCATGCTCCTAGGTCACTGTGCTAGCAGCAGAGGCATGGCACAGCTCAACCTAATCTCCTGGAGCAGTATGCTGGTAGCAGAGACTTGGCACAGCTCAGTGCATGCTACTGGGGCACCATGCTGGCAACAAAGATCCAGAGCAATTCAGTGTGTGCCCTCAGAGCACTGTAGTGACAGCAAAGACTTGGCAGAGCTCAGTGCATGCTCGTGGTGCAGCACAGTGACAGCAGAGACCTGGCATAGCTCAACAAAGGGTCCTGGGGCATGGTTCTGGCAGCCAAGACCATGCACAACTCAGTGCTTATTCCTGGGGGCATTGTGCTGGTGGCTGAGACTGTGCACAGCTCAGTGTATGGCCCAGCACTCACCTGGACCTCGCAGGCTGCCTGCAGGTGGAAGATGCTGTAGAAAGCCTCCTCAGCAGTGTCACCCAGCGCCAGCACCCCGTGGTTGCGCAGCACCAGGATCTGCAGTGCCAAGCATGGGGACATCAGTGGGACAAGGAGAAGAAGATGGGAACAGTGGGGTGGCCCTGGTCCCCCTTTGTACCCTCACCTTGCAGGTGGGACCAAGAGATTTTTGGAGCTCGACTCGATCAGCTTCATCTTCCACCTCGCCACGGAAGTCGAAGTAGGCGACATCGCCCAGCAGCAGCGCGGCTCGAGAGATTGGCAGCAGTCCACAGCGCATGGCCGACACCTGTGCTGGGGGTCAGGGTGACAAAATACACCCCTAACCCCCCCCCCCAAACCACCCATCCCACCCCAAAACCTTACCATGGAGCAGGAGATGGGCAGCAGGCCACAGTTCTTGGCCAACAAGTGACCCCAAAAATCCAGGGTCACAAAAATACAGGAGGAAGACTCCATTGCCCAAACACAACTGGCAGGGCAGCTGGGGTGACAAAAGACCTCCCCAGTTCCCCCAAACCACCTATCCCACCCCAAAATCCTACTACAGTGTTGGAGACGGGCACCTGCTCCCCCAAATTCAGGGCCCCCAAAATACGGGAGGGGGGAGTGTGTACACAGGGAAGACCTCATTACCCAAACCCAACCAGTGGGAGCTGGGCTCACAAAATATCACTTCAACCCCCCAGATCCCTCCCCAAAATCCTAGCACAGTGCAGGAGATAATAGAATCATAGAATTGTCAGGGTTGGAAGGGACCTTAAAGATCACCTAGTTCCAACCCCCATGCCATGGGCAGGGACACCTCCCACTAGATGGGCACCAACCTGTGTCAGGTTAGCCAGGATGTGAAAATACTCTCCTAACCCCCAAACACGCACCTTCTGAGCCCAAAAGCTTACCGCGGCAGTGGCAGGCGTGTGCAGACGGATGATGCAGCGAGCGTCGGGGCGGGCAGCGTAAATGGCAGCGTGAAGGCTGAAGCTGCAAGCGTCGGGGGCAAAGCTAGTGCTGCCCTGTTCCACCACTACCCCCAACACGTTCACCTTGATCTGGGGGTTAGGCAGGTTTGGGGAGGTCAGAGCTGGCTTGGTCCCAACCCCCCAGTCCCCTAAGAATTGGGGATGGGTGACATGGGGACAGGGATGCTCACCAGGCTGGCTGCTGTCACCTCGCTGCACGCCAACCCCTGTGGGGCCACCAAGAAATGCTCCTGCTCCTTGCTGACCCTCAACTGCACCAGGAAAGAGCCCGTGGATGTACGAAAAAACAGAAAACACCAACAAAACTCCCAATCCCTTTAAAAAACCCCCAACACTCCTAAACCCTCATCTCCCCCAAAACCCCCACCTCCTCTAAAGAACATCCTAAACCCCCCTAAGCCTCCAAAACACCTTCTCACCCAAAACTCCAAGCCTCCCAAACCCCCCAAAACCTCACAAGCATGCCCCAAAATTCCATTCCCCCAAAACCCCAANAACCCCCTGAAGTCCCCAACTCCTCTTAAAAAGACAATGCTCCCAAACTCCCCAAACACCCTCACCTCCCCCCAAAACACAAACCACCTAGACAAACACCTCAAAAACCCCCAAATCCACAAAGTCCCAAACCCTTCGAAACACCCCAACTCTCATCAAAACTCCCCCCAAAGAAATCCCTCCAAATCCCCATCCCCTCAAAAATAACCACAAGACACCCTAAAACAACCCCAAGCCCTCCCAACACCTCAACTCCCTCAAAAATAACCCTAACCCCCCACCCTGCCAAAAAATCCAACATCCCTGAAAATCTCCCAAACTCACCCCAAAGCCCTCATGCCCCCAATCCCTCAAACAAGTCCCACCTCCCTCCAAAAAAAACCACCCTCCCAAACCTCTCAAAGCCTCCCAAATAAAGCCCAAATCTCCCCAAAACACCTCCCCACCCCCCCAAAAAACCAACCCCAAAGCCCCTCAAAACTCCTTCCCAAATCCTCAACCATCCCTAAAACCCCACCCAAAAATATCCCCCAAATCCCCCAACTGCCCCCCAAAAATCAACTGCCCACCCCCCACCTCCAACCCATCTTCCCTAAAAAAATCCCAACCTTCAAGCTCCCCCAAATCACCCCAAATCTCAAGCCTCCCCAAGACCCCAGGCCCCCCAAGGGCATGGTGTTGGGGTGCTCACGGTGACAGCTGTGTGGCCCAGCTGGGCCCAGCCATAGAGGTCCAGCAGGCGGTGGATGCTTCCCACCTTGCACCTCATCAGTCTCTCACCCTTGGCCAGAGCCGGGGCCTCGGAGCCGTGCAGGTCATTGATGGGGGTGACAGCCACCAGCCCTGGGGACCAGCCACACTCTGTCAGGGGGATTGACCCCCTCCAAGCCTACGGGTTTTGCAGGGACAGGGCTATGGAGCTGAGGTTGGTGGCCCCAAAAGCTTTTGGAGGCCCAAAATGTGAAGCGGTCCCAAAGGGTTTGGTGGCTCCCAAAGGTTTCAACAGGCCTGAAAAGTCTGGTGGTAGTCCTAAGGGTTTGGTGGCTCCCAAAGGTCACCAAGGTTTGGTGGCTCTCAAGGTTTTGTGAGGTCACCCGGAGTTCAGTGGCTCCCAAGCTTTCAGAGATGGCTAGCTTGGGTCCGCAGATAGACCCTTACCCTTTTGACCTCGCCCTTGTCTACTAGCCACCAACAGAAATTGGAGCCCTGCCAGATGTTTTCTCACCTACAACCCCATAAATCAAGGCAAATCCTCAAGAATTCCACCAAAGTGTTCCATTTCCCCCCAAAATGCCCTCAGCATGTGCAGCCATACCCATGGGGGAGGTGGGGAGGACAGCAGGGGACGTGGTGGCCATGAAGTCAGCGATCTGCCGCAGGGCCCAGATGTGGGATGAGTTGTTCCCCTTCTTCATCTGCTCCTGGATGAGGCTCTCCAGCTCCTCTCTGAAAGACTGACATCCCGGCCCCCCCAGCGTCACCTCCCACAGCAAGGGGACATGGGGACTCACCAGGTACTGTCTGGTGTCACTAGGGTGGGAGCACCACCTGATCAGCAGTGGTAGCATAACCAGCTTGGTGGAACTAGCATGACTAGCTTGATGGCACAGTGATGGTGGCACCACTGGCTTGGTGGCAGCAACATGACTGGTGGCATGGTGGCAGTGGTGATACTGGAAACTCAGTGACAGCAACACCACAGGCTCAGTGGCAGTGATGTGGCTGGCTTTGTGGCACAGTGGTGATGGTGGCACCACCAGTTAGGTGCTGGTCCTGAGCCAACATGCGGTGGCATTTGCTTGGGGACAGGAGAGACATGATTTGGGGACAGTGGTGGTACCATCAGCATGGTGGGGCATGCCACTAGCCACATGTTTGTGGTGGCATTTGCTTTGGGCCAGGAGGGCTGGGGTTGGGGACAGGAGAAATGGAATTTAGAGACGGGAAGGACAGTTTGGGACAGTATGGGGACAGGAGGGATGGGGTTGGGGATGGCATTGGGGACAGGAGGTGGGGTTGAAGATGGTGTTGAGACAGGGATGGGGACACGTTTGGGACTGCAGGAACAGGGCTGGGGCTGGGGTTGGGGACAGGAGGGACTGGGCTAGGGACAGGAGGGATGGGGTTGTGGATGACACTGGGAACAGGAGAGATGTGGTGGGGGCAGCAAGGATGAGGTTGGAGATGACATTGGGACAGCGTTGGGGACAGGAGGGATGGGGCTTGAGACAGGAGGGATATTCTATGGCCCCTCACCGGGCTCTGGAGGATCATGGTGACCCGTTTCTTCTGCTCCATCATGTTGAAGTCCTGGCGCAGCTCAGCAGCCATGCTCCGTGCCCGTAGGTACTCTGGGTCCTCCTGGGCCAGGCCCCCCAGGTAGCGGGGCCCGGGTAGGGGCTCGGGGCTGGCAGCAGTGCTCATCCTGCCAGCGAGACCGATGGACACATGGACACTGCCGTCACCCCTGCCACCCCCATCCCCTCCACACGGACAGATTGCAAGGAAACCACCAAAAGTATCCCCAGCTGCACCCCACAGATAAGCCATGTCTGACCCCACCCAGCAGTATGACAAGTTGGGGACACACTGGGGACATGGGGGGGGGTGGAGGGTGGTGTTGTTGGTGCCTCCACTACTCCAGCTCATCTAATTCCCCCTGGCTGAGAACAGGCAGCTCAGTGCACTGACAGATGCAGCACCGGTGACCCCACCTTGGGGTAGCTCCACACTGGGGCTCAACACCATGATGTCACTGCGTGACCCCACTCGACGTGGGCCCCAAAATCCCACTGCTGCCCCTCCCTCACACACACTCTCCAGTGAGGTGGATTGGGGGTGCCACTGCAAAGGCCCACCCCCAAATCCAAGGCCCTCAAAATGCAGGGGAGTGTTCATTGCCCAAACCCAACCTGCCCTCCCCAAATCCAGGATGTCCCCAAAAAGAAAGGGGTGCATGCAAGGAAGATCCCGTTATCCAAACTCAACCTGCCCTCCACAAACTAGGGTGCCAAAAATACTAGGGGGTGCCCATTACCCAAATCCAACCTACCCCCCCAAATCCAGGGAATAC
>VWZO01009814.1:41688-57160 GCA_013396975.1 Bucco capensis
GGCCCAGGGCTGACCCCCAACTCACTGGCCCCTCACTCTCCTGTGGTGGCCCCAGGCCAGGGGGGCAGGGTGGGAGGATGCCATGGGCAGGGTAGAGCAGTGCTAGGCCAGGTCCTGGGGAACCCCCCCGGCATTATCATCCCCCTACTGTCACCCAGCTTCTGCTCAGCCTCAGTGTCCTGCCGCTGGGAAAAAGAGAGAAAAGGGGGATTAAAAGCTCACTGAAATTGGGGGTTACCTTGCCCCACTATCCTGCTGGGAGAAACAGCTCTGAAACCCCTGAGAAGAGTCTGGCCCCCCACCCTTCAGCTCTTGGTGAGCATTCAGCAGCTCCACTCTGGCTCTGCTCTTCCCTAGGCTAAAGCAGCCCTAGGGCTCTCAGCCTTTCCTCCTGCCAGAGATGCTCCAGTGCCCTCACCATCTTCCCAGCCTCTGCTGGACTCTCTCCAGTAGTTTCTTCTGTGTCTTGACCTAGGGAGCCCAGAACTGGACCCAGGATTCCAGACATAGCCTCTTTAGGGCAGAATAGAGGTGGAGAATCTCACTTGACCTGCTGCTCACACTCTTCTGAATGCACCCCAGCAGACCATTGGCCTTCTTGGCCATGAAGGCACATTTCTAGCTCATGGTGAACTTGCTGTCCAACAGCACTCCCAGGTCCTTCTCCTTGGAGCTGCTTTCCTAAAGGTCATCCCTTGACCTGTCCTGGTCTATGGGATTCTTCCTCCCCAGGGTAACTCTAGGCCAGTCAGCCTCACCTCCATCCCTGGAAAGGTGATGGAACAGTTTGTACTTGCCACCATCTCCAATCATTTGGAGGAAAGGAGGCTTATCACGAGTAGTCAACATGGATTCCGTAAGGGGAAGTCATACTTGACTAATCTGATAGCCTTTTATGATGGCATAACTAGATGGATAGATGAGGGGAAAGCAGGGGATGTGGTTTTTCTTGACTTTAGCAAAGCTTTCCATACAGTCTCCCATGGTATCCTCATTGCCAAACTTGAGAAGTGTGGATTGGGAGACTGTGAAGTGAGATGGATTGGGAANGGAACATCTGCCCTATGAAGACAGGCTGAGAGAGCTGGGTCTCTTCAGCCTGGACAAGAGGAGACCTCATGAATGGTTATAAATATGTTAAGGGTGAGTGTCAGGAGGAGAGAGCCAGGCTCTTCTCAATGTCATCCAATGTTAGGACAAGAGGGAATGGGAGCAAGCTGGACCACAGGAGGTTTAGTATTAACATGAGGAGGAACTTCTTTCCAGTGAGGGTGCCAGAGCACTGGCCCAGGCTGCCCAGGAGGCTGTGGAGTCTCCTTCTCTGGAGACATTCAAGAGCTGCCTGGACACATTGCTGTGTGACCTGGTCTAAGTGATCCTGCTCTGGCAGGGGGGTTGGACTAGATGATCTTTCTAGGTCCCTTCCAACCCCTGACATACTGTGATACTGTAATTTCATGAGTTTCCCCCAACTCTCAGCCTGCCCAGGTGGCCAAGGTAAGGTCATAGATGAAGGAAGTATCCAGGTCTCACTGTATGGCACCATGACCTTCTGGTGCATCAGCTACTCCTCCCGGTTTTGGATTATCTGAGGGTTCACTCTGTCCCTCATCCATGTCATTGATGAAGATGCTGAACAAGACTGGACCTAATCCTGACCTCTGGGGTACAGCACAAGCTACAGGCCTTCAACTAGACTCTGTATAGCTGATCACAACCCTCTGAGCTCTGTCTTTCAGCCAGTTCTCAACTCATGCTCCTAAGCTCACCTAGGAGGGTGTCTGTTTTGGGGTGACCCCTCCGTACCTCTCCTTGCCCTGTTTCGGCCAGGACCAGCCGCAGCAGGCGGATGTACTCGGCAGCAGCTCTCAGGGTATCCACTTTGCTGGGCTTGCGATCACGGGGGATGAGGGGCACCAGGGTCTTCAGCTTTGCAAAGCCACTGTTCAGGTTCTTGATCTGAAAGCATACCAGTTGCACACCACAGGTTAAACTGGGCCCCCTGGGACTGAACAGACCTCCCCAGGATGAAACCAGGGCCCCTGAAATTAAACCAGGCTACTCAAGACTTAATTGGGGCCCATCTGCAGTTAAAACTAGGCCCCTCCAGAGATAAACCAGGGCCCTAGAATTAAACTAGGTCCCCAAGAACTAAACCAACCCACCTCAGAATTAATCTGGGCCCCTCCTAATATTACACCCAGCCCCCTAAAGATTTCCCCCCCATAATCTATTGCCAAGCACCCTTGAGGCAATGTTGCTGGGTGTCCTCAACTAGAGCAGCCCTGGGGTGGCCCCACACGGGGACATATCACCTGCAGCGCCCTCGGGTTTGGGTTTTTTTGGGAGTGCCCTCACCCTCTCCCGCTCCTTGGCATTGGCCGCTTGCCGTCTCTCCAGCATCTCGGCCAGGTCCCCAGCTGGCTGGTAGCCCCCAGCCGGCTGCTTGCGCAGGCGAGCGATGGCTGCAGCGCGGGGCAAGGGGCCAAAGCGTTGGCTCAGCACCTCCTCCAGCACCTCAGGGGCTGGGGTAGGCATCAGGAACCCCACTTGCCACCCTCCAGCTCCACTGGCCTCTCCCATCCTCAGGGAAGAGAACAATCCTGCACACCAGCCTCACCCCACTACACTGCTACCCAAAATGAGGGGAAAGGCCTTTAAGAAGAGGCCTTAAATACCCTTAGAAACGAGCTGCAGGTGTGGCCCAGCTTGGCCTAACGAGTGGGGTGGGTGTGGGGCCTTGGGTCTGCTGCACTTTCCCTCCTCAGTGACCAAAATCACAGAGCCTTGACCCAAAAAAAGGACCCAAAGCCATCCCTGGGAGCAGAGAGGGTAGTTGGTGGGGGACAAGGCTGGACGCCCTAGGGATGGGCTGCCACCAGGGCTTGGTTTGGAAGGCTTCATGTGTCCCTGGAAATATGGGAAGCAGTTTTGTGTGGGGAAAATGAAATTCTGAGGGTTTAGTAATGGCGAGGGTGCTTTCGGTAGGTGGCAGTGTTAGTCCCTGCCATGCGGGAAACACCGAGGAGGCTGGAAAGAAGGGGAAAATTCCTTTTTCCCCACCAAAATCTGAGGCCAGGGGTCACCTCTGGTGAGGAGAAACCTCATTCCAGCCCCAGCCCAGGGCCAGTTTCCCATCATCAGTCCTCCCCTTTGGTGTGTTTGGCGGAGAAAAGCTCCCAAAGTGAGTTGTTCTGCTTTTTCTGGGGTGCTGGGGGCTGTCAGCGGGGAACAGGTGCCCCGTGAGGTGTGGGGGTGGTCAGCTGTGTTCCCCCATTCAGGGCTGTGGCTGCTGTGCCTCAGTTTGCCCAAACCTGAAAGCAGCTGGGGGGTTGAAAACTTGAGGAGGCTGACCCCGGGGTCCTGCCATTTTGCTCCTCACCCAGAGGGAGAGTGAAGCTGGAGAAGCAAACTGCAAAGAAACCTCCAAAACAAGCCTCAGAGATGCCTAGAAGGCAAACAAGCTTTTATTAGAACCTTGGAAAACCCAATTTTTTTCCTTTTTAAGGCTCCATAATGAACTTCCCTTTCTGCAGCTGGATCAGGATAATCACATTATTGCTGCCCTGGTCAGGGGGAGCAGACCTGACAGATTACTCTCCGGGCAGAGGGGTTTAAAACCACCCCACCCAAAAAAGGCTGTGCACATCTGTTCACTCTTATCCAAACATGGAAGCATCCAAGGGAGGAATTAGGGCTCCCCAAATCCTCCACCTCCCAGCTGGGACAATTGGCTCTGTTTGAATGTTTGTGGATTAAAAATTGAGGGGAAAATGGGAAGCGCGGGCGAGAACTGAGGGGGCTTGGAGGACAGATGTGCAAATGGGTTCTGCAGGAGTCTTGTCCTGGTGGGAAGCAAGAAGACCTGGTGGGCTAAGTTATTAGGGGTCAGGGTTATTAGAGGTCAGGGTTATTAGGGGTCAAGGTCTATTAGGGGTTAAGGTTATTAGGGGTCACAGTGACTAGGAATCATTTTTTAGGGGGTCACAGTTATTATTGGTCATGGTAACTAGGGATCACACTTTTTCAGAGGTCATGTTTTTTAGAGGTAAGAGTTATTACAGACCAGTTATTAGGGGTTGGGGTTATTAGGAGTCACATTTATTAGGGACTTTTTTTAGGGGTCACAGTTACTAGAGTCATGGTCATTAGGGGTCACAGTATTAGAGATCATGTTTTATAGGAGTCACAGTTATTAGGGACCATGGGTTTTAAGGGTCTCCATTATTAGGGATCACAGTAATTATTATTCATGCTTATTAGGAATTGGGACTATTAGGGGTCACAGTTATTAGGGACCATGATTTTTAGAAGTCACAGTCATTAGGAGTCAAAGTTATTGGAGACTATGGTTTTAGGGGGTCATGTTTTTTAGGGATCACCTTTATGAGAGGTCACAGTTAATAGGGGTCAGGATTATTAGGGATCACAGTTATTAATGCTCAGAGCTGTCAGCCCCTGCTCACAGATGGTGCAAAGGAGCATCTGCAGTGAGTGAGGATGCTGAAAAGCCAGTCAGGAGTTTGTTTTCCACTATTTCTCCCCATTTTCTGCTCCCACCTGTGCAATGCTGACATGTGGCTAGATGCAGCCCCCTGAAAGCAGCAGCAGCCTCATGGAGCTGACAAGAGCCTGAGGAGAGTGCAAGGCCAGGGGGAAACAGGCAGAACTCTGACAGTGAAGCCTCTCCAGTCGGTTTGGATTACACTTTGAATCGCTCCAACCTGGTCTTACAGCATCCTCAGGACTTCTGAAGTTTGGGGGATTGACCCCAGTTTCCACAACAGCCCCCCCTGCACACTTTACTCTGGGCCGAGCGTTCTCTGCACAGCTCCTGACAGGGATGGGGGCTTCCTTCAGGGCTGAATTCCCGGAAAAGAGCAGCTTAGGAGTGACTTGCTCATTGAGAATGCTTCAGGCTGAAGCTGTTTTCCAACCCTTCAGGCTCAAAGGTGCCCAGTTATCCCTTTCATTTTCCTTGCTCCAAGTATGGCTGGAGCAAGAGCCAGGCTTGGGTGCCAAAGCCTCATTCCCAGGATGCTCCCTGAAGTTGGGTGGGTCCATCCCATCAGCTTCCTCCCCATCCCACCCAGCTGGCAGTGCCAATGCTCGGCCAGGATCTGACATTTGCTGTTATCATGAGACTGGCAAACTGACCTGGCAGTTTCTAATACCTAATTCTAATTCAGCGCTCAGAAGGTCAGGGAAGAGAGCTGGTGTCAGGCTGCAGCGTGGCCAGATCCTCGCACGAGGCAGCTGTTGACATGCAATTGAGCCTGGTCTTTCTTGCCATGAGCCCAAACATCTTGAAGGCAGCTGGTCCCTGCCAGAGCTGCCAGCCTCATGCCAACTCTGTGCTGCCTGGGAGCAGCCATGATGGGCTGGATCCTGGTCATGGGTGGGGAGCACTGTGATAAAACATTTTGAGGCTCTTTTTTGAGTGGTGGCATCACCTGCAGCCATGGCAGAGGATACAGGAGCTGCAGACAACATTTCCACCTCCCCCTCTTGCCCTCAGATGTGTCCCAAGTCACCTGCCCTCCCAGGCAGCAGCACCCAGGGAATCATGGCATCATCTGCAGCTGGGATTCCTCAGAGATCCTGGCAGATCCTGGTCTCTGAGCTCACCAGGGCTCCCAACCTAGCTGGACTCTGAAAGCTCCTGTCCTGCTTTGAGTCAGTATCCAGGGATGGTGCTCGCAGCCACTGATGTGGGAAATGGGGGAGTGGAGGTTGTCATATGGCCAATGAGGTCTTCTTAAAAGCTTTTCTCTTGCCTTTAAAGCCATAAAATCACCTTTCCTGCTGCCATCAGTGCTACTGCTGATATCAGTATCTCTGTCTCCTGAGTGCCTTATCTTAGCAAAACATCCCCAAGCAGAGCACTCCATCTCCAGTTTTCCTAGCTCACCTGGCTGTTTCAGCCAGAAATCTGAAGGTTTATTTGTGAGTAAAGTTCTGGAGGTTGCTTCTGCACGCAGCCTTGGTGTTGATGCTGTGGGAGTTGCAGCAGGGCAGGTTCACAGTGTGATGCCTAGGGGACTGGGGGGCATCCTGAGGGGCATCCATTACCATCCTGCCCCTATCCCTGCCAGCTGCCCCTCTAAAGCAGGAGGTGCTGCGCTGGGAAGGGGAGGATAGTCCCTGACAACCCACTCAGGTCCCCGGCGGGTCCCATGCTGGGGAAAGGGCAGGTCTCACCCCTGCCATGCACAGGATTATCCATGAGGCAGGAGGGACAATAACAGGGTTTATCAGCCAAGTCTGAGGATTTGAGCAGGGATGGCACGAATGCAGTGGGACTGGCTGTGATGCAGTACATGAAACAGGAAGGGTTTTTGGATCCACCTTGCCTCCTCCTTCTTCTCCCAAACCTGTTTGTTTTGTTTTCCAAGCTGCTCTGCCTAGCCCCCCATCCCCCAGCACCTGACACTGGTAGCCGAGGCAACAAATGGGTGGGTATGGAGCAGGCTAAAGCAGCTGAGCCCAGCCTGGCCCAGGGAGCCCCAGTGTGGTACTGAGCAGCCGTGGGGTGAGCCCAGGGTGCAGCCACACCACGCTGCATCCAGGCAGATCATACAGATCATAGCACAGAGCAAGGAAGTGACTTCCATGTGCAAATCAGCTGAACAAAAGCCGAGCCTGACGCTGGGAAGCCCTGGGATACTTCCACTTGCTATATAAGGGACAGAGATGTCACACACTTCCTCCTTCTGCCTCGCTCTCTCTGCCTCTGCACCTCACCAGAGACAACACACAGAAGGGGAGAGAGGACTGTCACGTGGCCTCTGCCATCTTGACCACACAGTGCTCTGCTTTCCATCTAACTGGGACTATTCTTCAGTCATCCAAGTCCCTGGCTCCATCCAGCAGCTCAGCTCACCTTTCTCCCCACCCCAACTGCACTATATTTCTTGCAGGTTTTTATCAGGGGTGTGGGGGGTGTGGGGAGAAACCTCGTGGCATGGTGAGGGGCAGGGACCAGGAAAGTTTTCCCTACCTGTTTCTGTATATGCACTGTCATATATATATTTATTTGTTAAAGTTATTCTTTATCACTTTGCCTCGGGTGTGCATGTGTATTCATTCTATATTTATTCCTTTATCCTGGGAGGGGGAGGCTCTATTATCGTGGGTCTTTCCGAAAAATTTTCTGGTCAAACCAAGACACCGGCCAAGGCATGGGGCTTGGCATCACCTGGCTCCCAACAACCCAACCCTTTACTGTGGTGGAAGATGAAACGATCCCAGATTGGTTAATAAAAATCATCATTGCAATCTGGCAGTGTGAGAAAATGCCTGTTGGAACACCTAGCAATGCCTCTGGCCCCAGCCTCCCCAACCCCACTCTCTCCCTGGCTCATCTCCCATCACCCAGCTCACACAGTTTGTTTTCTTTTCCCTTTCCTGAAGATTCCCAGTGTGGAGGTGCCAGGAGGTGGATTGTGAAGCCGCTGGCACCAAGGGCTGGGTGACATTTCCTCTGGAGCAGGGACAGAACAAAGGTGGCTCTGTCCTCCCCAGCCTGAAGAAGTCTTGTCAAAGCCAGCAGAGGGAAGACCCCAGCTTGGAGCTGATGGAAGTTTTCCTCATCCAAGGAAACTTTTGGAGATAAAAGAAGTTTCCTGAAGGTGTTGCCAAACCTGCCCCCTCGCCATGAAGCAGGTGGGTGCAAGGGGAGCAGGTCCTGGTGGAGCTAGGTTCTGACTGCCAGTGGCCCCTGACAACCATCCTGGGCTCTGAGTTAGTCCTGGGCTGTCACCATCAGCCACGTGTCCTGGGGATGGGATAAGATGAGGACAGGGGCCAAGACAGGGATGGCAATGGGGAAGGGATACAGACAGGATAGGCACAGGGACCAGGATGGAGATATGGATGAGGATGAGGATGGGGAGATGCCAGGGATGGGGACTTATTCAGGAATGAGAATAAGATGAGGATGAGATGGAGACAGAGACTAAGACAGGGAAAGGGATCGGGATGAGGCCAGGGCAGGGGCTCAGCTCTGCCTCACTCTCCTCAAACAAGCACAGCACCTCGCAGAGGGCAGGTGCCAAGCTTAGAGGCCAGACTAGGATTTAGGGCTGAATTTAACCTTCGGCACATACAGGCAGTGCCTGAGCCCAGGCAGGGAGCCTGCTTCCCCCAAAATGAGCCTGGCTCTTCTCTGAAGCCCCCAGCCTGGCCCAGCCAAGGCAATGTGGGGCTGCAGCTCCATCCTTATCCTCCCCAATGACAATTTCTGCCTTGCCCATCCTGGATGACCACACTGGCACTCATTGCTGATGCTGCCCAGCCCTTCCAGCTGGATAATCTCTGTTTGATAGAATTAATAACTGCATCAACCTTAAACCTCTTTGCCTGGCAGCTCCTCTCTGGCAGTGGGAAGAGAGAACTCGCATGCCCATGGTCACGTAGGGACAGACTCACAAAACCGTAGGGCTGGGGAGGCTGTCAGGCCACCACAGCAGCTCTTCCCCAACTCTTTTACCCCCTGTATGGGTTTTTAGGGCCTCTCCAGGGTCTCAAACAGTCTGCATAGGCAGAGGAGCCACTGCTGCTGTGCCAGATGCCTGCAGATCCCAATTAAGCCCTCTACAGGGTAAGAGCCATGTGGGTGGCAACATGTCCCTGTCCCACACACAGCACACACACATGCACAAGCAGGTGCACATGCATGAACTCTAGACTCCAGGGGTCTTACCAGGATTAGGGCTGTACAGACCCGGCACAGCTCGGAGTTTCCAGCTCCTCCAAACTCATCCATCTCACCTAGCATTAATTTCCCATTTTTATTTTCCCTCTCCAGGAAACAGGAGAGAGGATTCACCAGGAAAACTATCTGCACTGAAATTTGGCTGGAGAAAAGCAAACTGAGTCACATCTCTCCAACAGGGATGGGGCATCACAGGGGCTTCACATGGGCTGTTCCCTGATCTGAACACTATTGCTATGCAAAGAGGTGTGACACGGAGCCATGGGGACTGTTGGGGAGATGTAGGACAGGAGGAGCCCAAACCCACCAGCCACCACTCATCTCACATCCCAGTAGCTCTGTCATGCTTGTCTCATGGTTCTAGGATTACACAAGTGCCACTAAAATCCCATTTTTATCTCCGTGGTGCCCAACCAATGACCTCAGGGCTGGCACGCAAGATCTTCCTCCGCAGGGATCAGAGATGATAAAGCTCTCCCGGTCCTGGCTCGTCGCAGGGCACAAGGTCCTGGTCCCATTCCCAGCAAACTGACTTGGCTGCTCCAAGGATGATGTCTGAGCATACAGTGGATGGGATGGATGATGAGGTCTTCACCCAGGTAAAGAGATATTCTCCCTGGACTTGTAATTTGGGGTGGTGTTGCTCCTTGTACCTGGTGAAGGATCTGCAGTGGCCCTGATGTATAGGAATGCAAGGTCAATTCCACTCATTGGAAGGGGAGTTACTGTGGGAATGGATGCCAGTGGAATAATTCATGGAAGGGTGTAGGAGAGCTGTTTCCCAAACCTCTGGCCAGAAGCCAGGAAGGGTGAGGTAGGTTCAAAACACCTGTAGATGTGGTACTTGGGGGCATGGTTTAGTGGTGATCGTGGGAGTGCTGGGCAGACAGTTGGATCTTGAATGTCTTTGCCAACCATAATCATTCCATATTTCTATGATTCTGTGAATATTGGAAGTGGTATTGGGCCTGGTGATGTGAATTGAAGGAAAAAATATGTGAGATGTGGCTTTAAGACATGGTCCTCTCTGCAGGGAGAGACACCAGATGCTCCTTGTGGGCAAACAAAGGTCCAGGGGAAAGCTCAGCTCCACTCCCATGCCCTGGGCAGAGCTGGCCAGGCTGCAGGTTGGGGATTCGGGATAGCTTTCCTCAGATGAGGGAGCAGCAGCATTTCCTTGGCAGAATGCTGAGCATCTGTGCTGGGGATGGCAGCTTCTCTGTCAACAGTGTTTGGGAAGTTTCCCTGGAAAAGCAGCTTTTCCTTGCACCTCAGTAACTGTCTGCTGTTTCAAACCCATCTTCACCGGAAAACGTCCCCCCAAAGCATTTCCTGTTTCAGCCAATCAGCAAGAAAGGCTGGGAGAACAGGAGGCTCTGGGATTGGGTCCAGGTTTTTGAGGCTGCCCATCTTCTTGCTCTCTCAATGGCTCTGCCAGCATCTCACCAGATATCGAGGATGGGTTGAGAACTGCATTCATCTGTACATGGCTTTGCCATGGTGATGTGGACTTTGGTCCCTGGGAGCCTAGCAGATCCTGCATTGGACTGGCTCCTGAATTTTAGGTTATTTCCTCCGATAGTCAGTGCTGAATGGGAAAGATTTCAGAGGAGTTGGAACAGGCAGAGGTCCAGGGTGGGTTTTGGACTCAGGATTTGACCCCAGCTCAGTCCCTGGGTTTGCCTTGAGCCTTCACCTCCATGGTCCTTCCTTCCAGTATCTGGGTAGAGCAGAATTACCACATGCTCCCAGCTTCTGCTGGCTGGGGCTTCAGGACTGACCCTGCCCCAAGACTGGGCTGGATGTGGCCATGGCACAGGAACACCTCTGCTGCCATACTCTGGGATGAGACCCCAAGATCCAGCTCTGGGAGCCAGAGGACCTTTTGAGCAGTCAAACTCTTTGGATCAGGAGCAGAAACAGCACCTGCACACTTAGCAAAGGCTGCCAAAGCCCCAGGCTTGCTCAAGGGTCCCATGGGGCAGTGAGGGAAAAGCCCCTGGCACCCAACATCGTCCTGCCTGCAGCTGCTCACTCAGCTCATGGCCCAGCTCCGGCTTAGTGTGACCAAGGGCTTGTGCTGGGTGGCACTGGGGGTGTGCCTTTGCCCCACACTGTGGGACATGGTGGTGACCCAGCTCTGCCTTCACCTGGGAAAGCACCTGGAGAAACCTTCTCTTTCCTCTGTGATTGAGAAAGTACCACACATGGGAGTTGTTCATCCCGGGGCAGAGTGACTCAAGATCCTGTGTCCTGACTGGGACTTTTGACCTCAGAGCTGTGCCAGGCTTGCGTGGTGCCTGGCACAGCCCTTGCCAGCCCCAGAGCCTCCTTTGGGATGCAGGATAGCTCCCAGCTCTCCTTACATTTGGCCATGTCAGCTTTTGGGGACACATCCTTCCTGCCAGCTCTTTCTGGGTGCCAGTGACCTTGCTGGGACTTTGGGAATGGTGCAGCTCATGGAAATATGAGGGGTTCAGATGTCTCCTCTGCCCATTGCATCACAGAGCTGATCCTGTGGGGGATCTAATGTCCCCTCAGATTAGGAGATGTTTGATGGAACTGGCAGACTTCTTGGCAGCTGGATAAGCTAAGAGCTTATGGCTGGTGCTACCATGAAGGGGGTTAGGGCAGGAGGCAGGAAGCAGATGTCAACCTCACATCACAGTAATTTGGCAGTAGGCAGAGGGACAAGCAGCAGCAAAAGCTTGGTGTTGATTGGGCAAACTAGATTGCCCGTGCTGAGGCTCCCACTATAACAGTCCTCCTCGGCAAGGGAGGCTGTGTGGGGATGGAGATGCTCTAAGGTTGAAGATGGCCATCAAAAGTGGAGAGTTACCATCACAGATGGAGGGTGGCCCTCACTGTTAGAGGGTGACCACGATCAGTGAACGGTGACCATGACCAGTGGAGGCTGGCCCTCACCACCAGTCCCCTTTCAGCAGAGGTCCAGTAACCTCTGTTGCTCTCCTGGAGATCACTGCTGGGTACCCTTTGCCAGCCAAACCCATTTGGATTCCTCCTCTCCTGGCTGGTGGCTTTAAGGGGAGTGAAGGTTTTGAGAAAAGCAAGGTGAAAGCCAGAGCAGGTTGTGTAACACGTGAGGAAGCTAAAATTAGGTGGCTACCTCTAATCTAATTTAATCTCCCCTTTTCCGTCCGTGTAACAGGGATTATCCTGGTTGTGTGAGGTGAGGAGGCTGGGCTCCAGCAGCACCAGGTGGCCCAGCCGAGGACACTCCATTTTCTGGTCCCTTCCTGCCCCATGGGGAATCCCTCTGGCCATTTTGGGGAGGGCTGGCAGCTTGGGGCAGAGTGGCCTTGGGGTGCAGCTGGATGTTTAGGATGAGTGGGTTGGAAATCATCTCCATGGTTATGAGCATCTGCAGAGGAGCAGCAGTAGGATGTACAGACAGACCAATTCCCTCCAGCCCTGGCCCAGCCCATACAGCACACAACCCTCCCTTCTTCCACCTTGGCAGAGTGGTTTGAGATGGGCTTCACTCATCCCTTGCTGCAGAGCTGGGGAACAGCCCTTTGGCCCAGCTCAGCCCCAAGGTCACGCACTCCAGCCAAAGGAAGAAAAGTCCTCAGACCGGTTTTCCACTGCCAGCCCCGCACCAGGGCTGGGTCTGACCGAGTTCAAGGTTTCCGGTCCATTGGGTGACCAGGCCAACTAAATAAATGGTCACCAGTGTCATTCTCCTGCCAGTGGGTTCATTTGCGATGTGTGTGCCTCTGTGTTTGTGAGTGTGTGTCAAATGAAACATTGTTGGAAACTATGTGGAGCACCAGTGGAGCGGTGAATCATGGGGCAGGTGATCTAAGATGAATTAATGCCTTTTCTGAAGTGGCTCCAGCTCCAGGATTATCCTGGTTGATCAGTGGCCTCGAAAAATAGGATGTGTTGGGGCTGGTTCCCAGTCCTTCTATCCCCATCCCAACCCATGCCTCAGTTTCCCCAGCATAAAAGGGGGTTATTAACCTCACCAGGTTTGCAATGCTCTCTTGGGTGTTGCTAAACCCCCAATGTGGCAGCTCTCAGGGGAGCTTTCACCATGCCACAAGTTAGCTTGGCTCCGCTTGCATCCAGAACCAGCCCCAGGACCCTGGGATGCTTCATTCCTGCTCTGGCCCGCCAGGCACAGCCCTTCCTTTCAAGCTCTAAGGTTGTCATAACCACAGCCATTCATCGTTAAAGAATTGCATTAGAGAAATTAGAGCCAGTGGTAACTTCAGTCCCTGCAACCAGCCCATTTCCTTCTGGTAAGGAACGTGGCATTAAGTGCTGATAGATTATTACAAGCCCATACGAAGCCAGGAAGCAGCTGGGAGGGACAACTTGAAAAAATTTACATTTTGAGGGTTATTACGTGAAAGGAATTGCAAAACATGATAGAAAAAACCCTAATTTTATGTAAAAAAATCATTTTAAAAGCAAGTATGACTTGGAGGAATGCGTCAACCGGAGATTGGCTCCTTCTGCAGTTTCTTGACCAGAGTGTTACCCAGCAAATAAATGGAGTTTGGGCAATATCCTCCCTGAATAAACTGATTTTGCAGAGGTGAACAGAGCTCCCAAGTGGGCCAGAAAGGCCCAAACAGACCCCTTATTTTGCACATACAGTCGCTCCCTTCACCCATTCAGGCAGGAGGCAGATGGGGACAGTGGACAGATGTGCCTGACTATTTTTAGGCTAAATGCTGCTTTAATTTCATCATAACCACTGAGAATTTGGGTATTTAGCAAAAAAAAAAAAAAAATCTGGATGAGAGGGTGAAGTGCAGGCACTCCAAAATAGATTAAAAAGCATCAGCTCCCAATATGAGGCTTTAACTGAAAGCTTGGCCAAACTGGGGCTGGATGGGCTGGGTCCGGCAGGACTGGATCACCCAGGATAAGGCAGCTGGCATTGGGGTTGGCTCGGCTCTGCTTGGGTCCTTGCTTTGGTTGGTTCTCCTTTTCTCTCGTCCCTTTGAAATGGAGTCTCAATTCCTTGAAAAATGACATAAATGACCGCTTAGAAAGAAATATGACAAAGTAAAGGTGTGAGGAATTGGAGCTGCTCAAAACTGGTTGGGAGAGCTGGTAAGGAGCAGGCAGACGGGTTGGGTAACTCCTGCCCAAGGGCTGCTGGGACCGGCTCTGCTGGGAGCTGGGAGCAGGGCAGTAAGAGCTGGGCTGGAGGGCAGAAGACGTGCCATGGCCCTCGTCAGGCTCCTCAGGATGCCTTTGCAAAGTTTTGGACTGCGTCAGGTTCCTCACAACACCTGACTGTGGGGCTTTGAATGACTTTGGCACTTGTCAGGCTCCTCCACACCTGACCATTGGCCTTTGCCTAGCTTTGGCCCTCGTCAGGCTCCACACAATGCTTTGACCCATCTTCAGCCTTCATTAGACTCCTAGTGACACCCAGACATAGAGCTTCAAATGGATTCGGTGTTCATCAGGCTTCTCATGACACCTGGCAATGAGGCTTCAAATGGCTTCAGTGCTCCTTGGGCTTCTCCTCGCATCACTCAGCCACAAGGCTTTGCCCAGCTTCAGCCCTCATTGGGCTTCTTGTGACATCTTCACATGGCTTTGGCCCTTGTCACACAACCACGGGCCTTTGTGCAGCTTTGGCCCTCATTGGGCTCTTTGTGGCACTTTTGCTCAGCTTTGGCCCTCATCAGGTTCCTTGTAATGCCTTCCTCTGGCTTCAGCCTTCATTTGGCTTCTTGTGATGCTCAGCCATGGGGCTTCGGTGCTCTTTGGGCTCCTTCTGAGAATGGCTTTGGCTCTCATTGGGCTCTTCACAACACATTCACTCAGCTTTGGCCCTCATCATGATGCCTGGCCACGGAGCTTTATCCAGCTTTAGCAGTCATCAGGCTTCTTATGATGCCTTCACTCAGCTTTGGCCCTCATTGGGCTTCTTACAACATTCAGCCATGGGCCTTTGCTCGACTTTGGCCCTCACTTAGGCTCCTTACAACACCTCTGTCTGGCTTTGGCCCTCATCAGGCCTCTTGTGATGCTCAGCCATGGACCTTCACAACACTTCAGCCCTCACTGGGCTCTTTGTGACAGCTTTACCCAGCTCCAGCCCTCATTAGGCTCCTTGTGATCCTTCATGTGGCTTTGGCCTTTGTTGAGCTTCTTGCAGTGCTCAGCCATGGGGCTCAGGCACATTCCGCCCATGTTGGGCTCCTCACGATGTCCCACGGATTCCCAGCTGGAGCCAGGAGAAGCAAGCTGGGATGGCAGCAGGAGGAGGGCAGGATGGTGGAGTGGTGATAGGCCAAGGAATTGCCAGGGGCTGCAGGCTGATGAATGCACGCTGACAGGTGCACACGGATGTGCGCATTAAGGTGCACGTGACCGCTCATGCACGTGGCAGGACACGTGCACACGCGCACACACGTATGCACACACACACATCCAGACATGCTTCTGTATGCCCTCCTCCGGTGTGCACCCACCCCTAGCCATGCAACCCACTCCCCATTGCCCCCACCAGTTCACACACGCTTATTTCCCCCAGTGCCCACCCCAGGTACTGTTCACCTCCCTGCACCAGCTCATGCCAGTACCCGCCATTCCTACCCACTGCCCCAAACCAGTTTCCCCCAGTACCTCTGCAGTATGCCCAGCACCTCACCCCTGTACCTCTCCATTGCCCCACAGCAGTTCACCTCAGTACCCCTCCCAATACCCCCCATTCATTCCTCCCACCACCCTACACCAGTACACCCCATTCCTCCTATCACCTTA